>RPFO01000026.1:1495041-1594149 GCA_009746045.1 Mesostigma viride | reverse complement strand
CCCTTCTCCCCTCCCCCTCTCCCCCTCTCCCCCTCCCCCTCTCCCCCCCTTCCCCCTCTCCCCCTCTCCCCCTCTCCCCCTCTCCCCCTCCTCCCCTCTCCCCCTCTCCCCCTCTCCCCCTCTCCCCCTCTCCCCCTCTCCCCCTCTCCCCTCCCCCCTCTCCCCTCTCCCCCTCTCCCCCTCTCCCCCTCTCCCCCTCTCCCCCTCTCCCCCTCTCCCCCTCTCCCCTCTCCCCCTCTCCCCCTCTCCCCCTCTCCCCCTCCCCCCCCTTCCCCTCTCCCCTCTCCCCCTCTCCCCCTCTCCCCCTCTCCCCCTCTCCCCTCTCCCCCTCTCCCCCTCTCCCCCTCTCCCCCTCTCTCCCTCTCTCCCTCTCTCTCTCTTTCTCTCTCTCTCTCTCTCTCTCTCTCTCTCTCTCTCTCTCTCTCACACACACACACACACACACACACACACACACACACACACACACACACACACACACCTTCCTGCACACGGCCCCCAGCACTTTCTCCAGCAAGCTGAGATGTTCCTTTGCCCCCTCCTGCGTATGCCTTACCGCTGCAGGGTGCGCGGGTGGCGGGCGCGCCGGGAGTTCCGCATCGCCGCCGCAGCCGCGGTGGCGTCCGGGCGCAAGCTGAAGCTGCCTCGCTTCTTGCTGCCTGATGACTACAGCAGCGAGCGCCCTGGAAGCCATGTGGGAGAGAATGGGAGATGCACTTGAAGCCAAGAGAGCGAGAAAATATAATGTACACCGAAAGCTACACCGAGACTTCCGCTACACCGAGAGCGAGAAGGTACACACCTGGCACGAGCATGGAGGGAGGGCCCATGACAGGAACCATTGTGATGTGAAGTCACACCTCGTTTGCGGGGTTTCGGAGGGTGGTGCAGAGGTGGGGCTTACATCCCCTGTCGGAAGGCTGCGTTTACATCAGCATGGCACGCGGGGACGCTTTCGGCTTTCATCCTACCGACGGTTTACAGTGAGGCGAGATGTCCTATTCATCAATGGCCTTTTTTCTGGTTTTGCCGCATGTCGTGCGCAGGGGTATGTCACGAGCATGGGTTGACTTGACACCTTGCTTTCACGATGATATCGGCACATTATTTATTGATGCGCGGGTGGGATGATGGCACTTTTATGTCAATGTCATGATCTGCCGCGCATGCTAGTTTGGCACACATTGGGGCTCAAGTTCCTGGTGAGGCAACCTTGGCTTGGGCAACCACGATGTCTTCATCTTTTGGGGGAGTGGTTTAGACCCCGTGCGCTGGCAGGGGTGCGTTCCACACCGTTGCGGCCACAGTATAGCACAGATGCTAGAACAATATCTGGTTTATGTATGGCTTTGCCTAGCCTACTGACCGTGCTCTACCCTCGCCATCTGATGGCAAGGGCGCCTGCGATTTGTCAGAAGATGGATTCTTTACGTGTCATGGTAGCCGTTAGAGTAAGTAAGTACTTGCGTGTCATGCGCATGGGCATGCCACGGAGTACTATGATAATCTCATTAGAAAAAATCATTACACGAAAGTTAAGGGGACTCGCACGTCCAAAAGCCTGAAAAACAGACTTTAGTGAGTATCAGTTCCGATGCACATGGGAACCATCTAGTGATGATTGGGTACCATAAATATGATGTTTGGACATTCATACCACCACTTGTTGGGGGTACTACCCCCAACCACGCACCGGTGGCGAGCTAAAAATAGAAAAAGACGCTATTTATGAGATATTTTGCCCAAGACAAACCACTTGTCTAAATGACCTGCCCATACATACCTGCAAAGTTCCCCCACTTTTTTAAAAGCTGGGCTATTTACATGGCCAAAATGGTCACATTTGTTTGAGTTATTAATTTTCCCGCAAAATGGGTACTTTTTTGAGCCAAAAAAAATAAATCAAATCATTAACACATCAGATTGGGTCATCCATACATGCGATATTCCACTGAGTGGGGGGAAACACAACCCCAAAGTTTGAGCTCATTCTGACAAGCGTAGCTCAAGTTATTGATTTTCCTGTGATGCCACCTGGGTAGACGCTAAAAGAGAATTGAGCTAGTGCTGAGCCAAAATGACATCTGTTTTGCTACCCTAGACACCCAAAAACATGCCCACTTTGATCACGGAGTGTGAGGAGGATGTCCGGAGCGTCATACGCCCCACCCCTCCATCGGCACAGCCAGCCTTGTGAGTCTACCCTTAACAACAAGGCTGGTAGGACGACACGCCTGAGCAGCATATGTCATGCCTATCTCAGGCTAATAATGTGTGATTTTGTGCCAACAACCAAGTTGTTCCACCCAACAACACATTAAAAACCCTGTTCCAAAATGCCCAACAAGCCGGACATGTGGAGGACCACACACGCAGTATATAAAGAGAAAATAAGCTGACTTTTTATCCAGCCAACCTGTGGCTAGCTGCTCTGGTTAGCATGACAAAGGCTATCATTTACTCAGTGGGAAAGGTGAAGAGACCATTGGAACAACCTACCTGACGCATGTGCCACCAAAGCATTGTGTCCCGCAAAATGCACACTGCCTCCTTTCTAACAAGCACGAGCCACTTTCTTTAGGAGACAGGTGCCAGCTCGTCAGTGTCTGGGGAAAATGATGCCGCTGCTTAGGAAGACCGCGTGAATTTCCTCGAACACAACTGTCTATAAAGCAAAAGAAATTTCAGAGAAGCATGGAAATAAAAGCATTACACCTTCCCGACAGGTTGTGGGCCACGCGCTGCAGCAAGCCAGCCACGTCACAGACGAACTTGCTAAAAAACATCCAGGAATCTAGCGATGCAGCGCCAGGACCCGCAAGTTCATGGCTGCATCTGGCCGGAAAGAAGGCAAAAAGCTTACGCTCAACGAGCTAAGAAAGCAGGAAAGCGCTATCTTAGGACGTTTAATACAAGAACGTACCATAACGGGCATTTATTCGTGCCCAGGCGCACAAGAAAGGCCACCCTTTCATGGAGAGGTCGGGCGCGCATCGCGCAGGCCTAATGTTATCTTACCGCAAAATGACGGGAAAGGTAAAGACAGCAGCGGGAATTTTTACGGCTTTAGAAACATCATTAAACTAGCTTCCATTAGGACCATCAAAACTGGCAACAATCGACAATCACACCTGCAGGCATCCATTATACTTTATTCATCCCGACAGAAATTCAGGCCGGACCCCCCCTGCCGATGGTAAAGAAAAAGAGCCCGCGACATTATAGATCGCAACTATCCCACCATAAATTAGCATCAGTCACTAATTTTCTCCAAGAATCGAGCATTTTTTCTGCTTTCCGCTAGCCAGATTTGTCACGTTTCGTCTAAAAGCAGTCGCCATGGCCACTTCCGCAAGGGGTGCGCGCACCGTGCACCCACTTTTCACGGTACGGAGGGTACCGCGGAATTTTTTTGGCGCGGAAAATATTCGCCGCGCCGAGTCCCCTTAAAATATCGTCTGCATCATGCCCCAACCGTATAGTCACTAGAGGGGGATATAATCCTCATCTGAGCTGTCATCTACTGTAATGGCAGACGAGGCGGTAGTGTAGCGGCTATCCTCAGGGGCAATAACCTTCACCTGCGGACTTTTTCCCTGCATTCTAGCAATGGGCCGCGGGGCCCGTGGGGAGAAAACAGGATCATGCCCCTCAGGAGGGTGCTTATCGCAGACGGCAGCCCATCTCTCCAAGTGTCTATCATGCGGGCGCGGAGCACATAAAATCCCAGAAGCCCTGCATCCCCAAGCAATTGTGTCACTTGTAGGTCCGGGTCGCGCCGCGTCGGTGCAGGGCGCGCGCAATTAATTAATTAATTAATTAATTAATTAATTAATTAATTAATTAATTAATTAATTAATTAATTAATTAGACTCGAGCTCCCGTTGGGGAGTCACGGAGCATTAACCCCGATGGATGGATGGATGGCGCGCGCAAGTTTGCCAGTGGGTTGCGACGGGACGAGGGGACCCTGCCATTAATTAATTAATTAATTATCAACATCACTCCGTTGGGAGTAGATGTAGCACATAGCCCTGAGAAGGGGCATATGGCTTTTAATACATTCTAGGCTACTTCATGCAAGGGTGGGAATGTAAGCTACCCCTGCTCTAGGTGCACCAAGGCACCTGCACCCTCATGATGTATCGCGCTATGCCCAGTTAAGGGGGAGCGTGGCATGTGGGGGAAGATCATCATGGCTATACAGGAGCTATGGCATGGCTTCTCAGCAGAGAGTGACTCCCTGCATGGGCACAACATTACTAAATAAGGCTAGGCATCGTCTGGAGTGTGGCTCATCATAGGCACACATGTACATGACTAAAAAGGCTAGGCCTCAGCTGGTATAGTGCCTGTAGTAGGCGGGCATGTACAAGGCCACTGTCTAACTATTCTACACTACTGCTGTATTCCCCTAGGCTGGGGCTGGAGTTGCTGGGGCCGCGGTGGTCGAGGGGGTCGCTTGCCAGGGCTTGTGGCCGACGTAGATGGCCGCCCCCTTCCAGTACACCGGCTGGCCCGCCTTGGTCTGCCGGAGCTGGGTGTAGGTCGGCCATAGCTCCCGTCGCCGTTGTTGCTGTGCCAGGGTCAAGTCGTCGTCCACGGTGAAGGGAGTATTCGCGAGCCGCTTGCGGCGTCTGAGAAACGAAATCTTGTCCGCTGGGCTATCAAAGATGAGAAGAAGCGGAGGCGCCCCTGCCTTACCCCGCGCGGGGGAGGCGGTGGGCGGTCAGCTTGATCTCACCAAGAAGGCCCATGCGTGCAAGGATTTTGCTCTCAAACGCACGTGCAAGCTTCTCGGAATTCTCACCTTCTTCCATGTCCAAGTTCTTGAGTATGGCGTTGAGGCTGCGCTTGTCGAGCTCGGCCTCCTCGCGGAGGTCAAGCGTCTGGCAGCCGCTGGAGCTGGGCTGCGACGGCGGAGGTGGTGGAGGTGGTATGTTGCTTAAGCATGTCCGCCCAGGTCGTGATGGGAGGAGCATCGCCGGCCAGGCCCGCCGGGGCTGGCTTGGCGGCAATGTCCTTCACTGCCTGGGCGGTGAGGCCTGCTGTGTTCTGCAAGACCTCGATAGCGATTGCATTATCCTTGAGGCGCTGGTCGATGTCACGGAGCTGGGCGGTGATGGAGTCGGTGGAGGGGGGGGGTGGAGGCGAGGAGGGTGGCGGTGGCGGTGGGGATGGTGGGAAGCTCAGCAGCCAGCGTGCCGCCAATTGCCGCCACAGCTGCTGCAAGAGGGGTCACGTGCTGCTCGAAAGCTTCCTTGAGGAGGGTGCGGATGGAGGCTTCGGAGGGGAAGGGGGGCGGTTTGGGAGTCCAGATCTCGGATTCGGAGCGTCCAACAAGGGAGCAGAGGGCGAAGCGTTGGAGCTTGGGGCGACTCATGCGGTGGATGATTGGGAGAGCCTCGGCGGGGTCGACAAGCCGGCCATCACCAGGCCAGCGTCCACGGTTGTGGGACGTGAGGTGCACGCACAGGGCTAGAAGCGAGGCGTGATTGCCGAAAAACAAGTCTTCCATGAACCAACCGGCGCTGCGTTGCCAGAAGCCGGGGCTGTTGATGTCAAAGGAGCGCTCTTCCCAGGGCGGCTCAGCAGAGCGACTGCGCTTAGGTTCAGGCGATGCTGATGGCGAGGCGAGCCCGGAAGGCTGGGCGAGCACCAGTGCACTACTAGTGTCACCGTTGCCATCTGGGCCGGTTGGCGAAGCTGCAGCCGAGGCTGCAGACGTATTTTCATTGCTAAGCGCAGCCGCCAGGCTGCGTTGCGTCGAGAGGCGTTTGCTCATCGTATATTGCGTAATAGCGTCGGAAAATTATATCAGCATGTGCGTCTTAGAAAGACGAAGCGATTGTGATATTCACAGCTGAATTCGGCGCTCAAACGTGAAAGTTATGAGCTCCGACAGCCATGGCTACCTCGTGGCTCGTGGCATAGGAGGACCCTGCCATAGGAGGAGGTGTCTACCTGGTTAATTAATATATTAACTGATTATACTTAATTAAAAAACCACAGATGCGCACGAGCCACGAGGTAGCCATGGCTGACGGCGGAGCTCATAACTTTCACGTTTGAGCACCGAATTTAGCCGTGAATATCACAATCGATGCGTCTTTCTACGACGCACATGCTGATGTAATTTTCCGACGCTATTACGCAATATACGATGAGCAAACGCCTCTCGACGCAACGCAGCCTGGCGGCTGCGCTCGGCAATGAAAATACGTCTGCAGCTTCGGCTGCAGCTTCGCACACCGGCCCAGATGGCCACAGTGACACTAGTCGTGCACTGGTGCTCGCCCAGCCTCCCGGGCTTGCCTCGCCATCTGCCTCGCCTGAACCCAAGCGCAGTCGCTCTGCTGAGCCGCCCTGGGAAGAGATCTCCTTTGACATCAACAGCTCCGGATACTGGCAACGCCGCCCCAGTTGGTTCATGGACGACGTGTTTTACGGGTCACACGCCTCGCTTCTAGCCCTGTGCGTGTACCTCACGTCCCACAACCGTGGCCGCTGGCCTGGTGACGGCAAGCTTGTCGACCCCGCCGAGGCTCTCCCAATCATTCACCGCATGCCTCGCCCCAGGCTTCAACGCTTCGCCCTCTGCTCCCTTGTTGGACGCTCCGAATCCGAGATCTGGGCTTCCCCACCGCCCCCCCCCACCTTCCCCACCGAAGCCACCATCCGCACCCTCCTCAAGGAGGCTTTCAAGCAGCACGTGACCCCTCTTGCCGCAGATGTGGCGGCAATTGGCGGCACGCTGGCTGCTGAGCTTCCCACCATCCCCACCGCCACCGCCACCCCGTCCTCGCCTCCACCCCCCCCCCCTCCACCGACTCCATCACCGCCCAGCTCCGTGACATCGACCAGCGCCTCAAGGATAATGCAATCGCTATCGAGGTCTTGCAGAACACGGCCGGCCTCACCGCCCAGGCAGTGAAGGACATTGCCGCCAAGCCAGCCTCGGCTGGCCTGGCCGGCGATGCTCCTCCCATCACGACCTGGGCGGACATGCTTAAGCAACACACCACCTCCACCACCTCCGCCGTCGCAGCCCAGCTCCAGCGGCAGACGCTTGACCTCCGCGAGGAGGCCGAGCTCGCCAAACGCAGCCTCAACGCCATCCTCAAGAACTTCGACATGGAAGAAGGTGAGAATTCCGAGAAGCTTGCACGTGCGTTTGAGAGCAAAATCCTTGCACGCATGGGCCTCCTTGGTGAGATTAAGCTGACCGCCCACCGCCTCCCCCGCGCGCGGGGTAAGGCAGGGGCGCCTCCGCTTCTTCTCATCTTTGACAGCCCAGCGGACAAGATTTCGTTTCTCAGACGCCGCAAGCGGCTCGCGAACACTCCCTTCACCGTGGACGACGACTTGACCCTGGCGCAGCAACAACGGCGACGGGAGCTATGGCCGACCTACCACCAGCTCCGGCAGACCAAGGCGGGCCAGCCGGTGTACTGGAAGGGGGCGGCCATCTACGTCGGCCACAAGCCCTGGCACGCGACCCCCTCGACCACCGCGGCCCCAGCGACTCCGGCAGCCCCAGCCTAGGGGAATACAGCAGCAGTAGTGTAGAATAGATAGACAGTGGCCTTGTACATGCCCGCCTACTACAGGCACTATTATACCAGCTGCGCCTAGCCTTTTCTACTTCATGTACATGTGTGCCTATGATGAGCCACCCTCCAGATGATACCTAGCTTTATTTAATTATGCAGTGCCCATGCAGGGGGTCACTCCCTGCTGAGAAGCCATGCCCTAGCTTTTGTATAGCTGTGCTGATCTTCCCCACCTATGACAGGCTCCCCTTAGCTGGGTGTTGCCTGAAACTCTGGGTGGTGCAGGTGCCCTAGTGCACCTAGAGCAAGTGTTGTTTACATTCCCACCCTTGCAGGAAGTAGCTTAGAATGTATGATAGGCCATATGCCCCTTCTCTGGGCTATGTGCTACATATACTCCCAACGGAGTTATGTTACAATTCAATTCAATTCAATACTTAATTCCCCGCCAACTACAGAGGAGTCTGCATCCAGAGCGCCGCACTTAAGTTGTTCATGCGCATGATCCTCAACCGCCTTCGTTCTGCTCTCGACTGTCACCTTGGGGAAAGTCAAATGGGCTTCCGTCCTGGGCGCAACACCGTCATGGCCATCTTCGTCGCGCGTCGCCTCTTCGAGGAAATCGCTCTCCTGCAACCTGGTGAGTTTCCCGCAATCCTGATCTTCGTCGACTTCATCAAGGCTTTTGATTCTGTCCTCTGGGACGCTCTATGGGCTGTACTTGCTCGCGCTCGCGTCCCCACTCCCCTGATTACCGTCATCCGCACGCTGTATGAGGGGTCCACCACTTCGGTGCGCACTCAACACGGCATTACCCCGCCATGCCCACTGCAGACCGGCGTCTGGCAGGGTTGCGTCCTGTCGCCGTACCTGTTTATTATTGTAGTGGATTATGTTATGCGCCAGGCACGTGCTCGCTTTGCTAGCATTGCAGGCCGTGCCCCTGGCCTAGCGATCACGAACAAGCTTGGGGAAGGGGGCCGACTAACAAGCAGAATTTACTAGCTGACCTCATTTATGCCGACGACATCACGCTCATCGAGAAGCCGGAGTCTGCCCAACTTTGGCTGGACTGCCTGGCGCTCGAGGCTCGGGCGGTTGGTCTAGAAATCAGCCCCAAAACGGAGGCCCTGGCCCTCGGCATGGCAGGGCCCCCACCCACACTCCGCCTCTTAGACGATGCCGAGGTCAACTACCCTCCTTCAGGCCGCTTCAAGCTGCTCGGCAGTTGGCTTCCCGACTGCGAGGACGACATGACGACACGGATCGGCATGGCGTGGGCGCACCTCCATGACCACCGCCGCTGGTGGAGCAACCCCGCCCTACCCCGGATCGTCAAGCGTGACCTCTTCAAGGTCGTCACTTCTGACGATCCTGACCTACGGCGCCGAGACGTGGACACTGATGCAGGAGCTGGAGCAACGACTCGACGGCGCCGTCACGAAGATGCTGCGCAAGGCCCTTAACATCCCCTTTGGTTTGCACATTAGTAATGAGGATTTGTACGCTGATTTGCCCTATGTTTCCCACATTATTAGGCACAGGCGCCTGGGCCTAGCCGGGCACCTGGCCCGCACAGATCAGGTAGATACATCAGATAGACTAGCTGGCACCAAGCCCGCCCAGCCTGGGCGATATGTCCTCACCTGGCGTGCCCCCGGCCGCGCGCGGCAGGGCCGCCACCCGTGGACTTTTCGTGATAGACTCGGCATGGACATGTGCTACACTAGACGTGACGGGCTCACCCCCGGGCAGCCTCCTGGTTTGTCTGTAATATGGAGGCAGATGGTGCGCAAGGATAGATGGCGAGTAGTGATGAAGGAGACCACCCCCAAGCCTGTGGGGGCTCCGCGTGTGACCAAGTATGGCACATTCATAGCGATTCGGGCCGCGGTGCCCACACCCCTGTAACTAGGACCTAGATAGCTTATACCATCCATTCCATCCCATGTTCCCCTCCCACTGAGGACTTATGCTCACGTGACGCAGTCACGTGTCTATTAATTAATTAATTAATTAATACTTAATTCATCATCCTGAACGACTCGAAAACGCGGACTAGATAACGGCAGGCTCGAGCTACCATGGTCCGGATTCTCCCGATTTCTGGCCTGTGCTGGTTAATTAATGTCTCCTTGATACTTAATTAATCAATTAAGAACATAACTCCGTGCACGGGTGTTGATGTCAAGGAGACAACCCCTGAGGTAGCACATATCCCTGATGAGGCCGGCATATGGCTTGTAATACATTCTAGGCTGCTTACTGCAAGGGTAGGGCCGTAAAGTACACAAGCTCTGGGTGCACAAGGTGCACCTGCACCACCATGATGTATCAGAGCTCATTTGAAGGCCCCGGCATGGGGTGGAAGATCATCATGGCTAAACAATGGCTAGGGCATGGTTTCTCAGCAGAGAGTAGCTCTCTGCATGGGCACAGCATAGCTAAATAAAGCGAGGCATCATCTGGTGTGTGGCACATCATAGGCACACATGTCCATGGCTATATGATTCTAAGGCATCAGCTGGTATAATAATAATAATAATAATAATAATAATATTTAATAATAATAGTAGTAGTAATAATAATAATAATGATGATAATAAGCACGTACGTGACTGCGTCACGTACACGGGTGCCAATACAGAGTAAAGGAACGTTCAACCCTATATACACAGTGAGGAGGAGGGAGGGCGCCCTAGCTTCTCTCACACCGCCTCGTCTGCCATTACAGTACGTAGTAGAGGACAGCTCGGATGAGGATTACATCCCCATCTAGTGCCTAACGGTTGGGGGATTATGCAGACGATATTTGTTTAAACTTTTGTGCAATTATTTTTCTAATGAGATTAGCATAGTATATACTCCGTGGCATGCCTTTGCGCATGACACGCAAGTATACTTACTTACTTACTTACTTACTTACTTCTCTCACTGCCGCAAGTGGGCAGACCACAGAGCGCTCTCTCCACAGCATGGCCGGTGCATGCATGCTGGCCGGGGCGCAACACTGTGGGTGCAATACAAACAGTGCAATACCATAGGTAGGCTGACGCATAGCTTAGATTAGATAGCGAAGCATAGCTTAGATAGCGAGATTAGACAGCGTAGGATAGCATTTGTAGGACACCTTGCTCGCACCAGCCAGGTCGACACCGCCCTTGGTCTGGCAGGCCCCCAGCGGCTTGGCCAGCCAGGGCGGCACATTCTGACCTGCCGGCCTGGCCCCAAGGGCATTCCCAAAAGGGTAGGGAAACATGTCACGAACTACGTACAGATGTTGCTGGATCGATGACCTACTGGTCCCAGCCCAGTTTCAATACCGCATCCACTCTCTCTCAGCCACCCCCCCCCAAGCGGAGGAGGCGTTTTGATGAGTAGTGCAGTCAGGATTTTCTAGATAGAGTTAGGATCGTTCGATCACGCGGCTTCCTCCACCCCATCCATCATGAAATATGTGCTACATGACCTCCCCACGGAGGCATGTTATAATTTAACCCCTAAATGGTCTGGCTGCCGATTTTCCGCCTAAAACTGAGTTACAGCCGACACGTCGGCCCCTTCTCGGGGGACCAAATGCCGCGAAAACTATTGAGAATTAGGAAAAGTTTAGCTGAGAAGATCGAAAGTTTATAATTTTCCTCACAGCATGGTACTAGGGTTTGCATACTTCTGACAAAGTTATAGAGGTGTTCTGGTCGGTCAAAGTACAAGGGGTCAGGGTACTTTTTCGCGTACAACGTGCATTCCGGAAAACGACGACCTGGCCATGGCGGCTTGCGCCCACGCATGGCATTTACGTTTTCGTTCGAATTTTCTGACCAAACTCAGGAAATTGATTTTATACGTCCTAAAGATGATACAGGCCAATTTTTGGTTCGCGGGAATGCCATTTGATAGGTGTCGGCAGCGTTCTTGCTGGAAAAAACTGCGATCAGGCCGGACGATAGAAACGTTGACAGCAATACCTTTCCGGCGTATTTTAAAGGATATATTGGTTTCTTTGTACTTTTTATGATACATAGTAGTCGTAAACGTGCAAGGGTGGCCAGAAATCGCCGAATCCAGCGACCATGCTGCACAACTTTGGCGTGCCGAAATGCGCCATTTTGCGGCCACCGCCTGGGCCAAGGTAACGCCATCCATGCCTGGTAAAGCTTAAGCATCGTTTTCCTATCGATGTTTGACGTTCATATATACGTTCTAGCTTGTGTAGCACATTCTTTTTGCATTATTCATGCTCTTTCTTGACCCTGGCCTGGCCCCTTTCTAAAACACCCTTCTTAGATGCTTCCACCAGTCAGTTGACCTGCCACAGGGTGATGGTGATAAGTTTTAGAGTCTGTATGGGTTTGAATACCTCCATATATGTTTGTTATACATTTCCCACACACATATTGCATGAGTGTGAGGCAGTTGGCTGGTCTCTGTGGCATCATCAAGCATGTAACCGGTGAGTAGAAGCTTCCCATTGTCAGCATGTGCCACCAGGTGTGCTGGCCATCACCTGGCAAGCTATAGCAGCTTAGGCCTAGTTTATCCTTGCTAGGGCAGGCTGAAATAGGCTTAAAATCACTAGTTTGTTGGTGGCTGCCTCCTAGAATGCATGCCTTGCGTAGGGTATCCGTACCACGTTACCTACGTGCATGGACAAGGTGGCACCTGCACATAGGTGCCATGTAAGGGCAGTGTGATGATGCAGTTATGTTTCCCCATCATTGTGGAAGGGAAATGTATTGTGTGGCATGGTTGGGGGCCATATTAGTAGGTATTAGTAGGTAGTATGCCCACCCCTACCCCCTTGGTTGCTTTTTACCACCGGTACCCCTATGGGCTGTACTGGGTGTAACTGCTGGTATACCCACCCAAATGATGACCCCAATGGCTCAAACTGTTCAGCAACTAATTGTTTATCATCCCTGAAGTGGTAGGTGCCTAGCTCTCATAACATAATTCACAATGCACATTCTACCAAAAATGAAAACGCTCGTCTTGACCCCCCTGACTTTGACGGCAGTTATACATGGCCTACCCTGCATATATGTAAGGGTTTCAACCGGCGGGCTTCAAAGTGCCGGACGGCAGGCGGTACCACCATTCCGTGGCAGCTTGGCCCAGTTTGCTACCGGCTGGCACACGTTTTCAGTGAATTTTGGGCTCCAGATTTAAATGCAACGTGCGGTTTGAGGCAGGGGAAAACATGCGTGGACGATAGGAATTATAGCACCGGCGGGCTTCAAAGTGCCGGACGGCAGGCGGTACCACCATTCCGTGGCAGCTTGGCCCAGTTTGCTACCGGCTGGCACACGTTTTCAGTGAATTTTGGGCTCCAGATTTAAATGCAACGTGCGGTTTGAGGCAGGGGAAAACATGCGTGGACGATAGGAATTATAGCACCGGCGGGCTTCAAAGTGCCGGACGGCAGGCGGTACCACCATTCCGTGGCAGCTTGGCCCAGTTTGCTACCGGCTGGCACACGTTTTCAGTGAATTTTGGGCTCCAGATTTAAATGCAACGTGCGGTTTGAGGCAGGGGAAAACATGCGTGGACGATAGGAATTATAGCACCGGCGGGCTTCAAAGTGCCGGACGGCAGGCGGTACCACCATTCCGTGGCAGCTTGGCCCAGTTTGCTACCGGCTGGCACACGTTTTCAGTGAATTTTGGGCTCCAGATTTAAATGCAACGTGCGGTTTGAGGCAGGGGAAAACATGCGTGGACGATAGGAATTATAGCACCGGCGGGCTTCAAAGTGCCGGACGGCAGGCGGTACCACCATTCCGTGGCAGCTTGGCCCAGTTTGCTACCGGCTGGCACACGTTTTCAGTGAATTTTGGGCTCCAGATTTAAATGCAACGTGCGGTTTGAGGCAGGGGAAAACATGCGTGGACGATAGGAATTATAGCACCGGCGGGCTTCAAAGTGCCGGACGGCAGGCGGTACCACCATTCCGTGGCAGCTTGGCCCAGTTTGCTACCGGCTGGCACACGTTTTCAGTGAATTTTGGGCTCCAGATTTAAATGCAACGTGCGGTTTGAGGCAGGGGAAAACATGCGTGGACGATAGGAATTATAGCACCGGCGGGCTTCAAAGTGCCGGACGGCAGGCGGTACCACCATTCCGTGGCAGCTTGGCCCAGTTTGCTACCGGCTGGCACACGTTTTCAGTGAATTTTGGGCTCCAGATTTAAATGCAACGTGCGGTTTGAGGCAGGGGAAAACATGCGTGGACGATAGGAATTATAGCACCGGCGGGCTTCAAAGTGCCGGACGGCAGGCGGTACCACCATTCCGTGGCAGCTTGGCCCAGTTTGCTACCGGCTGGCACACGTTTTCAGTGAATTTTGGGCTCCAGATTTAAATGCAACGTGCGGTTTGAGGCAGGGGAAAACATGCGTGGACGATAGGAATTATAGCACCGGCGGGCTTCAAAGTGCCGGACGGCAGGCGGTACCACCATTCCGTGGCAGCTTGGCCCAGTTTGCTACCGGCTGGCACACGTTTTCAGTGAATTTTGGGCTCCAGATTTAAATGCAACGTGCGGTTTGAGGCAGGGGAAAACATGCGTGGACGATAGGAATTATAGCACCGGCGGGCTTCAAAGTGCCGGACGGCAGGCGGTACCACCATTCCGTGGCAGCTTGGCCCAGTTTGCTACCGGCTGGCACACGTTTTCAGTGAATTTTGGGCTCCAGATTTAAATGCAACGTGCGGTTTGAGGCAGGGGAAAACATGCGTGGACGATAGGAATTATAGCACCGGCGGGCTTCAAAGTGCCGGACGGCAGGCGGTACCACCATTCCGTGGCAGCTTGGCCCAGTTTGCTACCGGCTGGCACACGTTTTCAGTGAATTTTGGGCTCCAGATTTAAATGCAACGTGCGGTTTGAGGCAGGGGAAAACATGCGTGGACGATAGGAATTATAGCACCGGCGGGCTTCAAAGTGCCGGACGGCAGGCGGTACCACCATTCCGTGGCAGCTTGGCCCAGTTTGCTACCGGCTGGCACACGTTTTCAGTGAATTTTGGGCTCCAGATTTAAATGCAACGTGCGGTTTGAGGCAGGGGAAAACATGCGTGGACGATAGGAATTATAGCACCGGCGGGCTTCAAAGTGCCGGACGGCAGGCGGTACCGCGACCGCAGCGCGTTGGGGGGCTGCCGCCCCCCAAACCCCCCGCGTGGGGGGCTCCGCCCCCCACACCCCCCGCCCCCCCCCTCGGTGGCTGCCACGCCTGCCCTGATTGTTCATGGACGACCCACGACCCCCTTCGCCCAACGGCTCCCCCGCTCCCCGGTTGGCGCCTCGGCGGTCCTCTCGGCTTGCGGCCCTTCTTGCGGAGGTGGGCGACCCGGCTGCGGGGGGCTCGGGCGCCCCGGTCTCCCCCTCCTTGGTCTGCGAGGTCTGCCGGAGCGGGCACCGCGGGCACCACATGTTAGTTTGTGATGCTTGCAATTCCGGGTGGCACTTGCAGTGTCTTACTCCCCGGCTCTACCGGGTCCCGCCGGGCTCCTGGACGTGCCCGCGCTGTCCCCCCCGGCGGGCCCCCGGGCTGCCCTCCCCGCTGGGTGCTCCGGCCCCCTGCCCCGTGTGCCCCCCTGCCGAGGCCCTCGGGGCGGGCCGTGGCCTGCCCGATGGGGCCGCCGTTGCTCGGGCCCTGGCGCCCTCGGCCCCGGGGCCCCACCCGTCGCCTGGCCCCGCCGACGGGGGCGCGGCGCTGTCGCCTGGGCTGGCCCGGCCGACCCCCGGCGGGCCTGGCGACCCCGGCGCCCGCCCCCGGCCCCTCGCTCCCCGACGCTCTGGCCTCCCTTCCCCCGGCCGCGGTTGGCCACCCAGCCGCCACCCCCGTCCTTGCCGCGTGGGACGGCGGCCCCCGGGCCCACGCGTTCACCTCGTGGCCGCCCTCGCACATTGTCGGCGTGGTGGGCCGCGCCACCTTTTCTTGGGCGTACTGCCCTTTGTTGCTGGACGCGGTCGGGTTCCAGGCCGCCTTCCCCTCGCTCCCTAGGCCCCCGGCCTTCCTGGCCCTAGTTGCGCAGGTGCGGGCGACATTTCTTTCCGCCGCCCCCCGGTGACGGCCTCGACTCTTTGGGGGTATGTCTTGGAAGGATATCACGCCGGCTGCCGGCTGCCGTGGCATCTCCCGGCCGCCCGGCAGGAAGAGCTGCTTTCCCTGGACGAGCGGGTGGGTCAGGAGGTGGTCGAGTTCGTCACGGCGGTGGCTCGAGACGCACAGGTCTCGGTGCGGGCGGCCTACCTCGCGGGCGGCGCCGACCTGGGCCTCATGTCCCCGCGGCAGCTTCGCCTCTTCTTGGACGCCCAGGCCCCGCCTCCCGGCCCGGTTGCCAGTGGGGGCTTTCTCATCACCTCCCTCAGCCTGGCGCAGGCCGCCATGCTGCGTGTGGAGTTCGGGGCCCCCATCGCGGTTCAGGGCGGCCAGGCCATCTTGGTGGACTCGGCCGGGCGCGCCCAGCCCCTAACCGCGGGGACGCCTGTTTCTGCCTTCCTCCACGACATCCTGGAGTTGGCAGGCATCCCGCACGAATGGCACCCCGCGGCTGACCAACCGGTCGGCATCCTCTCGCGCGCCCAGATTGCTGCTCTCCCGGGTTGCTGGGAGGCCGGCTGGGACCCGCCCCCCCTCATGTCCGGTCCCTTCTGGAGGGGGACGACCCCGAGTCGGGCTCCTGTGCCATCTGCCTTGAGCCCTTCCGGCCGGGGGATGGCTTGTGTCGCCTGCCCGCGTGCGGCCACACATTCCATCAAGCGTGCATCGCGCGCAGCTTGCTCCACTCCGTGCCGCGCTGCCCGTTGTGCCGGGCTGTTGTGCCGCCCCCTGGGACTGCGCTTCCTCTCGGCCCGCCCCCGGTCTCGCTGGGTCCCCTGCCGGGTCCCCACCGGGCCCCGGGGCCAGCTGCCTCCCCGACCCCTCGGCCGCCGCCCCCGGCCTCGTTGCCGGGGCCTGGGGTGGTCGCGGGCGCGCTGGCGAGTCCCCCTGGGAGGGGCGCCGGCGTTCTCGATCCCCCTCCGCTGGGGGTCTCCCCGGTGGGCACTGCCTCCTCCGTGGCCCCGGCGGGCTGCCGGGCGCTGGTCGGGTCGTGGTGCGCGCGCCTGCCGGCCCGGCTGGGGAGACGCCGCAGGCCCCACGTCCTGCCTTTGCTGGCGCCGCTCCCCGCCACTCAGCGCCCGCCGACGGCCTTCACCGGTGTGCCGTGCTGCTTCCCACGGGGTCCCCGTGTGCTGGTGTGTTCCACAACCGTAACCTCCTCTGCCAGCACCTTCGCGCTGTGCACCCCGATCTCGGCGCGGCGGATCTGCAGGCCATGAGCTGTTACCGGTGCCCGGAAGCTCACTGCCAGCGGGTGTACTCCATTCACGGGCGCGCTCAGCACGCGCGCGCCTGTGTTGCTCAACGGCCCCTCAACCGGCCAGCAGTCCCGGCCCCCTCCCCCCTCCCGCCTCGGCTCCCACCGGCTCCCAGCCCCCGCCGCCCGACTACTCGGCCAGTTGGCGTTGGCTTGACACGGTTCCCTGGGATGCATGCGCCATCAACCCGACGTCTACCCTGACCGACCTCCCCCACCGCGCGCGTAGCCTTTTCGCGCAATGTGCAATCGTTTCTCTCCGGCGCATGCACGCCGCTCCGGACGACCCGCTGGGCTTTAAACTGCACATGGTGACCCCCCGCCTGCTCCTCACCCCTCTCGGGCGTGGTGTGCGCGGCCTCCAGGGTGCGGTTATTGCCCGTTGCCGACGCTTTCTGCAGGGGGACTGGGAGGGGCTGTTTGGCGTGCCGCCCCCGCGCACGGCCCGGCTGTCGGGGGAGGTCAACTTCGAGCGGGTGGCCGCCGACGTCATCCGCCTCGTCCGCGAGGGGCAGCTCAGCCGGGCCATGACCCGCTTGGAAATGGCCAAGCTGGCCCCCGCCAATGCGGCTACCCTGGCGGCCTTGGAGGCTCTTCACCCTGCGGAGCCCGGATTCCAGCTGCCCGTGCCGGACCCCCTGCCGGCCCCCCTCCGGCTGGACCGCGACTGCTTCCTGGAGGTGATGCGTGCGGTCCCGCGGGCTTCCTCTACCGGGCCGTCGGGCTGGCGCTACGAGCACTTGGAGGTCCTGGTGGGGCATGGGGGCGAGGACATTCTCTTTGACACCCTCATTGACCTGGCGGCTGGTCGCGTTCCTCCCGCTGCGCGCGAGTGGTTAGCGGGCGCTCGCCTCCTCGCTCTGCTCAAGGGTGTCTTGCCCCCCCCGAGGGCAAGGTGCGCCCGATCGCCTGCGGTGAGGTGCTCCGCAAGCTCGTGGGCAAAGTGATCTGCCGCCAAAAGGCGCCCGAGCTCCGTGCCTTTTTCTGCCCGCCCCTCGCAGCGGGTGAGACCTCGGTGGCGGCCCAGCTGGGGGTGACGACTCCAGGCGGGGCGGATATCCTCATCCATTCGGTGCAGGCCTACCTCGAGGCCCACCCCACCCACGCTGTCGTCAAGGTCGACTGCCACAACGCGTTCAACAGTCTGTCCCGCGCCAGCATGTTTGCGGCCGTCATGGAGTCCTTCGAGGACTTGTACGCTTGGACAGCCGTGTGCTACGGCCAGCCCGGCCAACTGGTTCACATCATGGAGGACGGCACTCGCGGCGGCCTGCTGTCGCGGTCGGGCACCCAGCAAGGGGACCCCCTGGGACCCCTGTACTTTGCCGCCCCCCTCCAGGGTTGCCTCCAAGCGGTCCATGCTGCCCACCCGGCGGTCGCTATTCAGGCCTACTTGGATGATATCTACCTTCTGGGCCCTGTGCCGGACACCACCGCGGCTCTGCTGGCACTGCAGACCGCGGTGGCCGACATCAACCTCCAGTTGACCCTGCCAAGTGCGCGGTGTACTCGCCCCAAGGTGATTGCTCCGGCTTTCCGCCCCAGCTCTTGGGCCGGGACGAGCGCCTCCATGGGTTGGATGTCCTCGGCGTTCCGGTTGGCGACCCCGCGTTTGTCATCGATGCTCTGCGGGCCGCCCTCGAGGCACGCACTGAGGTACTGCCCTTGATTGCGCGCCTTCATGATTCGCAGACCAAGGGTCTGCTTCTGTGGTTTTGCGCTCACCCTCGCGTCGTTCACTGGCTCCGGGGCGCTCTTCCGCTCAGGTCCGGCTGGCCGCCGAGGGCCACGACGAACGCATCCAGTCGGCCTTGGCGCAGCTGGTCCCGGGCCCCGACCTCCCGCCACATGCTATTCGCATTGCCTCCCTGCCTGCACGGATGGGTGGCTGCGGTCTGACTCGTGCCGCCCGGCTGGCCCCAGCAGCTTTTTGGGCTCCGTCGCTCAGTCGTGGGCGGAAAGCTGCCGGCTCCTGCCCCTTTTGGCAACGGCAGCGCCTGACCTCCTGGACCCCAGCAGCCCTTTGCCCTTCGTCACCGCCATCCAGGAGGCCTATGCTGAGATCCAGCAGGCCTGTTCTCCCGTCCGTGCCGCTCAGGCGGTACAGCGCCACCTCCCTCGCGGCACTCCCTCGGTCGCCTCCGTTCAATCTCCCGCCGCATTCCCTGCTCGCGTCATCGATAAACACCAGAAAACCTACGCGGGTATTCTGCACACGGCTGATTGGATTGCTCTTTTCGCGGACCTCAACGCCCAGGGACGTGCGTGGCTGTTCTCGCTTTCCTTGCGGAGTGTGGGCTCGGCGTACCTTCGTGCTCTTCCCATGGCCCCCCCATTCGCCTTGGCTCCCAGCCACTACTCGGTGGCGCTCCGGCACCAGCTATTTGCCCCGCAGCCTCTTGTTCCGGCCGGGCGGCCTTGTGGTAGCTGTGGGCAGCCGCTGGATCCCACGGGGACTCACTACCTTGCCTGCATGGGGGGCCAACAGAATCAGAATTGGTATTTGTATTTGCACACTGTCCTCCTGACGGTGGTGCTCGCCATGATTCGGTCGGTTTTCCCCCACGCGAACATCCGGTCCGAGGATGCGGATGGCGCTGCCTTCTATTCCCCCAACCACCGGCCTGACATCGTGGTGCTGGACTTTGAGGGGGGTGGCCGGCATCTGCTTATTGACGTTTCGGTGGCGCGGCCCTTGGCTCTTAGCCACGTGGCTGGGGCCTCCCTCACGGCAGGTTACACGGCGGACCGGGCGGAGCGGGCCAAGCTCCTGGCCTACGGCGACGTCGGGCACCATCGTGTGGTGCCCTTTGTCCTGGAGGAGTTTGGGGCCATGGGGCCCCTGACCTCCGCCTTCTTCAAGGAGTGTTGCCGGCTCCGGGAGGACCGGCTGGACCTGGAGGGCCAGCGGGCCCCATGGTCGGCGCGGACCTGGACGTCATATTGGCGTCAGCGCTTGTCGGTGGCGCTGACTCGGGCCATGGCTGACATCATGCTCCGCCGTACGCGGGCTGATTTTGCGGTGCAGCAGGGCTATTAGGTTCCTCCCGTTAGGCGTTTCCATTGGTCTTATCGTAGTATAGAGCTTTGACATGGCTCTGTATATAGGTTTATAGCTGGGCGTTTGCTTTGGTTTGAGTGATTTCACTCTGCTGTAAGTAATTATATTTTTAATATATATGTAAGGTTGTGATATACCAACCCGAAGGGCAACTCATGGACATGCTTGGCCCCCAAGGACAGCCATTGGATATGGGTGGGTTGGATGGCATCTGGTTTGCAAAATTGTGAAGTTACAGCCGATGCATCGGCAGTATTTCTGCCCATTTAGGGGTTAATTTAATTTTTACTTTAATCCACTCTCTCTCCCTTCTTTGGACTGCCATGCAAAACAAGACGCGGTGGCGCAGAAGATTGTCAAGGCTCACACGCCCGACCCTGTGGGCAAGCCACCTCCCCCCAAGAGGAGGAGGCGTTTTGATGAGTAGGGTAGTTAGGATTTTTCGATAGACTAGATAGATTAGCGTTAGGATAGTCCGATTACGCGGCTCTCTCCACTCCACCACCCATCAAGGAATATGTGCTACTACATCTCCCCGAGGGGTATGCTCCTGTTTTCTCCCCACGGCCCCCGCCGCCCGTTGCTAGCCAGGGTAGAAGTCTGCAGGTGGAGGTTATTGGTCCTGAGGATAGCCGCTACACTACCGCCTCGTCTGCCATTACAGTAGAGGACAGCTCGGATGAGGATTACATCCCCATCTAGTGCTTAACGGTTGGGGGATGATGCAGACGATATTTGTTTAAACTTTTAATTGTGTAATTATTTTTCTAATGAGATTAGCATAGTACTCCGTGGCATGCCTTTGCGCATGACACGCAAGTACTTACTTACTTACTTACTTACTTATGTGCTACATGATCTCCCAATGGAGGCATGTTATAATTTAATTTAATTTAATTTAATTTAATTTAATTTAATTTAATTTAATTTACTTTACTTTAATTTAATTTAATTTAATTTAATTTAATTTAATTTAATTTAATTTAATTTAATTTAATTTAATTTAATTTAATTTAATTTAATTTAATTTAATTTAATTCAATTTAATTTAGTTTAATTTAATTTAATTTAATTTAATTTAATTTAATTTAATTTAATTTAATTTAATTTAATTTAATTTAATTTAATTTAATTTATATTATATAATAGCTTATGCTACAATGCGCCAGGCACGTGCTCGCTTTGCTAGCATTGCAGGCCGTGCCCCTGGCCTAGCGATCACGAACAAGCTTGGGGAAGGGGGGCCGACTAACAAGCAGAATTTACTAGCTGACCTCATTTATGCCGACGACATCACGCTCATCGAGAAGCCGGAGTCTGCCCAACTTTGGCTGGACTGCCTGGCGCTCGAGGCTCCGGCGGTTGGTCTAGAAATCAGCCCCAAAACGGAGGCCCTGGCCCTCGGCATGGCAGGGCCCCCACCCACACTCCGCCTCTTAGACGATGCCGAGGTCAACTACCCTCCTTCAGGCCGCTTCAAGCTGCTCGGCAGTTGGCTTCCCGACTGCGAGGACGATGTATGACGACACGGATCGGCATGGCGTGGGCGCACCTCCATTAATTAATTAATTAATTAAACTCGTGCTCCCGTTGGGGAGTCACGGAGCACCGAAGTGCTTTTAATCCCTGTGTGTGCACTACAGGAGAAAGGGCAGAGACCCCCAGTCTCCTCCATGCCAAAGGCATGCCACAGCTGCAATCGTAATGTAAAATCATACGCCGTATTATACGGTATAATACGGTATAATACGGTATGCGCTTAATGACAGCGTATAATATTTCATACGTAATTCGTTTTAGCGCATAATGACGCATAATGACGTATAATACCGTATAATGCCGTATTTTCCGCGGTTTTTTGGCGTTTCAGTGCGGAACAAGGCTGTTTTTGCGCGGCTGTGATGACAGTGGAACATTGCAACGACTTGAAACTACGGACAGTGAGATTGATCACATGCTTTCGTATCTCTACTAACCCGTCTGAACCAGGTCTGAACTGTAGCACATGGATTGCAAATTGAAACGTGGCGGTAGGTAGGGAGTCACAGAGGGGCGAGCACTGAGCAGCCGACGTGCTGACTGAGCACTTAGTGCATACATAGGAATTCCTACCCAATTTTGCCTTACGTGTGCATGGCGAAAGCACGGAATAGCACCCTAGCGATTGCGTTATTTACAACATACAAGCGCAGGAACTAGCCAGCTTGGCTATCGATAGCTACGTACTCATAAGTCAATTGGTAATGAATGGTTAAATTCACGCCCAGGCAACGGCGCGGTTGGGAAGCGCATGCTATATCACGTCCTGATATTTCGGCCGCACTGTGCAGGAGGTACTGCTAATGCTTTGCCGAGTCAGATCGGTTTGTTTATCCGACATAAGGTCTTTGGGTATTTATTCTTCTGGTCTGCATGTCATAAAATGTGGATGCTGGCTAGACGAAGCACATGGATTTAGCAAAGCAGGTGGCCGGAGTTTATCATTTGTTCGTCGGCCTGCATGCAACTGCATCGTCGGCCTGCATCTGATCTCCTCGAAGTGCCGGTCCTGCCTGCTCCGGAGCCACGGCATGGTTGCTGCTGCACGCGATGAAAGCTTTGTTAATCTGGGCAAGAACTAGAAGAATTTAATATGTTGGGATTTGCAGTTAGCGCTGCCAGGGCCATGTTCATGGGAAGCTAGCGGAGCACATGGCAGCCTCGAGGGCGAGGGGCCACATGGCGGGGTGGATCGTCACACACAGTCACATGCAGCTCAGTATATGTATTAAAAATATAATTACTTACAGCAGAGTGAAATCACTCAAACCAAAGCAAACGCCCAGCTATAAACCTATGTACAGAGCCATGTCATAGCTCTATATACTACGATAAGACCAATGGAAACGCCTAACGGGAGGAACCTAATAGCCCTGCTGCACCGCAAAATCAGCCCGCGTACGGCGGAGCATGATGTCAGCCATGGCCCGAGTCAGCGCCACCGACAAGCGCTGACGCCAATATGACGTCCAGGTCCGCGCCGACCATGGGGCCCGCTGGCCCTCCAGGTCCAGCCGGTCCTCCCGGAGCCGGCAACACTCCTTGAAGAAGGCGGAGGTCAGGGGCCCCATGGCCCCAAACTCCTCCAGGACAAAGGGCACCACACGATGGTGCCCGACGTCGCCGTAGGCCAGGAGCTTGGCCCGCTCCGCCCGGTCCGCCGTGAAACCTGCCGTGAGGGAGGCCCCAGCCACGTGGCTAAGAGCCAAGGGCCGCGCCACCGAAACGTCAATAAGCAGATGCCGGCCACCCCCCTCAAAGTCCAGCACCACGATGTCAGGCCGGTGGTTGGGGGAATAGAAGGCAGCGCCATCCGCATCCTCGGACCGGATGTTCGCGTGGGGGAAAACCGACCGAATCATGGCGAGCACCACCGTCAGGAGGACAGTGTGCAAATACAAATACCAATTCTGATTCTGTTGGCCCCCCATGCAGGCAAGGTAGTGAGTCCCCGTGGGATCCAGCGGCTGCCCACAGCTACCACAAGGCCGCCCGGCCGGAACAAGAGGCTGCGGGGCAAATAGCTGGTGCCGGAGCGCCACCGAGTAGTGGCTGGGAGCCAAGGCGAATGGGGGGGCCATGGGAAGAGCACGAAGGTACGCCGAGCCCACACTCCGCAAGGAAAGCGAGAACAGCCACGCACGTCCCTGGGCGTTGAGGTCCGCGAAAAGAGCAATCCAATCAGCCGTGTGCAGAATACCCGCGTAGGTTTTCTGGTGTTTATCGATGACGCGAGCAGGGAATGCGGCGGGAGATTGAACGGAGGCGACCGAGGGAGTGCCGCGAGGGAGGTGGCGCTGTACCGCCTGAGCGGCACGGACGGGAGAACAGGCCTGCTGGATCTCAGCATAGGCCTCCTGGATGGCGGTGATGAAGGGCAAAGGGCTGCTGGGGTCCAGGAGGTCAGGCGCGGCCGTTGCCAAAAGGGGCAGGAGCCGGCAGCTTTCCGCCCACGACTGAGCGACGGAGCCCAAAAATGCTGCTGGGGCCAGCCGGGCGGCACGAGTCAGACCGCAGCCACCCATCCGTGCAGGCAGGGAGGCAATGCGAATAGTATATGCTCAGTATATGCACATAGCATCGCACAATGCAAACATATAATGCATTAATTGTATTTGCGTGCATGCACTGCCAGATATATACACACATATACACAATTATGCATGCACACGTTTGCACATAATATGAATAGAGCAAGTGCATGCATGTGCAAGGGTTCCTCACCAGTTGGAACTGCATGTATAGTACTAACTATGATCACATTACTATGTGCAAGACGAGCCTTAGCTCAGTATTACATGCTACATCGTGTCCACAATGTACACCTCATTGAGTATTTTGGGTAGGGCAACCTTGGATTATGTCCAAAACAGTGTTAAAAACATGGGGATTGATGGTGGGTGTCTTAAAATGTGTAAAATCAGAGTATTCTGAGTGTGTCCGTACGATAACGTATAATATCGTATTATACCGTATCATACCGTATTATACATTATACTCCACCGTGACCGTATAACGCGTATAACGTACGATTTTACACTGGGCGCGGCTAGCTAAAAGGACAGGCTAACGATCCGGCAAACTGTGGGTGCAATAAGACCCATGTGAGCATATCATAGCAAGGAGCGTGGGCAAGTAATCTAAACATAGCCAGGGCGTAGCATGGCTGTACTAGGACTAGGCTAAGGCTATGGCTGGTTGTGTACCGTGCGTTGCATGGCGGCACGTGACTAGGTGTGTTGGCACAGCTAGGCAACAGTCTACATAGGCATGGCTGCCTTAGCGGCAGTGACGCCATGCAATGGTTACAAGCTAGGGTTATTATTCTAGCCCGCTGGGGGCGTCCACATCTTGTGGTTGATCATCAGCAGAGTGAGATCGTACGTTATACGCGTTATACGGTCACGGTGGAGTATAATGTATAATACGGTATAATACGGTATAATACGGTATTATACGTTTTCGTACGGACACACTCAGAATACTCTGATTTTACACATTTTAAGACACCCACCATCAATCCACATGTTTTTAACACTGTTTTGGACATAATCCAAGGTTGCCCTACCCTCGGCTATACTCTATACGGTGGATATTGTGGACACGATCGATGTATTGCATGTAATACTGAGAATGTAAACGTGCGCATGCATAATTGTGTGTATGTGTATATATGTGGCTTTATATTGGTTATGTTTACTTGGGTGCCTTCACTTTGATGCAAGTAATTATATATTTTAATATATATTCATTGAGAATGATAGATTACGGAGGTGAGATAGGCATGCAACATAAGGAAAAACCTGAGAACTGGGAGAATAACCCTGAAGAAATTAATAGTAATCTGACACAGACATCCAAGGATCACGCCAGCGGCACAAGGTACAACTAACTATACATCACAAAACTACACGCAGCAACAGCGCTGCCGGCCCACCATGCAGGCCTGGAAGGAATCTAGACCGCATGGGTCGCGACAAAGTCGGCCCGGGTGCGGCGGAATAACACATCAGCCACGGTGCGAGTGAGGGCGAGTGACAGACGCTGCCGCCAATACGAGGACCACGTGCGGGCCGACCACGGGGCGGTCTGACCCTCGAGGTCGAGGCGGTCTTCACGGCGCTGGCAGCACTCGTGGAAAAACTCCGCTGTCTTGGGGCCCATGGCCCCGAACTCCTCAAGGACAAAGGGGATGACCCGGTGGGGCCCCACATTGCCGTAGGAGGCAAACTTGTCGCGCTCAGCCACAGCGGCAGCAGCGCCGGCATCCACAGCCGCCCGGAGGATGTGGCGACCGGAAAGCGGCCGAGCCACGGAGACATCGATGAGCAGGTGGCAACCCTGCCCGTCGTAGTCAAGCACGGTAATGTCGGGGCGGTGGTTGGGTGAGTAGAGGGCGGCCCCATCCGCGTCCTCGCACTTAATGGTGGAGTGGGGAAAGACCGACCGAACCATGGCACACACCACCCGGAGGAGAGCGGTATGGAGATAGAGGAACCAGTTCTGGTTCTGCTGGCCACCCATGCACGCGATGTAGTGCGTCCCAGTAGTATCCAGAGCAAGCCCGCAGCTGCCGCAGGACGCACCCGCCGTGATGAGAGGTTGCGGGGCAAAGAGCTGGTGGCGGAGAGCGATGGCGTAAAGGGCCGGAACCAGTGTGAACAAAGGGCTCATGGGGAGGGCGCGCAGGAATGCGGACCCCACGCTCCCCTCAAGGGAAACGGAGTGAAGCCAAGCCTTCCCCTGATCGTTCAAGCTCGCATGCAGACCCATCCAGTCGGCACAGTGTAGTATACCCGCGTAGGTCTTTTGTTGTTTTTCATGAACGCAGGCAGGGAAGACACTAGGACTGACGACAGTGGACACGCCGGGCGTGCCCCGGGGCAGGCGACGGTGGACGGCCTGAGCGGGGCGGACGAGGTCGCAAGCCTGCTGGATCCCGAGGTAAGAATCCTGCACAGCCTGCACAAAGGGAAAGGGGGATGGGGTGACCAAGTCGGGAATGGCGCTGACGGCGCTGGGGACCAACCGGCGGATCTCCGCCCAGGCCTGAGCAACAGAGCCAAGGAAGGCGGCGGGGGCGAGGCGGGCGGCGCGGGTGAGCCCACACCCGCCCATGCGGCAGGGGAGGGTGGCCAAGCGCATGGAGTGAGCTGGCAGGCCAGGGCCGGGGAGGAGCACCTGCAAGGCGGCCTGAATGCGCTCGTCATGGCCTTCCGCGGCAAGCCGCACCAAGTGGGGGGGAGCGCCACGGAGCCAGTGAACCACCCGCGGGTGGGCGCAAAACCACAGGAGAAGCCCTTTGGTCTGGGGGTCCTTGAGGCGCGCCCAAGTCTCAAGGACATGGGTGCGCTGTTCCACGGTGGCCCGGAGCTCCTCTTCGACGTAGGCAGGGTCACCGTTTTAATATATATATATATATATGTGGTTGTACCTTGTGCCGCTGGCGTGATCCTTGGATGTCTGTGTCAGATTACTATTAATTTCTTCAGGGTTATTCTCCCAGTTATCGGGTTTTTCCTTATGTTGCATGCCTATCTCACCTCCGTAATCTATCATTCTCAATGAATATATATGTGGCTGTGCATGCACGCAAATACTACAGTAGTATACAATTAATGCATGTAGTATGTTTGCATGGTGCGATGCTATGTGAATATACTGAGCTGCATGTGACTACAGGTGTGTGACTCGTGGTGTGCATTAATTAATTAATTAACTGAATTAATTAATTAATTAATATTAATTAATCTCGTGTCCCCGTTGGGGAACCACGGAGGCTAAACAGGTGGGGATGTGATGAGTAACTCACATATTCTCACCTTCCATACAACAACCTTGTTTTCCAGCAGGCTGAAGAGCATGACAGGCGTCTATGAGCTCGCCAGCTCCTTGCAACGGTGATGCCGCTCCCAGGCAGCTAGGGTCCTTGACTACGCAATATAGAATGTCTACCGTGTGAAAACCTCCATACAGGAAGCGTAGCAAAGCCAGATAACTGCCCGATCAATTCTGGGTAGCTTTAGGAAGCATGGCATACGCAGCGTAAGGAAAACCATTGAAATATTGAAAGCTGCGGAAATGATCTGATAGCACAACTGCAACAAGTGGAGAACAAAATAGCAAGAAAAACCCAGAAACGGCGCCAAAAGTTTCATGCCAGGTTCATTAAGAGCGCAAACAGACTGGGCGGTGACATGCGGCAAATCAGCGTACCACGGCCGGCATTATTTCCTACCCAGGCGCGCAAGAAAAGCCAGCCAGCCATGGATGGATTAACCGCGGATCGCGCAGGCCTGAACGAAATCATTTTAGAAATGACAGGAAATGGCCGCAGATCGAAGATGCTTAGGTTATTTTCATGGTGTCCGTTACTAAACGGCTCTTGCTGCATCAAAATAACCCACGAATGTCGAGTTCTACCGTCGCAGGCACACATGCTAGATTATTCATCGCGGCCAAATTAAATTGACGTTGGATGAGACCCCCGTGCAAATCTGTACCAACAAAGGCAGCGAATTTGCAAATAGTGCAGATCTTGCTATGAAACATCATAATAGAACATCACTTTTAACCATCGGCTTAATTTTTTCGCCTGTCGCCCGCCGGATTAGCCATATTTTAACGGAACGCACGTCGCCATGGCCACCTCCGCACGGTGCGCGCACTGTGCACCACAATGTCAAAATAAGATCGCGTCGAATTGTGAAAGTTCAGACGGGTCAGTACTTAGTAGAGATACGAAATCTGTGGCTTCAAATCGTTGCCCTGTCGTTCTGGCATCCTAGCCGCGCAAAACGTAAAAAAAACGCGGAAAACACGGCATTATACGGTATTATACGGTATTATACGTCATTATGCGCTAAAACGTATTACGTATGAAAAATTATACGCTAAAAGCCAGCGTATTACGTATTATACCGTATTATACCGTATTATACGGCGTATGATCTCACACTGATCATCAGGTCCCCGCCCCTCCAGTACACCTTGGGCTTCTGGGGGTCCTGCTTATGGCGGAGGTATTCCGGCCACAGGTCGCGTCGCTGCTGTTGCTGAGCGGGGCCGGGGTCAGGTCGTCATCCAGCGTCCAGGTGAGGTCGTGCAACCGCTTGCGACGAGAGAGGAACCGCTGCTTATCCTCAGGGGAGGGGAAGGTGAGTAGGACTGGTGGGGGAGCCGCCTTGTCCCGTGAGTGGGGAAGGCGGTGGCACCCACGCAGTTCTACCTCACCTACCAGGCCCATGAGGGTAAGAAGCTGGTTCTTGAGCTCGTCAGCAAGAGAGGTTGACGTCTCACCTGGCTTCTGGGGGAAGCGACGTAGCACCACTCGGCACTCGCGGCGAGCGCGGTCGGTGACCTCCCGTTGCTGGGCCTGGCGGTGGTCCTCCAGCTCCTGGAGCTTTGTGGCGATGGAGTCGGTGGTGGAGGCGGTCGCTGACCGCAGCAGGTCCGCGTAGGAGAGCGGCGGGAGGTCGCCAGCATCCTGCCGGAGTGGCTGGGATGCAATGGTGGCCGTCTGCTCCGCTATCTTGGGGACCTGTGTGGCCAGGGCCTCGGTGTGGGCGGTGATGGCCTCAAGCTTCTTCAGGAGCACGCCACACTTGCCCTCCACCTGGTTAAGGCGAGAGACAAGTGCAACATGCGTTTCCGAAGCCTGCGCCGCGGTGTGTAGCGCCGTGAACTGGGGTTGTAGCTTGTGGACGACCTTGGTTTCCACGTTGGAGACCCGGGCTTCCACCGTGTTGAGCGTGGTGTTCAGCGATGTCAGCTTCTCGGCCAGCGGCCAGGTCACGTGCTCCTCCAGCACTGCGCGGATGTCATCCTTGCAGAGGGAGGAAGCCGATGTGGCTGTCGGCCGCGCAGGCTGGGCTGGGGTGCGGATCCCTGCGCACCTCCATGACCACCGCCGTTGGTGGAGCAACCCCGCCCTACCCCGGATCGTCAAGCGTGACCTCTTCAAGGTCGTCATTCTGACGATCCTGACCTACGGCGCCGAGACGTGGACACTGATGCAGGAGCTGGAGCAACGACCGGACGGCGCCGTCACCACGATGCTGCGCAAGGCCCTCATTGGTCCCATTTAAAGCCGAAAAATCGGCTGCAAAATGCTAAATTTGCAAACCACCCCACACCCAACCTACCAACATCCAAGGGCTGTCCTTGGGGGTCAAGCATGTCCATGAGTTGCCCTTCGGGGTGAGCTATCACAACCTAACATATCTGCAGGGTAGGCCATAGAAAACTACCGCCAAAGTTAGGGGGGTTGAGACGCGCGTTTTCATTTTTGGTAGATTGTGCATTTTGAATTATGTTATAAGACCTAGGCACCTACCACTTCAGGGATGATAAACAATTAGTTGCTGAACAGTTTGAGCCATTGGGGTTATCATTTGGGTGGGTATACCAGCAGTTACACCCAGTACAGCCCATAGGGGTACCGTTGGTAAAAAGCAACCAAGGGGGTAGGGGTGGGCATACTACCTACTAATACCTACTAATATGGCCCCCAACCATGCCATACAATACATTTCCCTTCCACAATGATGGGGAAACATAACTGCATCATCACACTGCCCTTACATGGCACCTATGTGCAGGTGCCACCTTGTCCATGCACGTAGGTAACGTGGTACGGATACCCTACGCAAGGCATACATTATAGGAGGCAGCCACCAACAAACTAGTGACGTTGAGCCTATTTCAGCCTGCCCTAGCAAGGATAAACTAGGCCTAAGCTGCTATAGCTTGCCAGGTGATGGCCAGCACACCTGGTGGCACATGCTGTCAATGGGAAGCTTTTACTCACGAGTTACGTGCTTGATGATGCCACAGAGACCAGCCAACTGCCTCACAATCATGCAATATGTGTATGGGAAATGTATAACAAACATATATGGAGGTATTCAAACCCATAAAGCATCTAAAACTTATCACCATCACACTGTGGCAGGTCAACTGACTGAGGGAAGCATATAAGAAGGGTGTTTTAGAAAGGGGCCAGGCCAGGGTCAAGAAAGAGCATGAATAATGCAAAAAGAATGTGCTACACAAGCTAGAACGTATATATAAATGTCAAACATCGATAGGAAAACGATGCTGAAGCTTTACCAGGCATGGATGGCGTTACCTTGGCCCAGGCGGTGGCCGCAAAATGGCGCATTTTGGCACACCAAAGTTGTGCAGCATGGTCGCTAGATTCGGCGATTTCTTGCCACCCTTGCACGTTTATGACTACTATGTATCATAATAAGTACAAATAAACCAATATATCCTTTAACATACGCCGTAAAGGTATTGCTGTCAACGTTTCTATCGTCCGGCCTGATCGCAGTTTTTTCCAGCAAGAACGCTGCCGACACCTATCAAATGGCATTCCCGCGAACCAAAAATTGGCCTGTAGCATCTTTAGGACGTATAAAATCAATTTCCTAAGTTTGGCCAGAAAATTCGAACGCAAACGTAAATGCCATGCGTGGGCGCAAGCCGCCATGGCCAGGTCGTCGTTTTCCGGAATGCACGTTTTACGCGAAAAAGTACCCTGACCCCTTGTACTTTGACCGGCCAGAACACCTCTATAACTTTGTCAGAAGTATGCGAACCCTAGTACCATGCTGTGAGGAAAATTATAAACTTTCGATCTTCTCAGCTAAACTTTTCCTAATTCTCAATAGTTTTCGCGCAATTTGGTCCCCCGCGGAGCAGCCGATGCATCGGCTGCAAGTCGATTTTTGGCGGAAAATCGGCTGCAAGACCAATGAGGGGTTAACAGTTAACATCCCCTTTGGTTTGCACATTAGTAATGAGGATTTGTACGCTGATTTTTTGCCCTATGTTTCCCACATTATTAGGCACAGGCGCCTGGGCCTAGCCGGGCACCTGGCCCGCACAGATCAGGTAGATACATCAGATAGACTAGCTGGCACCAAGCCCGCCCAGCCTGGGCATTATGTCCTCACCTGGCGTGCCCCCGGCCGCGCGCGGCAGGGCCGCCACCCGTGGACTTTTCGTGATAGACTCGGCATGGACATGTGCTACACTAGACGTGACGGGCTCACCCCCGGGCAGCCTCCTGGTTTGTCTGTAATATGGAGGCAGATGGTGCGCAAGGATAGATGGCAAGTAGTGATGAAGGAGACCACCCCCAAGCCTGTGGGGGCTCCGCGTGTGACCAAGTATGGCACAGTCATAGCGATTCGGGCCGCAATGCCCACACCCCTGTAACTAGGACCTAGATAGCTTATACCATCCATTCCATCCGGCATGTTCCCCTCCCACTGAGGACTTATGCTCACGTGACGCAGTCACGTGGACATCTAATTAATTCATTAATGCTACAAAGGTGAGGTGGGCTCAAGACGTCGGCTAAGGGGCAAGCTGATGACCACAATTAAGGTGCCAGAGCTAATTGAAGGTACTATAACGCTGTGCGCTAATATCATTTCAAGTGCTGTAATGCCTAAGCTATCCCATAATCGAGTGCCCCCATCTAGATCAACTAGCTTGAGTGCTCTATCCCGGGGAGCCCGGGGGGGCTTCCACAGCTATTTCTTGTTGACAAGGTCCCCGCCCCACCAGTACACTTGGGGCTTCTCGGGGTTGGTCTTGTGGCGGATGTAGTCGGGCCACTGATCGCGGCGCTGCTGCTGCTGGGCTGGCCGGCTGGCGTCAGGTCGTCGTCAAGCGACCAGGAGGTGTTCACCAGCTTCTTGCGGCGAGAGAGGAACCGAAAGTTGGGCTGTGATGTCGCTGAAGGCCGGTGAAGAAGACCACTGGAGGGGGCCCAGCCTTGGCCCGTGCATGGATGGGGCACTGCCCGGCAGGCGCCCTCAGTGCAGTGTCGCACAGCTGGCAGTGCCATGCATGCACGCCAAGAGTTTATTCTTCAGCTCGACGTCGAGAAGAGAGTCTGGGGTCTCCTCCGGCTGCATGTCGAAGTGTCACGGACGCGAGCTATGTCATCCGGGCGCCCACTATGCACAATACCGGTGACGTGCGCAAGGAATTTGTTTTCTGCGCATTTTCGACAAAGGCTAGTGACCGGGGGGGGGACACTAGCACTTGCAGCATAAGAGCGGACGAAAGTGCACGTGGGCGCGCGCCGGGCCACTGAGGCACGGCTGGGCGCGCAGCACTGACGTACTTGAGCGGACGGCAGCACAAGTGCGCAGCGTCGAGAGGCTCATACGCGAGTTAGTGGACAGCTGGAGCTGGAGCTGGAGCTGGACTGCTGGACTTCAACAGCGCCGAGGCTATTGACAGGCCAGGTGTCTTTGTGGTGTAGAATAGCGGGTCAACGTTATGAGGACTGGACAGAAAATGGAAAAGGACAATTTGCGGTGCGGAGCCAGATCGCTGGAATGAATGCGAAATCGCTGGCAGCCCTACAAAGGGATTTCTTCTAGAAAGGAAAGATTAGAAGCAATGTTTGCTGGGCCACTCACACGCAAGGTGTGAGCGTGCAGATTGTTTGAAGGATATTATGCTTCGACCTTGGTGGTCGTGACTAAATGCCGGACATTCCCAGGGACAGAAATGCCGGAGCCTCTAGGAGATGAGATCGGCAACAGGGTAGCAATTTAGATTTGTCGGGATGCCTTCCTGTTTTTGTTGGCATGTGTGGTAGTAAGCCAGGACGGCAACTGGAATGCGGTTTCTGTTTGCATGGTTCAGGCAGCAAGATAGTTTTGGCATTCATGGCTGGACTGACAAGTGTGGCGTGTGTCATGCGTGTGGCATGACGAATGGTTTGGTTCATAGTCGAAGAGGACTCTCACGTAGCGTGTAGTCTCTTCGAGTCTCTCGTTAGTGGCCTTCGTGTTTCTCCCTTTCCTTGGGAGCAAGGCCGGTAGCATGTCATGGAGCGCTGCCTAACTGCGGGCTCGTGAGCATGGAGTGCATCGATATTGAGACTATCAACGTGTTGTAATTGTATTAACTTTCTCAATAAATTCCGCATGTGCGGCTTCATTATCAGACTGTGCAAAGTGTGTGTTGTGAAAGCATTATTCTATAGCAGGGGAGGCAATAAGGTGGCCATCAGGCACGAGGGACAGTTCCTTGTCCTCGGCTGAGAGCCCTCCTTTTGTTAATCATGGGACAGGTCCTCGCCCACCCCACCGGGCATGCAGTTAAGGCAGGCACGTCAGCTCAGCTCATTTGGGTTTTACCAAAGCTGAGCATGGCCAGCCGCCATGATAGCGCCGGAGATTGTGGTACGCAGACGCGACAGAAGCGCCTGAGGATGACCCGGCAGCGGCGACGGTCGCCGATCGGCGATCAGCTGGTAATTGTTGGTATGGGCCGGGCCCGTAATAGGCGCTGATTGCATTCAACTCGTCTTTAATTTGATGATGAACACGCTGATATGATTTCCTGCAGCTATCGCCTCCGATTTCGTACGCTACAGTCATCGGCCTGCCCAGCAGATATCGATCTTTCTTGGCTCGATATGGCGGCATTCCGCCCGTGACTGACAGCATATACCTGCGACCCCGATGTCCGTAGTGATACGTCTTCTTAATAATCGTAGCTATGGAGGCCACAGCAACACCCCCAGCTCCGGAAAACCGCTCGATCGAAGACGTACTTGAGGAACGGAAGCCAGCCCTGCCGCCGACACCGCCCGCCCCCGCCGCTCACAAAAAGCTACGCACCACGGAAGCCACTTCCATGGATGCGCTGAGGCTAACACCGCGCCCGGCTGCCACCCCACCGCCTGCACCGTTTGCTTTAACCAAATATACAAGCCTCGGGACCCGCCTGCAACCGGCCGACCTTTAGTTAGGCATTTTTCACCATGCCGCTCGCTGACGTGCAACAAATCCTCAAATTCCAATACGACGCCGACGACATCATCCGTTCCTTGCTGGATGGATGGAGGTGGGCGAAGCCGCCGAATCGAAGTAAGCTATAGCAAAGAAGCGCCCCTTCCGCTTGGGGGGGCAGGGGCTAGCTTGCCCACAGCCGGGCTGGCGTGTGGGCCTGGACAATCTTCTGTCACCTCTTCTTGTTCTGCATAATAATTAGCAGTCCAAGCAAGAGAGAGGGATTGAATGCGGTGTTCAAACTGGGCTGGGACCACTAGGTCGGCCAGCAACATCTGGATGTAGTTCATGGTGCAGGTTTACCCAGCTTTCTAGGAATGTATGTCCTAGCTTGGAGCCAGGCCAGGTCAGGATATGTGCCGCCCTAGTTGGCCAAGCCGCGCTGGGGGCCGGACCGGCAGACCAAGGGCGGTATGCCGGTATCTACCTGACTGGTGCGAGCAAGATGTCCTACAAATGCTCCCTAATCCTACGCTGCCTAATCTCGTCCGAAATGCGAGGCATACCCTGATACAAAGACTCTAATGACCTATATGCGTGGAAAACCCTACATTCAGGACATGTCGAAGCATCCTGTAAACCGTGCCGTCTTGAGCTTGGTAGCCATGCAGTGTGTCCGTGAGTGTCCATGGCCTCGGCGCCAGACGTAAGCACCCGGTGAGGACGAGGACCTTGAAGAGCATGCGCTTGCGCTGCTCGTCCAGGCCCTTCGAGTGCCAGTAGGATTTGAGCGAGCGAAGCCTAGCCCAGGCCAGGCCGATGCGGAAGTCCACATCGTCGGCGACCGTGTCGGGGAGCATGCTCCCCAGCAGTTTGAAGCAATCACGGAACGGGACCTCCGTCCCGTCGAGCAGCCGCGGCAGCGGCGGCCGACTGGAAGCCCCAATCACCATCGTCTCAGTTTTGACCCTAATCTCCAACCCCACCGCCCGCGCCTTCAAGCCCAGACAGTCTAGCCAGGTCTGAATGTGCTCAGGGCGCGCGATGAGGGTGGTATCATCCGCATCAATCAGGTCGGACAGGCAGTAGCCAGGGCCCGCCGCTGCCGTGTTCGCGGTCGTTAAGGATGTCAAAACCGGGATCGAACGCAGCTAGTAAAGCGCGCACGTGCCCGGCCCATGGCATTAATTAATTAATTAATTAAACACGTGCTCCCGTTGGGGAGTCACGGAGCACCGAAGTGCTTTTAATCCCTGTGTGTGCACTACAGGAGAAAGGGCAGAGACCCCCCAGTCTCCTTCATGCCAAAGGCATGCCACAGCTGCATTCGGGCGCGCTAGCTAAACGGACACGCTAACGATCCGGCAAACCGACTGTCGGGGTGCAATATAAAGACCCATGTAGCGTAGCATAACAATTAAGTATAGCGTGGGCAAGTAATCTGAACATAGCCAGGGCGTAGCATGCCGGCTGTACTAGGACTAGGCTAAGGCTGGTTGTGTACCGTGCGTTGGCGGCATGCACGTGACTAGGTATGTTGGCACAGCTAGGCAAACATGTATTCTAGGCATGGCTGCCTTATAGCGGCAGTGACTCCAATGGTTACAAGCTAGGGCTATTGCTATTCTAGCCCGCTGGGGGCGTCCACATCTTGTGGTTGATCATCAGGTCCCTGCCCCTCCAGTACACCTTGGGCTTCTGGGGGTCCTGCTTACTTATGGCGGAGGTATTCCGGCCACAGGTCGCGTCGCTGCTGTTGCTGAGCGGGGCCGGGGTCAGGTCGTCATCCAGCGTCCAGGTGAGGTCGTGCAACCTCTTGCGACGAGAGAGGAACCGCTGCTTATCCTTAGGGGAGGGGAAGGTGAGCAGGACTGGTGGGGGAGCCGCCTTGTCCCGTGAGTGGGGAAGGCGGTGGCACCCACGCAGTTCTACCTCACCTTAGTACCAGGCCAGGTCTATAATGGGACCCCCATGGATGTTGCATTAAGAATTTAGCCGTGCTATGCCATGCACGGAGCATTAACCACGAGCCACGAGCCACGAGCCACGAGGTAGCCATGGCTGTCGGAGCTCATAACTTTCACGTTTGAGCGCCGAATTCAGCTGTGAATATCACAATCGCTTCGTCTTTCTAAGACGCACATGCTGATATAATTTTCCGACGCTATTACGCAATATACGATGAGCAAACGCCTCTCGACGCAACGCAGCCTGGCGGCTGCGCTTAGCAATGAAAATACGTCTGCAGCCTCGGCTGCAGCTTCGCCAACCGGCCCAGATGGCAACGGTGACACTAGTAGTGCACTGGTGCTCGCCCAGCCTTCCGGGCTCGCCTCGCCATCAGCATCGCCTGAACCTACTAAGCGCAGTCGCTCTGCTGAGCCGCCCTGGGAAGAGCGCTCCTTTGACGTCAACAGCCCCGGCTTCTGGCAGCGCAGCCCCGGTTGGTTCATGGAAGACTTGTATTACGGCAATCACGCCTCGCTTCTAGCCCTGTGCGTGTACCTCACGTCCCACAACCGTGGCCGCTGGCCTGGTGACGGCAAGCTTGTCGACCCCGCCGAGGCTCTCCCAATCATTCACCGCATGCCTCGCCCTGGGCAGGCTTCAACGCTTCGCCCTCTGCTCCCTTGTTGGACGCTCCGAATCCGAGATCTGGGCTTCCCCACCGCCCCCCCCCACCTTCCCCACCGAAGCCACCATCCGCACCCTCCTCAAGGAAGCTTTCGAGCAGCACGTGACCCCTCTTGCAGCAGGTGTGGCGGCAATTGGCGGCACGCTGGCTGCTGAGCTTCCCACCATCCCCACCGCCACCGCCACCCTCCTCGCCTCCACCCCTCCCCCTCCACCGACTCCATCACCGCCCAGCTCCGTGACATCGACCAGCGCCTCAAGGATAATGCAATCGCTATCGAGGTCTTGCAGAACACAGCAGGCCTCACCGCCCAGGCAGTGAAGGACATTGCCGCCAAGCCAGCCCCGGCGGGCCTGGCCGGCGATGCTCCTCCCATCACGACCTGGGCGGACATGCTTAAGCAACATACCACCTCCACCACCTCCGCCGTCGCAGCCCAGCTCCAGCGGCAGACGCTTGACCTCCGCGAGGAGGCCGAGCTCGACAAGCGCAGCCTCAACGCCATACTCAAGAACTTGGACATGGAAGAAGGTGAGAATTCCGAGAAGCTTGCACGTGCGTTTGAGAGCAAAATCCTTGCACGCATGGGCCTTCTTGGTGAGATCAAGCTGACCGCCCACCGCCTCCCCCGCGCGCGGGGTAAGGCAGGGGCGCCTCCGCTTCTTCTCATCTTTGATAGCCCAGCGGACAAGATTTCGTTTCTCAGACGCCGCAAGCGGCTCGCGAATACTCCCTTCACCGTGGACGACGACTTGACCCTGGCACAGCAACAACGGCGACGGGAGCTATGGCCGACCTACACCCAGCTCCGGCAGACCAAGGCGGGCCAGCCGGTGTACTGGAAGGGGGCGGCCATCTACGTCGGCCACAAGCCCTGGCAAGCGACCCCCTCGACCACCGCGGCCCCAGCAACTCCAGCCCCAGCCTAGGGGAATACAGCAGTAGTGTAGAATAGTTAGACAGTGGCCTTGTACATGCCCGCCTACTACAGGCACTATACCAGCTGAGGCCTAGCCTTTTTAGTCATGTACATGTGTGCCTATGATGAGCCACACTCCAGACGATGCCTAGCCTTATTTAGTAATGTTGTGCCCATGCAGGGAGTCACTCTCTGCTGAGAAGCCATGCCATAGCTCCTGTATTTGATCCTGCCATGCCATAGCTCCTGTATAGCCACGATGATCTTCCCCCACATGCCACGCTCCCCCTTAACTGGGCATAGCGCGATACATCATGAGGGTGCAGGTGCCTTGGTGCACCTAGAGCAGGGGTAGCTTACATTCCCACCCTTGCATGAAGTAGCCTAGAATGTATTAAAAGCCATATGCCCCTTCTCAGGGCTATGTGCTACATCTACTCCCAACGGAGTGATGTTGATAATTAATTAATTAATTAATGCCATGCAGAGAGATGCTCTCTGTCGAGAAGCCATGCCCTAGCTCTTGTATAGCCATGATGATCTTCCCCCACATGACATACTCCCCCTTAGCTGGGCATAGTGTGAAGATCATGAGGGTGCCGGTGCCCTTGGGGCACCTAGAGCATGCAAGTGCTGCTTACATTCCACTCTTGCAGGAAGTAGCCTAGAATGTATTAAAAGCCATATGCCCCTTCTCAGGGATATGTGCTACATTGACTCCCAACGGAGTGATGTTGATAATTAATTAATTAATTAATTAGTACCAGGCCCATGAGGGTAAGAAGCTGGTTCTTGAGCTCGTCAGCAAGAGAGGTTGACGTCTCACCTGGCTTCTGGGGGAAGCGACGTAGCACCACTCGGCACTCGCGGCGAGCGCGGTCGGTGCCCCTCCCGTTGCTGGGCCTGGCGGTGGTCCTCCAGCTCCTGGAGCTTTGTGGCGATGGCGTCGGTGGTGGAGGCGGTTGCTGACCGCAGCAGCAGGTCCGCGTAGGAGAGCGGCGGGAGGTCGCCAACATCCTGCCGGGGTGGCTGGGATGCAATGGTGGCCGTCTGCTCCGCTATCTTGGGGACCTGTGTGGCCAGGGCCTCGGTGTGGGCGGTGATGGCCTCAAGCTTCTTCAGGAGCACGCCACACTTGCCCTCCACCTGGTTAAGGCGAGAGACATGCGTAAACTTCCGAATGGCATGATCCACGACAATGATGAACAGATATGGGGCACTCCGTGGCATGCCCATGCGCATGACACACAAACGAGTGAGAGAAGCTAGGGCGCCCTCCCTCCTTCTCGTTGTGTATATAGGGTTGAAGGTTCATTTACTCTGTACAGTTGGCACCCACGTGACACAGTCACGCGCTTATTAATTAATTATATGATATGACACACAAGTACTTACTTACCGGCAAAATCAGAATATACGCTTGGCTGATCTCGATAGTACCGGCTACGCCCCCTTCTAAAGAAGGTTCCAGCCGTGTTCAGCCCGTCTCACGTGTCGAGACTGAACAAGTCTCGACTGGACACCATGTGTAGTACTCCTACACAAACAGATCTCGAATGATTTATCTAGTGCAAAATCCGAATGGCTTGCATCACTCCCCGGAAAGGAGAACTTTTGCGGTTGGACTGTAGGTGTCAGCTGAATTGAATTGAATTGAATTGTAACATAACTCCGTTGGGAGTATATGTAGCACATAGCCCAGAGAAGGGGCATATGGCCTATCATACATTCTAAGCTACTTCCTGCAAGGGTGGGAATGTAAACAACACTTGCTCTAGGTGCACTAGGGCACCTGCACCACCCAGAGTTTCAGGCAACACCCAGCGAAGGGGAGCCTGTCATAGGTGGGGAAGATCATCATGGCTATACAAGAGCTAGGACATGGCTTCTCTACAGAGAGCATCTCTCTGCATGGCATAGAATGGCGAAATTCTTAATGCAACATCCATGGGGGTCCCGTTATAGGCAGGGCTTGGCTAAATCCTGTAGACAACATCCATGGGGGCCATTATGGGCGCACATGCGCGTGGGCCACATGCTAGGCTAAGCCTGACTAATCTACACTACTGGTATGAATTCCCTAGTCTGGGGTGGCAGGAGGGGGCTGCCAGGGCTTGTGGTCAACGTGGATGACCGCCCCCCTCCAGTATACCGGCTTCCCCCCTGCGCTGTGCCGGAGCTGAAGGTAGGCCGGCCATAGCTCGCGTCGCCGCTGTTGCTGGGCCAGGGTCAAGTCGTCGTCCAGCGTGAAGCGAGTCCTCGAGAGCTTCTTGCGGCATTTGAGGAACGACAGCTTGTCCGCCATGTACTTAAAGGTGAGGAGCACGGGTGCCGGGCCAGCCTTCCCCCGCGCGCGGGGGAGGCGGACAGCCGACATGTCCAGCTCACCAGTGAGTAGCATGGGGGCAAGAATGTCGCGCTTAAATGCCTCAAGAAGGGTCGTGGAGGTCTCACCTGCCGGCTGGTCGAAGTGCTTGACGATGACATTGTGGCTGCGCCGGGCGATGTCGGTTTCCTCGCGAAGGTCGAGGGCTTGTTGCTTGAGTTGTGCCGAGATGGTGGAGGTGGTGGAGGTGGTGTGCTGCTTAAGCAAGTCCGCCCAGGTGGAGGGAGCATCGCCGGCCGGGCCAGCAGACGCCGGCTGGGCGGCGATGTCCTTCACCGCCTGGGCGGTGAGGCCGGCGGTGTCATGCAAGCTCTCAAGGGCGTTGGCGGTGGCTTGAAGGCGTTGGTCGAGGTCGAGGAGCTGGGCTTTGATGTCGGCAGTGGAGGCGGAAATGGCAGTGGAGGTGGAGGCGGCAGCGGCGGAAATGTGAGGAAGTTCAACAGCCAGCGTGCCACCCATTGCTGCGACGTCAGCAGCAAGGGGGGTCACGTGCTGCTGAAAGGCTTCCGTGAGGATGGAACGGAGGGTGGGGGCGGAGATGGATGGAGCCCAGATCTCGTCGTCAGAGCGCTCGAGAAGGGAGTTGAGGATGGTGTGCTGGAGCTGGGGGCGGGGGCAGCCAAGCAGGGCGCCGTGGGTTTGCCAGCGGCAGCCGTTGCTGCCGATGAGGCGACCTTGGTCGTAAAGATGGAGGCACAGGTCGTAAAGCGAGGCGTAGTCCCCGTAGAAGATGCAGTCCATAGCATCGTAAGGAGACAGGTTGTTCCAGTCGTGATCATCGACCTTGAAAGGGTGGGGCCGAAAGCGCGGTTCCGAGGGGCGGGACCATCCTGTTTTGTCGGCTGGGCGGGTGCGTTTCGGGTCAGGCGATGCCGATGGCGAGGCATTAAGCCCGGGAGGTTGCTGGGTGGCCACCAGTGCACGACTAGTGTCACCGCTGTCTACCGGACCTGATGGCGAAGCTGCAGCCGCAGCTGCCGCATTTTCATGGGCGAGCGCATCCGCCAAACTGCGTTGCGTCAAAGGACGTTTGCTCGTCATATATTGCGTGTTAGATTCGGAAAATTATATCAGCATGTGCGTCTTAGAGAGACGAAGCGATAGTGATATTCACAGCTGAATTTGGGGCTCAAACGTGAAAGTTATGAGCTCCGCCGTCAGCCATGGCTACCTCGTGGCTCGTGGCTCGTGGTAGGAAGTAGCTTAGGATGTATGAGGTGTCAGCTGGCGATGCCTTAGGATCAGGAGACGTCCGTCCTATAGTCAGCAAAAGTTGGTGCGAGAGGTCCCCAGCTCGATTCCGGCCTGGATTCATTCGCAGATCGCGTTTTCCACGGACCGGCACTGAACGCAAATAGTTTTCACCTTTGCGGAGTGCCAAATCAGAACTTGCTTACCGGCGTACGCTGCGCCGGTACTAGTGCCTCCTGTCAACCGTGCCCGCGCCCTTTTGAGGGGGCCGCGGCGCCCTGAGAGCATGGGCCGTTTGTTATTCATTTTCACATTGAGTCTCACTTTGTACTAGTAGAGCACTTGGTGTGGTGAACATAGGGAGGCCTTCATTGCAGCTCCCACCCACCCACCCTCGCTGCTGTTGGGGACAAATTGGACCAAGAGGGCATGTGCTGGGCCCCAGCATGGTGAACTGGCCAGCTTGACATGATTTGTACGATTATTTTGATGGTGTCATTGGTGTGGCTAGGCTCGACTGTTCAAGCCTGCATGCACTTGTTGTAAGAAACTTGTTTCTCCAGATGGTAGGAAGGCACTCCAATGGACCTTAGCTTCAGTGCTCACCTACACAAGAGTATTTAACAAATTTCGTTAGAAAATATATAACCTGACCGACATCAAGTGACCAAAGTGCAAGTGCATCAGAACATGTGTGTGCAGCTTTCCGCATTAAAGATATGATGTTTCCCCAACGACTTCCATAAAAAAGAACTCGTCAACAGAATCCCATGGGCCAACCATCAAGCTTGCCTTCTCGTAGTACCTCATCATGCTCACGCTTCCCCAATAGGACTCCAGCGCCATCATCAAAAACAGGTGAAACATCAACAAACCGAACACAGCTACAATAAATTACACCCACCCAAATGGGGACTTCAAAAAATATGTACAAGCCGAGGCAGTCACACGATAAACCTGCCTACCTGTCGCATGACACCAAGTCCCGCAGAGGCAAAAAAGTGCCCACTACCCCCACAACCCACACGTTGACATGGATGCCCTGGGCCATCCCCAGAGTGTCCAATCATGACAAGGCTGGTATACGCCAGACTTGATAAGTACAGCATTCGTGTACTCCATGACATGCCCCCGCACATGGCACGCAAGTACTTAGTCAGCCAGGCCTGCCCAAGAGCCCGCCCAGTCACAGGCATGCTGCGACTGGTAGACGCCTCGGCCTGGCCACCACAGCAGCCAACTCACAGCCTCGCTGTGCGTTTGGCATACCGCAAAAAAAAAGGAAACGTTGTAGAACACCCGTAAGCACCAAGCTCACATACTATTCAACTTTCCATCTTGGAAATCCTCGCACACATCGCCACGCCGGTGATCCTTCACGAGAAACCACGCACAAACCCTCGAACGAGGGGGCCCGGCATGTTGAGCGGCGACGCCGCATCGCCCGCAATGGAGGGCTCCTTGTTCACCGCAGCGGAGGGTGCCTTGTCCCCCGCAGCGGAGGGCGCCTTGTCCCCCGCGGCGGAGGGCTCCTTGTTCACCGCGGCGGAGGGCGCCTTGTCCCCCGCAACCCTAAAATCCCCGCCCGCCGGGGGCGACGCTGCCACGCTGCCACCCACAACCCCCATAATACCACTCGACGCCCCCCGTTCCGCCAGCCGCAGCGACGCCTCCATGCACTTGGCCAAGAACTGCTGCGAGAGGCTGTCCGCGAGGCAAGCCGACTCGGCACACGCGCGCGCCGCCTGCGACCCACTCTGCTCAAACACCCCCGGTCGGCCCCCCCCCCGGACCCCCATTTGCGGAGACACGACCCGATTCGGCAGCACCGAGCCGCCAGCACACTCATCCCGCGACCGTGCCACGAGCACGCCTGAAGGAAACCTGTCGCGACTCGACAGCCATGAGGCCTTGCTGCGTTCAAGGCTTTGGGGGGAAGCGTAATCCTCCGAGGGGCCCGGCACACCCACCATCAGCTCCTTCTCCAACCTCTCCTGCCGCTGTTGCTGGAGGTGAAGCATCTCGAGCCGCTCCCAGGCCTCCCCGTGGAGCCCCGCGGCCAGCGCCTGCGCCGCGCAGATTGGCTGCTCCCCCGCGCCGCACGAGCTGAACCGCTCCAAGCCCTGTGGGATCGGGTAGTCAGTGCCAGCCACGTACACTGTGGTGCCCACACCGGCAGAGCTGGCGTCTGCAACGCCCATCTGGGTGTGGGCATCGGCCGCGGTGACGGCGGGACCATATACGCCCATCGGGGTATCGGTAGCCGTGTCCTCGCCGCCCCTTGCATGGAGAGACGTGGCGGACGCGGTGGTCGTGTTGGAAACTACATCGTCGATGCTTGCCAATAAGTGGCTGGCCGGGCTCCCCTCTCTTCCTGGACCGTTCCGCGTCGGGCTCAGGGAGGCCTCTGTCATGTCGGCGCTGCTGGCATCCGTGACAATGTCGATCGAGCCTCCCGATCGTCCGTTCGGGAGGACAGCCGTGCCGTGGGGCGACCCCGAACACGGCCGGCTGGTTGCCATGGGCGGGTAGGAAGGCGCAGTGGCGGCTCCCTGGCTGCGTTCACACGTCCCGTGATGGGACGCAGACGCGCACGAGGAGTCCAACCGGGCGCCGCCAGCTGGCGCTGACGACACAACACGACTAGGGATGATGACGTGATTGGAGCCGATGATGTGGCCAGGGCGGATGGTGCCATTCGTGGTGACGTCGTCCGTCGCACGGACCATCACGCTGTCCATTCCCCAGTCCCTATCGCTGGCCACCGCCCTGCTGGCCCATGCGGGGTTTTGCACGAGCGCGCCAATGAAGGTTGGTGCCCACGTCGACGGCGGCACGGCCATAACCAACGATGACGCCAGAGGGGGCGCATCGGCCCTGTTTCGCACGGCGGCATCCTGGGAGCCAGGGGGAGTGCCAGACGCCGATTTAGTCGTGCCGGCGGCGTCAGCGAATCCGGACCAGCGGGGCCCCGTGATGGCTTTCAGGGAGGCGCGGCGCAGGACGCGGTCGGCGTTGGCGGACTGCATCCACAGAGTGTCAAGAGCCGCCCGCGCTTTGCTGCAAGGGGGAGTGGGGGGGGGGGGGGGGGGGGGGAAATGACGAACAGGTGGAGGGGCTTAAGTTAATGGATGAACTCGCAGAAGGCACCAAACCTGCCCATGTGGTACTACAAGTGTATTACTACCATACCAGGTGAGGTACTGTCGGCCCACAATCGACAATCTAATTGCCAATCTAATTAAACCGACAGGGCATGGGCAAGGGATACCCACCCATTCGTATTGGGGATCGAGATCGACAGGGGAGCGGACAGGTGGGGGATTGGGTGGGTGACGGAGGATGCCAGAACTCCGCCCTGACCGCCGCGAGGATTACATCAACATGCCGTCCCGTACGCCCCTGGACACCACTTTGAAAGCGATGACAACAAATACAAACAGCGAGAGATGCTCCTTGATGGGACTGCCCTACAGGGAACGGACTCAAAAATGCAAGTCCCCTCACCGCACGTAGACGTATGTGTTACCAACATGCTAAGGAAAGAAAAGCTTGTTTGCTCACTGCGTGCGTGCGTGTGTGATATTCGTGGGCTGGGCTACACACAATCCAAAGGTCTACCCGGTTTATTCACCACGGGATACTGTCTGTACTATCAACGGGAAGAGCAAACGAAACCTTGTTTCACTCACCGCGTGCGGACCAGCGGTCCGGGCATCGCATCCTCCTCCACCTCCTCGCGCCCGCTATACACTGCAACGCTTGCGCCCGCCCCCCCTGCCCCCCCTGCCACCGCCTGCCTGTCATAGAACGCGCGCAAGGGCTTGCGCCAGTCGTTGGTCAACCCCCGGGGCTTTCCCATCCCTCCCAGATAGGCCACCGTGCCGTCATACATCGTCGCATCGCCCGAGCTATCCGAAGAAGTGGGGCCTGAGCACACCGGCCGCTCGGGGGACGATCCCGAGTTAAGGACCTGTCCTCCCACATGCGCTTTCAATTTCCGCGCTGCTTGCCTTGTCTCGCCTCCCTCCGGCACCGCCCCTGTCATGGCGTGCCTTTCCGGGGATGAGGGCTTGCTCCCCCACGGTGGGCCCACAATGCGCACAGCGGGGACTGAGTTGCACCGGACGACCGGGTAAGGGTCAAATGCACCACGATGCCTTGGGGTGGGGCCGTCCGGGTGACCGCCCCGGGGGGCCATAGTAGAGACGGGCGGCTGCTCGTAGCTGCGGCGAGGACGGTCTGTGCGGGTGGACAGTGTCGGTTCCCACGGCGCTGCCACCTGGCCTGCCTCGTTCACATTCTCTGAGATCGCATGCCACTTGTCGCCGGCGGGCCGCCCACCCAAGTGGGTGGTGCTGGGAGACAGCGCCAGCCGGTTGGTGGGCGGGAACATATCAAAGGTGCCTGGGGTGGAATCGGCCAGGAATACGCGCTTCTTACTCCCATTCCTGTTTTTTTTCGAAGGGGAGGGGAGGGGAAGACAGAGGGGGGGCAAAGGCGGGAGGGAAAGTGCAGCCAACTGTCAAACTTACTGCTCTGTACAAGTAACAGATCTCCCGCTCGCTAGCCCCACTTTCCCACACCACACCTCTATTCGGTACCCGCCTTGTAGGGGACCACGAGTTTCTATTTACTCATTGATCTCCCTTATCGAACAATACCAAGTTACAAAAAACCAATAAAATAATGATAACAAAAAAACAGTGTCAGATCTGGCAAATCAGATCTGTCGAATATGATCCTCCTTGTTTCAGGACAATGCAGGGAAAGTAGACTAACAAGAGAAACGTGGAAGTCCAGGGAAGACAAACGAATCGTGAAAGACACAACCATCACTGCACACAAACATCGCGGAACATGGGGTGACACGTTCTCCTTCACCCATTTCAGGAGCGCACCTCTGCAGGTGCGAGTCCGAGTGCATGCGCGAGACGCCCCCGCGCCACTCCTCCACTTTGCCTGCCGACGCATCCCGCTCCGGGTACCCCTCATACCCATCCTGACCCCCCAACACGCCCGCCGCGTGCAACAGCCGCTCCATGCACCATCCTTCCTCGTCCACCGAATCACTCGCCAGGTCCCTCCGTCGCTTGTTCGCCGCCGAGTGGTTGCCGCCATCCCGCGCGATAGACCACTGACCGGCACCGGAGCCCCGTGGCTGGTGATAAAAGACCCCCTTGTGGGACCTGCCTTCCTCGGCTAGCCCAACACCCAGAGAAGCACCCACCCCGCCACCAAAACCTCGGTCCGCGCTGCCGCTGCCGCCGCTGCGGGTAGTGATACCAGCGCGCAAGTGTCGCGGTGGCTCCGCTGCCATTGCCCCGGCCGTCACCGCCATCCCCTCCGCGGCCGCGTGGCCGTAAGGTGATGTCCCCATGATGTCTGGCCCGCCACCTTGTCCGTGGTACCATTCCCACTCCTTCCCTTGCCCCTTCCCCTCATACTTCTCCCCCTCGCTAGTACCAGCGTCCGCCCCCCCGCCGGCCTCCACGACACCGCCCCTCCTGGCACCACCGCGTGACAGCTGTCCCGAATCCGCCTCCTGCCCATCCAAGGCCATGGGGACCGCACAAATGATTCCTCCATCCGCCGCCGTCTCCCACCGGCCATCCTCCCTCACCATTCCCTCCCTCACATCGCCCACCCCATCCTTCCCTCCAGCCTCCCTCACCATCGCCTCTCGCGCCATGGCTGACACGCACGAGCCGCTGCCACGCCGCACGAGGCCCGATGTGGCAGCGACCACTGGCGGCGGGACGCCAGCATAGCCCTTGTACCGTGGCTGCAGGAACGGCCCCTCGCCGCTCCCCAGCGGGACCGCCTCCACGCAGGGCAGCCCACCGAGGCGTGAAGGCGGCAGCACGTTGAACTTCTGAACGCGCGTGCGCACGAGCGCGCCGGGCGTGGGCTGCTGAGCGCTGAACGCAAACGAGCGCGACGAGGGGCCCGATAAACCGCCAAGTGGCTGCGCCGCAGCGCCCGATGAGTGCCTGGCCCTAGAAAGGTCATTCCCGGCCACCTTGGCGCCGCCATCCTCAAGGGCATTCGGGCCGCTTCCTGGGAATGGTGTGGATGCTGCTGCCCCGGATGCCGGTGGCGCAGCCGCTGAGGTCATCAGCGGCGCCGCAGCACCGGCTGCACCATCGGGCGCAAACACACCATCCTGGAGTCCGGAATTCCCGCCCGGGCTCACGAAAGAGCCCGCGCTGGCGGAGTTAACAGAAGATCCGCCCGAGGCATCCACGCAAGACTTAGCGCCCGACGAGGTGTCGCGGGCGTCCCCGTCGAGCCTCGCTGCTGCCATCTGCCACTGCGCCCCTGCCCTGGGCTCCCATCCGCTGCCCCAGATCAGCTCCACGTCGTCCGATAGACGCGGAGCACGCCGGGGGGCGGGGGCGGGTGGGGGCGCTCTGCTGGCCTCCATCGTTGCCACGGTTGCAATGGTTGGTCTTCTGGCGTCCGGCGGCACCCTCCCGACTTGGCCTTTGTTGCTGTTCCGGCTAGTTTTATCGTCCTTGTTGTCGTCATTGTTATTGTCGTCCCTCCTGTTGTTACTGCTGCTGCTCCTACCGTTGCTGCCGCTCTGGTTGTTGCCGCTGCTGCTGCTGCCGCCATTGTCGCGGCTGTCGCTGCTGTTGCGCTCCTTGTTTTGCCGGCTGTCGATGCTGTTGCTGTCACGGCTGCCACACACAACTGTATGGGACAACGAGGAGAGGGAGGGCGCGCCAGGAGCGCAGGATGACACCGGCCCACAGGATAAGGCCGATGCCGTGTGGGAAGACATGGACGCGGATGAAAAAGACCCTGATGATGAAGGCCCCGAGGACGAGGGTTTAGAAGGCCCCGAGGGGGAGGCCCCGATTGAGGGTTCATTCGAGGGGGGCACCCATGACGAGGACCGTGGTGCTGATGACGACGGTGCATTCGGCAGGGCGATCACAAACCCCTCCTGCACGCGAAGAGGGCCCACGCCCGTGCAAATCGTTGCCAGGTTTGAGGGGAACCCGCTGAGCGCGGATGCCACGTTGCTCGCCCCGGGTGCCGTATTTCCAGCCCCAGAGGATCGGCAGCCTGCCCCTGATGACACCTGATCATTGTGCAAGCCCATCCCCACGTGCGTTGAGGGCAACCTACTTCCTTGCGCCGCGCCACCGCTAGTCAAGGCAGCGGCCCCTAGTCCTTCAGACACCGTGCCACAAGTGGGCATGGGTTGCGGGACCGGGGCCATCGGCACTAGGGCCTTGCCGCCTCTCACAACGCGATTATCCTGGCATCCAAAGGCGCCGCCCCCTGGACTGGCCAACGGAGAGAAAGGCGCCGGCACGGACCGGGGAACAGCCAGGGACCCTGACACAGGGACCGGGACACTGCTGGCGCGGGGGCCCATGGTCGCGCGGGCACTTCTGGTGGACCCAGAGTCGACGTCCATCACAGAGGGCATGTCATTCAGAGGCGTGCTGGGCCGCGCTGTTGACAGCATGCGCGCGGTAAGGGCCGACCGGCAGCGGGCGTCGGTGTCTGGGCGAGACATGACGGTTTTGCCAGGGACACATAAGCACACGGCGTCAGATTCCTGGTCACCAATGGGAAGGATGGGCGTGGCGCCACAGCCCCTGCAAAGGCTATCGCTCACAACGGGCAGAGAGGATTGGCCCGAGTCACCCGTCGAGTAGCTGCAGTCGTCGGAATCGATGCTGCGCCTGGCCCTGAGTGCCTTGCCGTCCATGCGGGTGTCCAAGCTGGTGGACACCTGGGATCGTTCCCGATCGCAGGAGGGTAGGTAATTTAATAAATATTCGCTTTTGGCGCCGTCCCAGGACGCTCGGGTCCTGGATCTAGCCCGCTGGATTTGAAGGTGGACCTCGTCGGCCAGGGATGAGGTTCCGCACTCGAACGGCCTGTGACAGCAAAACGACGGGGAGGAAAAGCGCACCAGGACTATCAGGCTAAACGCACTGACAAAACCTGCATTGCTAGCTGAATTCTGTCCGCAGTTCTCCACTTGAAAGAAACACCAGCCTCTACAATAGCTACTCACGGCCTCGAAGACTTGGAAAACAAACCAGTGAAAACATGCAAATTGAAGGCCGGATGGATTAGAATTGATTAAAATGAATAGAATGGACTAAAAGTTATATACGTACGTATGTCTGTCGACAGCAAGAGCATTTGCAATCCGCAGGCTTCCTGTGAGCCTCATCCGCTCAAAGCGCTCTGACGTTCGTGCCTGATCATCGGCGGGGTGCGCCTTAGAGCATTCCATCTCATTCATCTTACATAACTCCCTTACATAACTGCCATGTGACGCAACACCTCGAGTGCGCATGCCATGCTGCTGGCGTGTAAAAGTTTACATGGCAACAGCGCCTCATTAATGGGCCTACTCGTGGGTGAAAGTGAGATCTACTACTGTTGACACGAGGATAGCGCGTGGCGATAACTCCTCGTGTGCCACCATCTCTGGAGTTTGTCAGCGTGTACCAAGCGGCGACCTGCTACGGTGTCATGTTGTCTGAGCCAGAAAGCCTTGACACAAGGCTACGTTATGACAACATCACCCCGCGTGAAACAACACTGGCCTCTGCTTGCACACGAAAATTCCACACAAGACAGAAGATTCCAATCTTGTCAGCGGTCGACAGACTTGGACCCGGCACTCCAGGCTAGAGTCAGAACGGCAATTCCAGATCTTAATTCCTAGCATGCCAATCCTATCTGGCGCCTTTGGGTCGAAGGGCGCTTTTGGGGTATCGTGGCGGCGGGGTACCTTTGGGGTCCACGCAGGCGAGGTTTCTGTTGACCGAGCTAAAATCAGTAAAATGTGATCGTGCCCTGATCCTGCCGTGAGTCGCGCGATCCGACGATCCTACTAAACCGGTCACCTGCCACATCTTTTACACACTCATGAGTAACCAGCTGGTCGCTACTTGGTACCCATTTCTCCTTAGGTCTCCCCATGGGAAAATATAAACCCGAGAGTCGCGATCTGACGACCTTGATTTTATCTGCCGGAGCAGGTGCCGGAAGAGGGTCAGACAAGAGATTCGAAACCGCGGGAACGAAATTTATGAAACATGACTGGCATACCGCGTATCAAGTAACGTGCGTGTTTGCAACTTGCCCGTTGAAACTCTACGGCGGAGCCAATTTTCGGAAGAACCTCACCCTTATGCTTGCAAATTCGGGACAAATTCGGTGGATGTATGTATGTATGGATGGATGGATTGACGGATTTTCATCCCCTATTCCTATGTTTTCTCACGTGTACGGCCTTATAAGCTTCGCCAATTCTGGCGAACCTAACGGTTCTTCCGAAAATTGGCTCCGCCAGATCATTGACTCATCATTATCCTTCAAAAGACACTTAATGGGAGCCTTGAACTGCCAAATGGGCGACTTGGGAAACCAATTAAAAGATACTTTAAAAAATTCCGACCGTCGTACGGCAAAAACATGGTGAGATACCTTTTTGCCGTCACGGCTCCCAACAGCTGTACTGTGCCGTGGATACTGCAGAGGATCTCAAGTATATTCGCCGGATAATTGGGCACTGGCACGTTTGTTGTTGTTGTTGTTGTTGTTGTGGCCCACTGGCACGTTTAGCAGCGTGACTTTGCCGGGAAAAGATTCGGAATCGTCGACTTAAAACGGGCGTGACTCGTTCAGGAATTCAGGACTCTGGTCTACACCCCCCTCATGTTTAAGACGGGGGTCTGGCCAACCCAGGGCTGCGGTCTTAAACCTAAAATCAAATCCAGGGTTGACGATCTTACTGAGTTGATCTTAAACCTGAGGGGGCGCCGCGGCGCGGCGCGCCCCGCCGGAGCCCAGCCTGCGAATGCACGTTAATCTGGCGGAGCCAATTTTCGGAAGAACCGTTAGGTTCGCCAGAATTGGCGAAGCTTATAAGGCCGTACACGTGAGAAAACATAGGAATAGGGGATGAAAATCCGACAATCCATCCATCCATGATCCATCCATCCACCGAATTTGTCCCGAATTTGCAAGCAGAAGGGTGAGGTTCTTCCGAAAATTGGCTCCGCCGTAGAGTTTCAACGGGCAAGTCAGTTGCAAACACGTGCACGCACGTTACTTGATTAGCTAGAACGCACATGGGCAGCGAATGCACGTAATAAATAATTTAAAAAATATCAATACGGATGCTCGTGGTCTGTACATTGGGCACTGGCCGGAACTTGGCAGCTTTTTGTACCAACTTTAAGACCGTTTTGCGGAAAACCAGCCCTGCGGTCACCCTGGATGTCTTCTGGCACGTGTATGTAACCCTCTCACGTCTTACTCATCACTCCATTGCTATGTCCTGGCACATGACTGGAGCCGCACTGCTTACTGCTCGCCTCCCCTCCCCGAAGCTCACCAGAGCCGGGGCCATATTAGTAGTAGGTATTAGTAGGTAGTGAGTATGCCCACCCCTACCCCCTTGGTTGCTTTTTACCACCGGTACCCCCGCTATGGGCTGTACTGGGTAGTGTAACTGCTGGTATACCCACCCAAGTGATGACCCCAATGGCTCAAACTGTTCAGCAACTGATTGTTTATCATTCCTGAAGTGGTAGGTGCCTAGCTCTTATAACATAATTCAAAATGCACATTCTACCAAAAATGAAAACGCTCGTCTTGACCCCCCTGACTTTGACGGCAGTTATACCGACATGGCCTACCCTGCATATATGTAAGGTTGTGATATACCAACCCGAAGGTCAACTCATGGACATGCTTGGCCCCCAATTAATTAATTAATAATTAATTAATTAAACACGTGCTCCCGTTGGGGAGTCACGGAGCACTGAAGTGCTTTTAATCCCTGTGTGTGCACTACAGGAGAAAGGGCAGAGACCCCCAGTCTCCTTCATGCCAAAGGCATGCCACAGCTGCAATCGGGCGCGCTAGCTAAAAGGACAGGCTAACGATCCGGCAAACTGTGGGTGCAATAAGACCCATGTAAGCGTGACATAACAAGTATAGCATGGGCAAGTAATCTGACCATAGCCACGGCGTAGCATGGCTGTACTAGGACTAGGCTAAGGCTATGCCTGGTTGTGAGTTAATAAACGAGTGGACCTCTCAATGCTCAATGGCCTAACGCATGTGTTTATTACAATAAATCACAAGCCCCGCACCCAACGTGCACAAGGGCATTTAGCATTGTCGACAAGCAACGCTCTGCCTGGCTGCCACGTCTGGAGCAGCCGACAGTGGCCGTTGGGCTCTGTGGTGCAGCCTGAGTGGCGCGACGCCACTGCTAGACTCTCAGGACCTTAGTCCAACATCCGACACCTCAATGTCAGTCCCGAGTGGGTACTGGCGACGCCGTACCGCCAATCCTACTTGGGTACTGGCGTCCGTCACCAGGACTCGGCTATCGAATAGTCTAGCCTGCCGAATCACATATAGCCGGGACTTCTGACCGAGCCTACACGTGCGAAACCCCAGATAGCACATTGCTATCTGGTACTTAGCCTATGTCCACGACTAGAGGCTAACTCCAGTTTTATTCTTTTTTTTTTTTTTTTTTTTAAGGCATCAGTGCTGCACCTCCAGTTTTTATTCCTTTTTGTTTTTTTCAGGTACTTGGCAATATCATGAATAAGACATTGGTACAGGAAAACTCATATCAGACCACAATGGACGTTGTGAATTAAAGCGCCCACAGACCCCATTGCCTTTAAATCTGACAGTGTCTTTGAGGTTTCTGAACCTAGGATCCCCTGTTTGTACAAGTCAGTGGAGTGATGAGTGGCTATGGAAAAACCAGGGGGCACATCAAGAAATTATTATGTTTGTTGCCAAGTTGCCACCAGCTGGGAAAGACCATAGTCTGCACCATTAGTCTGGAGTGCCCTATTTCATCATCCATTTGTCTGACTAGACAGATAGGGATTCATTGCATCACACAGAAGCTGGTACTGGGTTGCTGCTAATGACGGAATCTTGGTCAATGCGTCAGCCAGGTTCTCCTCGTCTGGCAGATGCTGCCAGCTGGAAAAATAGCTTGTTTCCTGTTTCAAAATCACCCAGTCCAGATCAGTATGCACAGCAGCAGTCACAGATTTCTTGTTAAGGAAACTAATGACTGACTGACTGTCAGTGTGTAAGTGAGCATGCACATCAGCCTTGCTGCCAGCCTGAGTTTGCAACCAGGTTAGTATGTGCTGAAGGGATCGAGCATGCTGCACAGCAGACACCACAGCACGGCACTCAGCAGAGTTACTGCCAACAGCTTTTCTGCGATGCAATCTGCTGTACCACGACACCATGGACATATAGTCTCCCTTGTTGGTAAGGAAGAACACCCCAGCCTCCCTGGCATCCATTTTTGTTATTACCCTACTCTCCATGGAGCTGTCCATCAGACAGTTAATGTGAATATCTTCCATGAGGTTGAGTGGATGAATGACAAGGGAAGGTCCAGCCTTTAGTAGCTTCTGGAGATCCTTAGGTTTCATGGTTTGTAATACTGTGTCATCAATCCTGCTGACCACTGCCAGATGAGGTGCACAGATAGCACTCAGCCACCCTAATTTTCCTTTGACAGTAGCACACATGTGAGCAGGAATGCACGGAATATCAAGCAGCTCTAGGCATTCTTCTAAGTACTGGGCAGGCGGGGATAGAGTACACACCCACTGTTCCTGTTGCTCTTCCAGTGCTAGCATTATGCCACAGAACTGTAGGGGTTCTGGCCCCAGCTCTGTCTGCTTTCCAATCTCATATGACTGCTGAACCTGCTGAATGAACTTGTCAACTTCAGCTCTTGGTCCACAAATCAGTTGGTCATCACCATGCCACACAAACAGGAGCAAGCCAGAGGGTGTGGGCACAGCAAAGAGACAAGGGTCCAGATCATCATAAGTGGCATTAAGTTTCTTGAACACCTCTTCTGCTGATTTTCTGAAGATAGTGGGAGCACTTTGCAAACCTTCCACCCCTAGATTTAGGAGTAGATATGGCTCATCAATATCATGTGCCCATGCAGCAGGGGTGGGAACCACATAGACCTGACCCTTCCACACATCTTGCGCTTTATCAGGGTCCCCTCTAAGGAAAGCCCTTTTGATATCAGTAGCTTTGCAGGCATAATCTTGGCCAGCATTGAGATGGTGGAGGAAGACAGAGAGCAGTATCCTGAGGGATGTTTGCTGCAGCCCAGGAGTGTAGAGTTCACCCTTGGACAGTTTTGACATGCCTTTTAATTCTGTCACACATGGCCTAGCATGATATATAGGTGAGCCTACTGGCTGTGCCTTGTGTTTTAGCACAAACTTGAGTCTCAACTTTTTGGCACCTTCTGGAATTTCCCAGACAGGAGTGACAGGTGGCTTATAGTCAGGATGCTTAGGGTTTGGCAGCACCCACTCTTCGCGGGCTTGGTGCCTAATGGCTTGGATCCATTTTTGAAACCCTTTTTGTGTTTTGCATTGTTGGATTAGAGCATCATAGTTGTGAGGAGAGTGCATGGCTAAGTCCCACTTTCCAACCCCAAAGGACTGCGGGTGTGGCCTTTGATTGTGCACCTTTTTCTCTAGGTCAGGGATTTCACCTGGCCCATATTTGATGTTAATGGCCTTGATATAGGCATCTAATCCATGAACCAGTTGGGACAATGGAATCTTGTAGTGATCCAAGGGAATGGCTCCTACCCCAGTCACACGCAGCTGGCTAGCAGTGATGGTGACACCTGGGTAAGAGATAAAGGGTTCTCCCAACAAAGCATTGCCCATGTACCCTTCCACTACCTGGAAAGGTGTCTGGATGCCAAGTATGGGGATCATTACTTGACCCAACACATCTAAGGTTGTTTTGCCTGAAAAATCTTGCACCTGTGTCCATGGTGAGGGTGCAAGTTGCAGACCAGGAATGGCTTGTGCACTGATCACACTGACCTGTGCCTGAGTGTCCACAGCTAGGATGCAGGATTCCTGGCTATAATCGGAGCACACAGCAGAGACCTTGGCCAAACCTGAGGCTTGTTTAGCCTTGCTCTTGTGAGCCTTATGCAGAGCTGCCAGGGCTTTTTCTAGCTTGGATTTGAACTCAGCTGGATTGCCTTTGTTTTGCTCTGGTACCTCATGCCTGGTTGAACTCTGCCCAGAGGGACTTACACCAGGTTGTGGGGTGACACGTACCTCACTGAGGGGTGGAGGAATGACAGAGGGTGTGGTAGTGCCATCATCAGCTCCTGGTGTTGGAATGCTGGGTGGTTCTGCTTGCTCACCAGAGTTAAGGAGGGAATCCATGTTCAAGGACTCTTCCCCTGGCACGTCTGCCAAAGGAGGGAAATACTTCTTAACTCTATGACTGCTCACCCTGTGTTTTCTCCCTGTTTCCAAACTTCGAATATCCATATTTTTTCCTTTTTTGGTCATTCTTAGAACAGTGCACGGACCATACCACATGCCTGTCTTGCCATGTTTGGTTTCTTTGAAATATAGGACTTGTTCACCCAGTTGGAATACTGTTCTGGGGTGTGTTATGTCCTTTTCAGCTAGCTTATCAGCCACTTTAGCTCTTACTGTGTTATACAGAGCTAATACCTCTGGAGGGTACACACCTGCCTGTAAGCCAATGGGAAGGATTTCCCCCCATGGTGCATGCAACACAGGTCTAAGGTTAAGTGTAGCACAGATTTCACTGCACCACAGTGCTCTGTCAGCATAGCTTCCAGATGTGGCTTTCAGGTCAGTGGATTTCGCCACTAAAGTTTTGACTGACCTGATGGTTCTTTCAATGACACCCTGCCCTTCATGATCTTGCAATCCAGCAATCTCAATATTAGCATCCCATCCTTCACACTCAGCCAGACAGCTAAACTGTTGATCAAGCAGTATAGTGTCAACTGGGTAGAATCTGGGCAATGCTATCACAAGTGCTGCACGCAGTTGCTCTTTAGCCATTCCAGGTAGGGGTTCCATGACAGTGAATCTGGACCATGTGTCTTTTAGGATCAGATATTGTTCACCATCGATATGCACGACATCACCCACAATTATTCCCCTTTGGGTGGGTGGTGTTGCGACATGCCATTTGGGAGGTTTTGGGCCATGGAACTGACATTGCTGGCAGTGTTTTCTAGCCAACCTGACAGCATTCCTGAGTCGTGAACCTCCTGCTCTTCTGGCAATCTTTTCTGCCACCACCTCATGACCCATGGCTATGTGGAGCTGGGTTGCTAGTTCCCTTAAGTCTACTGTGTCAACAGCAGCTGGGGTAAGAGCTTTGAGGTAGGGCAGTATCACATTATACGTGGAGGAGATTTTCTGAGCTGCCTCAAAATCTAGCAGTCCCTTGTCTTTATCCCCAATGATAATGAGATCATATAAATCCACATAGGCGTGCTGTGAGGACGTACATCCTTTTGGAGCCTTGTCCTGCCGGTCGCACCACGTGCCGGGGGGCAGATGGCGGGGGTGCTTGCAACCGAAGCAGAGGTCCACGTCGCCTACTGCGGGGTTCCACTTGCAGTCCGCCCGCTGGTGTCCCTTGGTGCCACACCGGGTGCACTTGTTCTTGGGACCTGCATGGGGGGGCTGAGCAGTGGGTGCAGGGGTGGGTGGGGCAGGTGTGGGGGGGTGGGCCGCCTCCACTGGTTTGGCTTGAGCTGAGCAGGCTGTCCCGGCTGGCCTTGGGGCTGGTTGCCCTTGGCCTTCTTGGACTGGCCGCCCTGCTGCCCCCCTAGCTGGCGCTTTTTTCCTTGCCCCTTCCCTTGGGTCTGTTGGACCTTGGGGGTTGGGGTTGCAGACGGAGCACCTATAGCCAGGGGAGTCAGGCAGTCTTGGATATGGTTCATCCCCGCCCGGAAATCGTTCCACAGAGGTTTGAGACCTGCAACCACAGTGGCGTACACAGCTTTGTCCAGGTTAGCATTTGACAACCATGAATACAGCAGGTAGCTAGCAGGCAGACCCCTGAGATCAGGGTCCTTTTCTACAGCCAACCTATAATTCTTGCAATCAGTGGCATAGTCTTGCTTGTTGACCTGGTAAGCATTAAGCCAGTTGAAACCACGGATGGATTCAAACTGTGTCCTATCCACCAGCAAGTGCTTAAGCTCATCCATGAAGGCTGGCCACAATGCAATTGCTAGGTTAGGTGTCCCAGCCTTTTCTTGGTAAATCTGGACCAAGGTTTTAATGGCTGGGGCTGACCTATGGATGGTGGTGGATGCACGCAAGGCACTGAACCAGTTCTGGACATTCAGAGACTCAAAACAGTAGTTCAGGCTAAACAAAAATTCCTTGGCCTGTTCCTGGGTGTAACCCTCAGGTAAGCCAGGGATTTCTATTTTAGATTCTTTTTGTTTTGGGTTAAACGTACCTTTGACCGGGTCCTTCTTTTCAGCCAAGAAAGTCTTGACTGCTTGTTGAAGATCAGCCTCCTCCATGTTCGCCCTGCCCCTTTCCAGCTGGGAGATACTGGCCAGGAGGCCATCCAGCTGGGTGCGCGACAGGTCGTCCATGGGGTTGGTGGCCATGGTCTTGAGCTGTGCCGTGAGTATGGCAAGCAGCTCTTGGACGTCCCCCTTAAGGGTGGGTGGGGTTGGGTCCACTGGGGTCCCTTTTGCCACCGCCTTGCTCTTATCTGACTGCCCTGGTGTGGGTGCAGTCTGCTGGGCCTCCGCAGAAGGTGGTTGTGTTCCAGCTTGCTGTGCTAGTGCAGTGGCTGGTGGTGTTCCAGCTGCAGGCGCAGGGTCTTGTTCCCCTTGCCTTACTCCACTGCTGGTAGGAAAACCCTTGGCCTGGCCAAGCTGCTGCAGCGCTGCTGCTTGGGCTGCCAGGCCGCCCTCACGGGCTATCATGGCCTCTAGGAGTTTATTCTCCACCACCTTGCGGCGGTGGAGCTCCTGGGCATCCGGGTCACTTGGGGGTTTGCTGGGGGAGCTGGGGACAGTGCCCTGGCTCTTGCCCTGCAGCACCCTTGGTGACACGGCCCCTCCAACCACCCTTTGGCTCAAATCAGTGCCAGGGGTGGGGAGGGTATGTGCAGGGAGTGCAGGCGTTTCTGTTGCCTGCATCTTCTCCTGCAGCTTGGTCAGCTGCAACAGGAGGGAATTGAGTTGGTCCGCTGTTAGCGTGACCCCCTCGTCCCCCTGTGCAACAACCAGCTCATTGAAGAGGCGCTCATGGAGCACCTCTCCAGCTTGCATGGCAGCCAGCTGCTTTTCAGCAGTCATGTTGCGGGCCGCTGTCTTTTTGCGGTCCCGCTCTTGCTGTGCAAGACGGCGTGCCTCTACAAACTGGGCGGCGGCCTGTTCGACCGCCTGATTGAGTGGATTCATCTCAATCTCCCCATCAGAAACCCCTGGGGAGAGGGTGACCTCGTCATCAGACAGCTGAATGCTGCCGATGACGGGTCCTGGGACCTTCTTGGTCCGCATTTTGAACATGTATGCGTCCCTCTTCAGCTTCCTCTCGTACCCCCCCGCTTTCTGAGCGGATGAGGGGACGATCGGCACCCCCGCTTGTTCTCCACCGCTTTTGGCTATTCCGCCCTCCTCCTGAGGAGGTTGGGACGGTGCCTTAGCGGGGAGGTCAGCGGGGCTTGCCTGAGGGCTGGGGGACCGCATACTGCTTACGGATTTTTGCGAGCTAGCTGGGCTAGAAAAAACAGATTTTTCGGCCTGTTCGGCCAAGGAGGTTACCTGTTTTTGCAGGGCTGCCAGCTGCCGCTCTTGGGCGGCTGCCTTGACGCTTTGCTGAGCCATTGCTGTCGCTAGCTGCCTAGCCACTAGCTGTTCCTGCTCCGCCTGCGCCCTTCTTGCTTTTTTAATTTTCTTGGCCGCAGCCTTCTCCTCTACTGTTGGCACCGTCTGCCAGCCAGCATCATCTATCCGCTTCTTTTTGAATTTCAGGCCTGGCATAATAGGATCTCCCATGATTTTGTCTATGGTAAACGACTTTAATTCAAGTTAATAAACGAGTGGACCTCTCAATGCTCAATGGCCTAACGCATGTGTTTATTACAATAAATCACAAGCCCCGCACCCAACGTGCACAAGGGCATTTAGCATTGTCGACAAGCAACGCTCTGCCTGGCTGCCACGTCTGGAGCAGCCGACAGTGGCCGTTGGGCTCTGTGGTGCAGCCTGAGTGGCGCGACGCCACTGCTAGACTCTCAGGACCTTAGTCCAACATCCGACACCTCAATGTCAGTCCCGAGTGGGTACTGGCGACGCCGTACCGCCAATCCTACTTGGGTACTGGCGTCCGTCACCAGGACTCGGCTATCGAATAGTCTAGCCTGCCGAATCACATATAGCCGGGACTTCTGACCGAGCCTACACGTGCGAAACCCCAGATAGCACATTGCTATCTGGTACTTAGCCTATGTCCACGACTAGAGGCTAACTCCGTGCGTTGGCGGCACCGCACGGGCGTGACTAGGTATGTTGGCACAGCTAGGCAAACATTCTAGGCATGGCAGTTACGTTAAATAGTGCCGGAACCTTTTGCCGCCTGAGGCAAATCGGGCCGGAACACTATTTTGCCCGGAATAACCACTTCCGAGCACCCAAGTTAATTCGGCCGAATTAACTTGGGTGCTCGGAAGTGGTTATTCCGGGCAAAATAGTGTTCCGGCCCGATTTGCCTCAGGCGGCAAAAGGTTCCGGCACTATTTAACGTAACTAAAACCTGGCCTCGTGGAGGGGGGACGAAGAGCCCGAGACATCCGCCTAGGCCGCTGAGCACGCACCACTAAATGCGCCGGAGCTGCCTCAGTAAGGATTCGAACCCCTGACCTCCAAGGTGCACAGGTTTTAGTTACGTTAAATAGTGCCGGAACCTTTTGCCGCCTGAGGCAAATCGGGCCGGAACACTATTTTGCCCGGAATAACCACGTCCGAGCACCCAAGTTAATTCGGCCGAATTAACTTGGGTGCCCGGAAGTGGTTATTCCGGGCAAAATAGTGTTACGGACCGATTTGCCTCAGGCGGCAAAAGGTTCCGGCACTATTTAACGTAACTAAAACCTGTGCACCTTGGAGGTCAGGGGTTCGAATCCTTACTGAGGCAGCTCCGGCGCATTTAGTGGTGCGTGCTCAGCGGCCTAGGCGGATGTCTCGGGCTCTTCGTCCCCCCTCCACGAGGCCAGGTTTTAGTTACGTTAAATAGTGCCGGAACCTTTTGCCGCCTGAGGCAAATCGGGCCGGAACACTATTTTGCCCGGAATAACCACTTCCGAGCACCCAAGTTAATTCGGCCGACTATTTAACGTAACTATGGCTGCCTTAGCGGCAGTGACTCCAATGGTTACAATTGCTAGGGCTATTGCTATTCTATATAGTTGTATGAGAGTGAATGCCACGAATTCCGCCATGGTTCTTGCAGGAAGTTGCCTTTATTAATAACAAGGAAACACAGACGTAAGTCACGTCACTTCCAAGACTGCACGCAGCACGGGCGACAGGGTCGCAGTGCCAAGAGAACGTGCACGCAAGAACTAGCGTCCCGGACGTGCGACCAAGTCACACATATAGGTTGTTAGGGACGCGTCCAAGTATTCAGCTGCACTGTCACAGCTGAACTGTCAATCAATTGATTACACAGACTCTGGCACGCCTTTGGCGCGCAGATCTATCAATTGTCCATACGGCTAGTCCTGTGGACCTATCCGTACACTACTCAGCATCAATTGTCTCATAGGTCCTGGCGCGCTACAGCGCGCCTACCTATCAATTGACCATCAAGTCCTGTACAAGTCCTGTCAACGTCCTGCGGACTATCAAAGTGACACTTGTACATCCTGTGTCCGTACGCGCCCACAGTGGCGCGCCGGGTACTGTCGGCACAGCCTAGGAAACGTCATAACTTTTACGTTCCTTAACCAAATGAGGCGTTCAAGGTGCCGTTGGAAAGAGCGTAACAATCTCTATCCATCTAACGTAAATCCTTTACGTTAACTCCAATCCCTTCTTTTCTTTAGGGATCACATCCCCTGCCAGGGACCCTTGAAGTAGCTTGAGATGTCCTTCACTCCAGCTTGAAGCTTGAACAGATGTCTTTAATGGCCATTGCCATTCCCCCAGCCTTTTCTTTTAAAGAACTGGAAAAGAAACAGATCTGCCACAGGGAAAACCATTCCATGAGAAATGGATAAAAACCTATGGAAGTGGCATTACAGAGTACCACCAGATATTAGAAGCACACAAAATTAAATACATACAGGTTAATTCTATGAGGTCTTCTCCAGGAATTAATCCCATCACCTCGGTAGAGCCTCCAGTACAATGACCTTCTGGCGGTGAGTTACATTAATCCCAGATACTAATCCCATAAAACCCAGTACATATTCAACATAAGTACCATAAATCCATGACAATTAAAATACCACTTGACAAAGTAAGGCGTATTACAATAGTTTGCCTGTCATTCTCTCAACAGGGGTCTATTGGCGCCCGTCTTACGGCGCCCGTCTACTTGCCAGATGGTAAACTGCCACAGCAAACAAATGACAAAATGAAACACATAGGCAACAATTAAATCCTGCCCTGGGGAACTAGGGAAGTCTGAACAGGCAAACACCTGAACAGGCCAGCTTGTAGAAACATAATACCAGGGAATCGAACCCCGCCCTATAAACCCCAGTATAAAGGTTCCCAGACCATTGTGAGAAGTATGTACAAATATACATTTCTTTTAAAATAGAATACATGGTCTGTAATGGACCTGTCAACCTTGTGTAGTCAACAGCATGAACCCCAGCCAAAACCTGGCTGTATCCTGATTAAAATCAGAGTGAGTGTACCATGGTCCATGAGCCTTAGTACAGACTAAAATACAGGTATTATGCCAGTCACAATGCTGACACTACCACACAATCTGCTCTCCAATGCCCTATAACCAGGCACCAGCTTAGACAGCTTGCTGAGATGGGTCCATCAGAGACTGAAGAACCTTGTATTGCACTGCTGCCTTCTGCACTAGCTTGGTCAAAGCATCAGCAGGATTGTCGACCCCAGGGATATGCTCAATATTGGCCAAGGAGGACAATTCCAAGGGGATGGGACATATCTAAAGTGCACTTTTCTGGAAAACAGACCTGTGCATGGGATAAAAATCCAGTTATGCTTCCAAACCATAAATATGTGAAAAAAAATTTCCAGCCACTTGGGGGTGGTACTACCCCCCAGCATGACCCAACTCCCACCGTCGAGGGGCGGTCTAAACACCACCTCACGGTGGGGGTGGGCTACGCACCCCATAGTGGTCTACCTGCGTTGGAACGCCAGAAGTTCTTCGAGGACTTGCATAGCCTTGAGGGGGCCACCCCGGCCCGCCACTTTTTGGTTATGCTGCTAGACGCCAATGCCACGCTCCCCGTGGGTACTGCCGGCTGGCAGTCGCTTTGCGCCTGCTGACACTGCTGCTAATGACAACACTCCCCTGTTTTCTGCCTTTTTGCGGGATAGCGGGATGGTTGCTGTCAACTGCCACTTCCAACGTCCCTCCCAGGACTTGGTCACTTTTCGTGGCCCCAACAGTTAGCCTCTAGTCGTGGACATAGGCTAAGTACCAGATAGCAATGTGCTATCTGGGGTTTCGCACGTGTAGGCTCGGTCAGAAGTCCCGGCTATATGTGATTCGGCAGGCTAGACTATTCGATAGCCGAGTCCTGGTGACGGACGCCAGTACCCAAGTAGGATTGGCGGTACGGCGTCGCCAGTACCCACTCGGGACTGACATTGAGGTGTCGGATGTTGGACTAAGGTCCTGAGAGTCTAGCAGTGGCGTCGCGCCACTCAGGCTGCACCACAGAGCCCAACGGCCACTGTCGGCTGCTCCAGACGTGGCAGCCAGGCAGAGCGTTGCTTGTCGACAATGCTAAATGCCCTTGTGCACGTTGGGTGCGGGGCTTGTGATTTATTGTAATAAACACATGCGTTAGGCCATTGAGCATTGAGAGGTCCACTCGTTTATTAACTTGAATTAAAGTCGTTTACCATAGACAAAATCATGGGAGATCCTATTATGCCAGGCCTGAAATTCAAAAAGAAGCGGATAGATGATGCTGGCTGGCAGACGGTGCCAACAGTAGAGGAGAAGGCTGCGGCCAAGAAAATTAAAAAAGCAAGAAGGGCGCAGGCGGAGCAGGAACAGCTAGTGGCTAGGCAGCTAGCGACAGCGATGGCTCAGCAAAGCGTCAAGGCAGCCGCCCAAGAGCGGCAGCTGGCAGCCCTGCAAAAACAGGTAACCTCCTTGGCCGAACAGGCCGAAAAATCTGTTTTTTCTAGCCCAGCTAGCTCGCAAAAATCCGTAAGCAGTATGCGGTCCCCCAGCCCTCAGGCAAGCCCCGCTGACCTCCCCGCTAAGGCACCGTCCCAACCTCCTCAGGAGGAGGGCGGAATAGCCAAAAGCGGTGGAGAACAAGCGGGGGTGCCGATCGTCCCCTCATCCGCTCAGAAAGCGGGGGGGTACGAGAGGAAGCTGAAGAGGGACGCATACATGTTCAAAATGCGGACCAAGAAGGTCCCAGGACCCGTCATCGGCAGCATTCAGCTGTCTGATGACGAGGTCACCCTCTCCCCAGGGGTTTCTGATGGGGAGATTGAGATGAATCCACTCAATCAGGCGGTCGAACAGGCCGCCGCCCAGTTTGTAGAGGCACGCCGTCTTGCACAGCAAGAGCGGGACCGCAAAAAGACAGCGGCCCGCAACATGACTGCTGAAAAGCAGCTGGCTGCCATGCAAGCTGGAGAGGTGCTCCATGAGCGCCTCTTCAATGAGCTGGTTGTTGCACAGGGGGACGAGGGGGTCACGCTAACAGCGGACCAACTCAATTCCCTCCTGTTGCAGCTGACCAAGCTGCAGGAGAAGATGCAGGCAACAGAAACGCCTGCACTCCCTGCACATACCCTCCCCACCCCTGGCACTGATTTGAGCCAAAGGGTGGTTGGAGGGGCCGTGTCACCAAGGGTGCTGCAGGGCAAGAGCCAGGGCACTGTCCCCAGCTCCCCCAGCAAACCCCCAAGTGACCCGGATGCCCAGGAGCTCCACCGCCGCAAGGTGGTGGAGAATAAACTCCTAGAGGCCATGATAGCCCGTGAGGGCGGCCTGGCAGCCCAAGCAGCAGCGCTGCAGCAGCTTGGCCAGGCCAAGGGTTTTCCTACCAGCAGTGGAGTAAGGCAAGGGGAACAAGACCCTGCGCCTGCAGCTGGAACACCACCAGCCACTGCACTAGCACAGCAAGCTGGAACACAACCACCTTCTGCGGAGGCCCAGCAGACTGCACCCACACCAGGGCAGTCAGATAAGAGCAAGGCGGTGGCAAAAGGGACCCCAGTGGACCCAACCCCACCCACCCTTAAGGGGGACGTCCAAGAGCTGCTTGCCATACTCACGGCACAGCTCAAGACCATGGCCACCAACCCCATGGACGACCTGTCGCGCACCCAGCTGGATGGCCTCCTGGCCAGTATCTCCCAGCTGGAAAGGGGCAGGGCGAACATGGAGGAGGCTGATCTTCAACAAGCAGTCAAGACTTTCTTGGCTGAAAAGAAGGACCCGGTCAAAGGTACGTTTAACCCAAAACAAAAAGAATCTAAAATAGAAATCCCTGGCTTACCTGAGGGTTACACCCAGGAACAGGCCAAGGAATTTTTGTTTAGCCTGAACTACTGTTTTGAGTCTCTGAATGTCCAGAACTGGTTCAGTGCCTTGCGTGCATCCACCACCATCCATAGGTCAGCCCCAGCCATTAAAACCTTGGTCCAGATTTACCAAGAAAAGGCTGGGACACCTAACCTAGCAATTGCATTGTGGCCAGCCTTCATGGATGAGCTTAAGCACTTGCTGGTGGATAGGACACAGTTTGAATCCATCCGTGGTTTCAACTGGCTTAATGCTTACCAGGTCAACAAGCAAGACTATGCCACTGATTGCAAGAATTATAGGTTGGCTGTAGAAAAGGACCCTGATCTCAGGGGTCTGCCTGCTAGCTACCTGCTGTATTCATGGTTGTCAAATGCTAACCTGGACAAAGCTGTGTACGCCACTGTGGTTGCAGGTCTCAAACCTCTGTGGAACGATTTCCGGGCGGGGATGAACCATATCCAAGACTGCCTGACTCCCCTGGCTATAGGTGCTCCGTCTGCAACCCCAACCCCCAAGGTCCAACAGACCCAAGGGAAGGGGCAAGGAAAAAAGCGCCAGCTAGGGGGGCAGCAGGGCGGCCAGTCCAAGAAGGCCAAGGGCAACCAGCCCCAAGGCCAGCCGGGACAGCCTGCTCAGCTCAAGCCAAACCAGTGGAGGCGGCCCACCCCCCCCACACCTGCCCCACCCACCCCTGCACCCACTGCTCAGCCCCCCATGCAGGTCCCAAGAACAAGTGCACCCGGTGTGGCACCAAGGGACACCAGCGGGCGGACTGCAAGTGGAACCCCGCAGTAGGCGACGTGGACCTCTGCTTCGGTTGCAAGCACCCCCGCCATCTGCCCCCCGGCACGTGGTGCGACCGGCAGGACAAGGCTCCAAAAGGATGTACGTCCTCACAGCACGCCTATGTGGATTTATATGATCTCATTATCATTGGGGATAAAGACAAGGGACTGCTAGATTTTGAGGCAGCTCAGAAAATCTCCTCCACGTATAATGTGATACTGCCCTACCTCAAAGCTCTTACCCCAGCTGCTGTTGACACAGTAGACTTAAGGGAACTAGCAACCCAGCTCCACATAGCCATGGGTCATGAGGTGGTGGCAGAAAAGATTGCCAGAAGAGCAGGAGGTTCACGACTCAGGAATGCTGTCAGGTTGGCTAGAAAACACTGCCAGCAATGTCAGTTCCATGGCCCAAAACCTCCCAAATGGCATGTCGCAACACCACCCACCCAAAGGGGAATAATTGTGGGTGATGTCGTGCATATCGATGGTGAACAATATCTGATCCTAAAAGACACATGGTCCAGATTCACTGTCATGGAACCCCTACCTGGAATGGCTAAAGAGCAACTGCGTGCAGCACTTGTGATAGCATTGCCCAGATTCTACCCAGTTGACACTATACTGCTTGATCAACAGTTTAGCTGTCTGGCTGAGTGTGAAGGATGGGATGCTAATATTGAGATTGCTGGATTGCAAGATCATGAAGGGCAGGGTGTCATTGAAAGAACCATCAGGTCAGTCAAAACTTTAGTGGCGAAATCCACTGACCTGAAAGCCACATCTGGAAGCTATGCTGACAGAGCACTGTGGTGCAGTGAAATCTGTGCTACACTTAACCTTAGACCTGTGTTGCATGCACCATGGGGGGAAATCCTTCCCATTGGCTTACAGGCAGGTGTGTACCCTCCAGAGGTATTAGCTCTGTATAACACAGTAAGAGCTAAAGTGGCTGATAAGCTAGCTGAAAAGGACATAACACACCCCAGAACAGTATTCCAACTGGGTGAACAAGTCCTATATTTCAAAGAAACCAAACATGGCAAGACAGGCATGTGGTATGGTCCGTGCACTGTTCTAAGAATGACCAAAAAAGGAAAAAATATGGATATTCGAAGTTTGGAAACAGGGAGAAAACACAGGGTGAGCAGTCATAGAGTTAAGAAGTATTTCCCTCCTTTGGCAGACGTGCCAGGGGAAGAGTCCTTGAACATGGATTCCCTCCTTAACTCTGGTGAGCAAGCAGAACCACCCAGCATTCCAACACCAGGAGCTGATGATGGCACTACCACACCCTCTGTCATTCCTCCACCCCTCAGTGAGGTACGTGTCACCCCACAACCTGGTGTAAGTCCCTCTGGGCAGAGTTCAACCAGGCATGAGGTACCAGAGCAAAACAAAGGCAATCCAGCTGAGTTCAAATCCAAGCTAGAAAAAGCCCTGGCAGCTCTGCATAAGGCTCACAAGAGCAAGGCTAAACAAGCCTCAGGTTTGGCCAAGGTCTCTGCTGTGTGCTCCGATTATAGCCAGGAATCCTGCATCCTAGCTGTGGACACTCAGGCACAGGTCAGTGTGATCAGTGCACAAGCCATTCCTGGTCTGCAACTTGCACCCTCACCATGGACACAGGTGCAAGATTTTTCAGGCAAAACAACCTTAGATGTGTTGGGTCAAGTAATGATCCCCATACTTGGCATCCAGACACCTTTCCAGGTAGTGGAAGGGTACATGGGCAATGCTTTGTTGGGAGAACCCTTTATCTCTTACCCAGGTGTCACCATCACTGCTAGCCAGCTGCGTGTGACTGGGGTAGGAGCCATTCCCTTGGATCACTACAAGATTCCATTGTCCCAACTGGTTCATGGATTAGATGCCTATATCAAGGCCATTAACATCAAATATGGGCCAGGTGAAATCCCTGACCTAGAGAAAAAGGTGCACAATCAAAGGCCACACCCGCAGTCCTTTGGGGTTGGAAAGTGGGACTTAGCCATGCACTCTCCTCACAACTATGATGCTCTAATCCAACAATGCAAAACACAAAAAGGGTTTCAAAAATGGATCCAAGCCATTAGGCACCAAGCCCGCGAAGAGTGGGTGCTGCCAAACCCTAAGCATCCTGACTATAAGCCACCTGTCACTCCTGTCTGGGAAATTCCAGAAGGTGCCAAAAAGTTGAGACTCAAGTTTGTGCTAAAACACAAGGCACAGCCAGTAGGCTCACCTATATATCATGCTAGGCCATGTGTGACAGAATTAAAAGGCATGTCAAAACTGTCCAAGGGTGAACTCTACACTCCTGGGCTGCAGCAAACATCCCTCAGGATACTGCTCTCTGTCTTCCTCCACCATCTCAATGCTGGCCAAGATTATGCCTGCAAAGCTACTGATATCAAAAGGGCTTTCCTTAGAGGGGACCCTGATAAAGCGCAAGATGTGTGGAAGGGTCAGGTCTATGTGGTTCCCACCCCTGCTGCATGGGCACATGATATTGATGAGCCATATCTACTCCTAAATCTAGGGGTGGAAGGTTTGCAAAGTGCTCCCACTATCTTCAGAAAATCAGCAGAAGAGGTGTTCAAGAAACTTAATGCCACTTATGATGATCTGGACCCTTGTCTCTTTGCTGTGCCCACACCCTCTGGCTTGCTCCTGTTTGTGTGGCATGGTGATGACCAACTGATTTGTGGACCAAGAGCTGAAGTTGACAAGTTCATTCAGCAGGTTCAGCAGTCATATGAGATTGGAAAGCAGACAGAGCTGGGGCCAGAACCCCTACAGTTCTGTGGCATAATGCTAGCACTGGAAGAGCAACAGGAACAGTGGGTGTGTACTCTATCCCCGCCTGCCCAGTACTTAGAAGAATGCCTAGAGCTGCTTGATATTCCGTGCATTCCTGCTCACATGTGTGCTACTGTCAAAGGAAAATTAGGGTGGCTGAGTGCTATCTGTGCACCTCATCTGGCAGTGGTCAGCAGGATTGATGACACAGTATTACAAACCATGAAACCTAAGGATCTCCAGAAGCTACTAAAGGCTGGACCTTCCCTTGTCATTCATCCACTCAACCTCATGGAAGATATTCACATTAACTGTCTGATGGACAGCTCCATGGAGAGTAGGGTAATAACAAAAATGGATGCCAGGGAGGCTGGGGTGTTCTTCCTTACCAACAAGGGAGACTATATGTCCATGGTGTCGTGGTACAGCAGATTGCATCGCAGAAAAGCTGTTGGCAGTAACTCTGCTGAGTGCCGTGCTGTGGTGTCTGCTGTGCAGCATGCTCGATCCCTTCAGCACATACTAACCTGGTTGCAAACTCAGGCTGGCAGCAAGGCTGATGTGCATGCTCACTTACACACTGACAGTCAGTCAGTCATTAGTTTCCTTAACAAGAAATCTGTGACTGCTGCTGTGCATACTGATCTGGACTGGGTGATTTTGAAACAGGAAACAAGCTATTTTTCCAGCTGGCAGCATCTGCCAGACGAGGAGAACCTGGCTGACGCATTGACCAAGATTCCGTCATTAGCAGCAACCCAGTACCAGCTTCTGTGTGATGCAATGAATCCCTATCTGTCTAGTCAGACAAATGGATGATGAAATAGGGCACTCCAGACTAATGGTGCAGACTATGGTCTTTCCCAGCTGGTGGCAACTTGGCAACAAACATAATAATTTCTTGATGTGCCCCCTGGTTTTTCCATAGCCACTCATCACTCCACTGACTTGTACAAACAGGGGATCCTAGGTTCAGAAACCTCAAAGACACTGTCAGATTTAAAGGCAATGGGGTCTGTGGGCGCTTTAATTCACAACGTCCATTGTGGTCTGATATGAGTTTTCCTGTACCAATGTCTTATTCATGATATTGCCAAGTACCTGAAAAAAACAAAAAGGAATAAAAACTGGAGGTGCAGCACTGATGCCTTAAAAAAAAAAAAAAAAAAAAAAGAATAAAACTGGAGTTAGCCTCTAGTCGTGGACATAGGCTAAGTACCAGATAGCAATGTGCTATCTGGGGTTTCGCACGTGTAGGCTCGGTCAGAAGTCCCGGCTATATGTGATTCGGCAGGCTAGACTATTCGATAGCCGAGTCCTGGTGACGGACGCCAGTACCCAAGTAGGATTGGCGGTACGGCGTCGCCAGTACCCACTCGGGACTGACATTGAGGTGTCGGATGTTGGACTAAGGTCCTGAGAGTCTAGCAGTGGCGTCGCGCCACTCAGGCTGCACCACAGAGCCCAACGGCCACTGTCGGCTGCTCCAGACGTGGCAGCCAGGCAGAGCGTTGCTTGTCGACAATGCTAAATGCCCTTGTGCACGTTGGGTGCGGGGCTTGTGATTTATTGTAATAAACACATGCGTTAGGCCATTGAGCATTGAGAGGTCCACTCGTTTATTAACTCCAACGGCCGTCAGGCCTGTCTGGACTACGTGGTGGTACGGCAGCCCAGGTGTACCTCGGTTCTGGACACCCGAGTGTTTGACACGCCCACGGTGTGCTCTGACCACCGGTTGGTGCGCGCGACCCTTCGGCTCCGGTTCCACGTCCCCGCGCGCCGCGCCCCAGTGGTCCGCCCTGACTGGTCTGCTCTACGTCCGGTCAAGGGAGATCCTGAGGACTGGACGGACGCCGAGCACGAGCGGAACTGGTGCCGACGGAAGTACCTGTCGGCACTGGACGCCCGGGCGGACGTCGACGAGCTGGACAATGGTGCCCCCAACGCAGCCATTTTTGCGGGCTTTGCGGCCCGTGCCCCGTTGCTGGCGGCCCGGCACCTGCCGGTCATGCCCCGCCGCCGCCCCGGCCCGCTCTACCGCCAGGACCCCAAGGTCTTGGCCGCCCGGCACCGCCTCAAGCGTAACCGGGACCCGCTGCAGAAACCATTGCTCAAGGCCGCCCTTGTGGAGGCCTACGAGCACGCTCAGGACGCGGAGGCGGCCCAGTGCATCGCGGATGCCAAGGCCTGCCAGGCTCGCAACCAGGGCAAGGACATGTGGTACCACCTCGACCGGCTCGGCGGCCGGCGGCAGCGCACCCCGGTGGAGCACACGGGGGACGGCACGGCGCCGGTAAGCCTTGACCGCTGGTTGGCCCACAATGTTTCCTTGACCGGTGGGGCTCGCGCCCCCCCCCGCCGCTTCACCCCGAGACGGCCGCCCGCCTCGGGGTCGCCGGACCCCCGCCGCCACCAGCGCCCCCTCCTCGGCCGCGGACTACCAAGTCCCCGCCTTGAAGGAGGGCTGCCTTGCCACCAACGACGTCGTCCACCCCTTCACTTTGGAGGAATTGGACGGCGCCCTTGCCCGCCTGCGGTACGATGCGGCGGTCGGTGCCGACCACCTTTCTGCTGAGCTGCTGAAGACCCCTGATCTGGCGGTTAGGGATCTTCTGCTGGCGTTCTGCAACCGTGTCCTGCTCTCTGACGAGCCTCCGCCTGCTGAGTGGCAGACGGCCATCCGCGTCATGCTGTACAAGAAGGGCTCTGCTGCTGACCCCGGTAACTACCGGGGTGTCTGCCTCCAGAGCGCCGCGCTCAAGGTCTTCATGCGCATGATGCTGCACAGGCTCCGCGCCGCGCTGGACCCACACCTGGGTGAGTCTCAGATGGGTTTCCGTAGTGGTCGTAACACTGTCATGGCTGTGTTTGTCGCGCGCCGGTTGATGGAGGAGGTGCGTCGACTTCCCCCTGACAGTTTGCCGCTGGTCCTCATTTTTGTTGACTATATCAAGGCCTTTGACACGGTCCTCTGGGAGGCTCTTTGGGCCATCCTAGCTCTGGACCGCGTGCCACCAGCGTTTATTGCTGCCATTCGCCGACTGTATGAGGGCTCACAGGCAGTAGTGCGGACTGCGGAAGGCACCACCCCACCATTCCCCTTCACCACGGGGTGTGGCAAGGTTGTGTCCTGTCTCCCTACCTGTTCATTATTGTCGTGGACCACGTCATGCGCCAGGCACGTGCGCGCTTTACTGCTCTTAAGGGGTTCGAGCCAGGCTTGGACATCCTTAACGAGCGTGGGCACGGCGGGGTTAGCACGGGTTACCGCCTGGCTGACCTGATTTATGCGGACGACACCACCCTCATCGCGCGCCCCGAGCACATTCAGACCTGGCTGGACTGTCTGGGCCTGGAGGCGAGGGCGGTGGGGTTGGAGATTAGTGTCAAAACTGAGGCGATGGTGATTGGGGCCTCCAGTCGCCCACCGCTGCCGCGCCTGCTAGACGGGACGGAGGTCCCACTCCGCGACCGCTTCAAGCTGTTGGGGAGTTGGCTTCCGGACACTGCCGACGATGTGGACACCCGCATCGGCCTTTCCTGGGCCAAGCTCCGTTCGCTCAACACCTACTGGCGCTCCAAGGGCCTGGACGAGCACCGCAAGCGCATGCTCTTCAAGGTCCTCGTCCTCACGGTGCTCACGTATGGCGCCGAGGCATGGACACTCACGGCAACACTGGCAGCCAAGCTAGACGGCACGGTCACCCGGATGCTCCGACAGGTCCTGAATGTCGGGTTTTCTCAGCGTAGGTCCTTAGAGTCTTTGTATCACGGTATGCCGCGTATTTCGGACGAGATTAGACAGCGTAGGATAGCATTTGTAGGACATCTTGCTCGCACCAGCCAGGTCGACACCGCCCTTGGTCTGGCCGGTCCCCAGCGGCTCGGCCAACCGGGGCGGCACATTTTGACCTGGCCTGGCCCCAAGAACATTCCTAAAAAGGTAGGGAAACATGCCATGACCTATACCCAGATGTTGCTGGACGACCTAGTGGTCCCAGCCCAGTTTGAGTACCGCATCCACTCTCTCTCCCGTCTTTGGACTGCCATGCAAGACAAGACGCGGTGGAAGAAGATTGTCAAGGCGCACACGCCAGCCCCTGTGGGCAAGCCGCCTCCCCCCAAACGGAGGAGCCGTTTTGATGAGTAGCGTAGATAGGCTTTTCTAGACTAGATATAGCTTAGAGTTAGGTTAGTTCGATTACGCGGCTTCCTCCACACCACCCATCCAACCTGGAATATGTGCTACATGATCTCCCAACGGAGACATGTTATAATTTAATTTAATTTAATTTAATGACCCAACTATGAGCTAAAAATAGAAAAAGACGCTATTTTTGGCCGATTTTTCCTAGGAGACTGGGCAAACCAAAAGTGACCAAACCACATATTTTCCTAAAATCCCCACCCTTGCAAATAAATCTGGCTACTCAGGACCACAAAATAAGCACGTTTAGACTATTTATAGGGTTTAGCCCAAAACACGTTTTTTTTTTGTCCTAAAAAAATAAATCAAATAGTAGACACATGCAAAAATTCCAGTGATGATATTTATACTAGGCCTAGGGTGGGAATTTCACTCTCACAAAGTTTGAGCTCATTCTGAGCACGTTTACTCATGTTTATTAGTGTAAACATGCAAAAAAAAAATGACAGAAAATCCCGCTTATGAGCACAAACACCAGACCTATTACACCCTAGCCCACCACCAACTGGGCCAAACCAAGTCAAATTAATTCATTTATGATGTTAAAAAGCTTGCCACAAAATCCCAGGTCATTCTGAGCTAGTTTGGTCATAATACAGCATGGTCACAGCTGCCAACCTCATGCCTGGTACAACATGGCATGAGGGACACCATAAGCACATTCCTAAGCTTGCCCCCTGCAAATTGGGCAGAAGCACGTAAAGCAAATGCTAGATGCTTGAAGAAGACATCCACCGACTCTTAAATCATTACGCAAGCAGGCATGCCCACTTGCGGGAATCACCTCATAGCTAATACCCAGTATAGATGCTAAAGGATAAAAGGGCCATCCTTTAATATTGTCATAATAAGCACCTGATCCTTATCATCTAGGAAGCCCCAGCCATGTTTAATGGAAGCAAAACATATAGGAAGGAGATAACTATATCACACATGCTCACCTTCCCTACAACTTCACACCTTGTTTTCCAGCAGGCTGAAGAGCCAAGACAAGCGTTTATGAGCTCGCCAGCTCCTTGCAACGTTGATGCCGCTCCCAGGCAGCTAGGGTCCTTGACTACGCAATATACAATGTCAACCATATGAAAAACTCAATAAAACAAAGTGTAGCAGAGCCGCAAAACTGCCCGATCAACTCTTGCTAGCTTTAAGAAGCATGGCATACGCAGCATAAGGCAAAACATTGAAACCTGCGGAAAATCAGATAGCGCAACTGCAACAAGTGGCGAACAAAATAGCAAGAACACCCGGAATCGGCGCCAAAGCTTCATGCCAGGAACATTTAGAGCGCAAACAGACTGGGCGGTGACATGCGGCAAATGAACGTACCACGGCCGGCTTTATTTCCTACCCAGGCGCGCGAGACAGCCAGCCAGCCATGGATGGCTTGACCGCGGATCGCGCAGGCCTGAACGATATCATTTCAGAAATGACGGGAAATGGCCGCAGATCGAAGCCGCTTAGGATGTTTTCACGGTTTCTATTACTAAACGCTTCTTCCTGGATCAATATAACCCACAAATCTGAAATTCTACCGTCGCAGGCACGCATTCTAAATGAATATATGCGGCCAGATTTTCGGATAAGACCCCCGTGCAAATATGGATTAAGAAAGGCACCGACTTTTCAAATTGTGCATATCTCCGTCCGTCCTATAGTCAGCAAAATTGGTGCGAGAGGTCCCCAGTTCGATTCCGGTCGGATTCATTTGCAGATCGCGTTTTCCGCGTTTTCCGCGGCCCGGCACTGAACGCAAAGGTTTTCACCTTTGCGGAGTGTCTGATCAGAATATCTGGCTATGAAACATCATACTAGTACATCGTTTAAAACCACCGGCGTACATTTTTCGCTTGTCGCCTGGCCGATTAGGCAATTTTTTACGAAACGCACGTCGCCATGGCCACCTCCGCACGAGGTGGGCGCATTGTGCACCACAATTTCACGGTCCGGGGGTACCGGCGCGAATTTTTTGGCGCCAAAAAATTCCGATATGTCCCGTCCCCTTAAGAAGGAGATAATCCAAGTCCCTACTTCTGGCCATCTGCCGGTGCACAAACTGCACCATCCCCATGGAGTCTGTTTTTAGAAGAGTGGTGACCTGAGGTGGCCAAGGAGTGTTAGAAGTCATCTGATGAAGCAATTCCTTCAGATAAAGGCTTGTGTGAATGCCTTCACAAATAGCCCTGCATTCTGCCACATCACTGCTGACAGCCACCCGTTTGTGCAGGCGACTAAACCAGCTCACCAAACTCCCCAGGCCCTCCTGTCTGAGCACAAAGAGCCCTGCAGCCCTGCCCCTGACCTTGGAGACCTGCCTGCTGTCCATTGAGCTATCCACATACAACTCCATGCAAATGGGTTGTGATAAATCCACTGCAGACAACAGAATGCCAGATGAAGCCCTGACCTGATCAGCCACCTTGGCATGAGACCCTAGCTCCACCAGCATGTCATCAGGCAACCTGGCTATGACCATAAGGTCTGGCCTGGAAATGCCTGCCACCCAAGCAACCATGCCCCTCACCATGGGACACAGTGCCTGTGTGATGACTGGAGGAAGCTTGCTAATGATGAGGGTCTCTTGATAATCATTGCCCCCCACCAGCAGCATACGCCACTCCCCCCTCTTCTTCACCAGTGTGGCCTCCATGCCCACAAACAGTAGAGGCTCATTCTCCACCTGCCATTGCTCCCTACCCAGAGGAAACTTGGACTTAATGATGGAGATCAGCTCCTTAACCCTTAAATGGTACTGGTACCTATTTCTAGTTACCAGTTTTACTGGTAACTAGAAATAGGTACCAGTTTTAGAACCGAGCTGGCGCGAATGCCAGAAGTAGTATCCATGATATTATTAGATCTGCTGCTAGATCTAGATGTGTACTACAGCTTGCAACCGGACATCACTATATTTGGACAAGTGTACAGGGAGGTATGAAGTACCAAAGTACAGGGGGTACCCAGTAAAATGGGACGAAACGTGGATGTAAAATATTGACGTGTATGCAAATTCGAGGCTATGGCGGTGCAGAAAATTGATTGGTGTAGGAGCATCGATGCATGGATCCGTTCCAAATTTTGTAGGCATAATTTGTACGTTATAAAAATGCTGTAGCCGCAGTCACGCAACATCTAATGATGCGCGCAGTTTTCTCGGGCTGGATTTTATTGCGGCAGGGCGCGTTTTTTGCCTGGGCGGTGATGATGGAGCTAGATCTTGTTGTTTGACGTCGTATCATGGGGTGTTTCGCCACGAATAGTTTATATATATTGTGTTTCGCATATTCCATTAGCGCTCATGGGCCGGGAAAGTCGCGAGGCACCTTCTTGCCTCCGGCGTGCTAACTCCCGCAAGACCCATAATTTGCGGTTTCGACCTGGCGCAGTTTAGTATCCCAGCGTCGGCCATCGACAAGGTAAAGCTGTTCTATCGTTCGGTAAGTAATCTTAGACCTGTAATAAAAAATTTGATAGGCTTAAAGTCACTATTTTACTACTCTATGGATTGGTCAATGGTGGTTGTTGCACACAACCACTGCGATCAGTTTTTCATCCGTTTTCTTCATGATTAGCCGTGTTTACACCAAATATACGAAAATAACGATTGATATAACATTTAGAAAAGTGGTTTATGGTATCACGATGGTTTTTACTGCCTAAGAACTTCAAGACAGTCGGTATTCTGACCTGTTTTAGGTTGGCCTTTTTGCTTTGCTAGTATGGGAAGCCTGCGCCATTGTGCAGTCACTCCATGTAACAAGCATGGAAGCCCCAGTGCCTTGCTGGCATAAAATACAATGTCAGTGCATTGTCTCTATATTCTTTCACTTCGGCCATGCACGTGGAGGTCGTTTCTATGTTTTGGATGCATGTGTAACACAGCCCCTTGCACCCCCTTGCTACATGTGCACTTGGGCCTTGGCATAGTGTCATACTTACTATTAGCCCTTGCTAGCTACCATATGGTTTTATTTCTTCACACCAACATGAAATATAGTTGAAGCCGCACGTTAGTGATGATTTGAGCTTTACATGGCAACATGTAAAGCTCAAAGATCACCACTACCGTGACAATGCCTCTTGTTGCTGTGTTGTTGCTTCGTACGATTAGCAGCTAATATAATCAAGCCCAGCATAAAATGAGCTTCAACTAGCATTGTCACCATGCTAGGCCTTTTGGAACACGCTTATTAGAGCATCGCCATGTGAGAAAAATGAGCATGTGGTAGTTAGTGTGTTGGCTATAGTCTTCGCCCTTGTACCATGCCATGATACGTAGGAGTGCAGCTGTCCATTGGCGTTGTGATCTATGTTTGGATGCTATAGTGCATGTTCTGTAGGCTGGGATTGATGAAACTATGCATGCCTTGCCATCTATGATGTTTTTTGACGATGTGGACTAGGAAACTTGCCTTGTAATGATAGCAATTGTACCAAGGAAACTGGTCCCTATTTTTAGTCACCAGTTATTTTTAGATCTGCCTGATGGGTCCCTGGGACAACCTCCGGTGTCAGTGTTCAGTAGCCATGCCCAGCTACCTGTGCAACTGCCTTTACGAGGCCAGGGTCAACTTCACCGTCTAAACGTCCAATAATGCATGATAAGTGTGTCATGTCTCGCACCCAGCGCCCCCCCTGGGGGGGGTCCTTAATATGTACCCATAGGACAGTGCAACATGACCAATGGCATGACCCCCAAGTAACTATATATATGTGTGTGCTTTGGTCCCAATATGGATAGTAAAATTGTTATTAGGTTGGTTTGTGGACCTTATAATGCAAAGTGCAACTGGTAACTACTTTTAGGAACCAGTTGGACACCATCCAAGGGTTAAGCCACGACGTGGGAGCTATCAGATGTAGGTCATCCCCGTGCAGCGAGGCATACACTGGTAGGCCTTCCCATTGCCCCAGAAACAGACAGGGGTCTACAGGAGAGACCTTCAAGTTGCAATGCTCCTTCAGGAAACGGTTTAAAGTCTCCCTCCAGATTATTGGACTTGACCTCAGGCCCTCCAGGCCCTTGAGGATTTTAAGGAACTCAGTGTGAATGTCCCTTTTCCATACAGCAGGCACCCTGTCAACATAGAAAGGCGTCTTGCCCTCCCACTTTTCTTGTGCCACATCTGCATCCCCCTCCAGAAATGCCCTCTTGAAGTCTACCACCACTGAGCCATAGTCCAAGCCCTTGTTGAGAAGGCCTAGAAGTACACACAGCAGCAGCCTCCAAGTGTCATGCAGCATGCCAGGGGTATACAACTCCTCAGCAGTGCACTCACCAGTACCCTTGAACTCATTCAGCACTGGCCTGACATGTGGTACCTTGACCCCGTCCACCTCCTTCATCTTGATGACAAACTTGAGCTTGAGTAGACGTCGTGCAGGAGGCAGGTCATTGACAGGTTCCACGCATTTCTTGGAGATCCACTGAGTCCTCCCCAGATTTTATCAGACCCAGTGTTACCTGGGGACACATAATGGGAGAGGACATGAGCTTCACCAGGTCTTGGTAGTTGATAGGGCTGTGTCCAGCAAGTGAGTGAGGACCAATGCCCAAACTGCTTGGATGACTAGCAGCTGGCAGAATGAGGTCATCAACCAAGGGCTCCTGCCCCTGGCACACTTGCACACGCTTAACCGACCTGGTTACTGCACGTGATAGGTGAGTGGTCCTGAAATTAATCAGTGAGACCTGACCAGCCCCTTCCTTAGTCAGGAGAGAGGACGTGATCACTACCCCATCCTGGCATAGGAAATTCTGCCCCAGAAGAGCAGGTCCTTGATAGCCCTCCAAGACACAAAAGGCAGTGTCCTGTCCAAGGATAGGAATAGATACCTCACCCAGTACCTTCACGTGTACCCCGCCACTGAAGTCAGACACAAACTGCATGATAGCTGGGCTCAGACATGCTGTACCCTGCTGCAGCTCTGGTCCCAATGATGGAAACCTGAGAATTAGTGTCTACCTCTAAGGCAGTGTCCAGCCCCAGTGTCCATGTTCCCAAGAAAAGTCCTTATTTTAGGACCAGTTTGAATTAAAAAATATATGTGCAAAGATCAAATTTTGACCCTGGCATTTTTACCACTGACAGATAACACACTTTTTGAATTTTGGACAAAAACCTGGGTTCAAATAATTACATTTAGTGCCTGAATGGACCCTGGCCCATGGCAGGCCTCAAACCGCGAATTTGGTCAAAATGAGAATTTAGGACCAATAGGACCAATTAGTGTCAACGCATGACCATGCTATCCACACGGTCCCTTGAGCATCTTACAAGCGCTAGGGGACCCTACGAGGCCTTGGGATGGCGGGGCAGCGTATAACAAGGCCATACCCTGCTGTGGCTGCCTCTATATATACGCGTGCTTAACGGTGTCACAGATGGTGCAGGTAATGCAATATACGGTTGCATGGTTGCTGAGGTTGCCCGGCTTGAACATGGCCCACCCCTTGCGGTAAACTTTCTCTAAGCATATGCCAAACCTTCTTTGACATCACGGACATGCTGGCCACCACCCAGCGATGAAAAAACATTGCATTTGCATTGCAACTAACACATGAATGCAGCCAAATCAAGTTACAGAGCAACGTTGTGCTAACATGCAACGCTTTGTGAGCGAATTCAGGGTGCATGTAACACGTAAACCATATTGTATATACTGTCTGAGAACACCCTGAACGACTGCAGGCCATAGGACCATGGTTTATAACTAACACATGAGTAAAACTGTTCTTACGCATGTGTGTTTTAGCTGCAGCGGACGACGAAGATAGAGACGTAAAAAATTGTATGACGTAAACCAACTATGTGTGACAGTTATGTGCACAGAGAGCGTCCCCTCTTTTTAGGCATAGCTTACTGACTCAAAACACCACGACAGCGTTGCCAGTTACACTCATGATCTAGGGCACCCCGGCACGTACCTGCTACTTACGTCGCCTCATTCAGATGGTTGCAAAAAAGTCGCTGAAATCCGCAGCGAGGTCAGCTTTCCGAGAGCTGAGCGCACCAAAGCTGGCCAACCGGTTCAAAAATGATATAAACCACGCTTGTGCTGCGTTCTAGGTCCAAGAAATACCGAAAGTGAAGACCTACAAGGTGCGCTCGCTGCCCAGCCTGAACGTCCCTAAAACATGGTCGACAATGGAAATCGGGCAAGAATATCACGGCCCAGGCGCTCCCATGTCAAATACTCCGTTTATAAACTCCATACTATAATCAAAATCGTCCACAAAAATTTCCTGGCTCGATTCGCACCACCATTGCTAATACACTAACATGTTTGTGCCAAAATCGACCCTCCGCGAGCAGGCGATCTGCGACCCATTTGTGTTGTGCCGCTGTGCTACAGCGCTACACATAAAAACTTGCGCAGAAAATTTCACAGCCTTTAAGCATAACTAACGACCTTTCGTTTTTGCTACTGGGCGCCCGAAATGATAAACGCACGTGAAAACGCCGGCCACGATTGTCAGGTCGCCATATCCACCTCAGATCATTCCCGCACCCACTTTTTCGCTCCAAAATCGGTTATATTTTTGGTCGAGGTACCTACTTTCCCGCCATTATACCCGGTACCCGGGTACGGAATCCGGGTACCATGTGCCGGTACCACGGGTCGGGTACATCATGCCGGGTACGGTCCACATGGGGTACGGTCCATATAGTGACCCCCCCCCCCGGTACCTCGGTTATAGTAAATTGGTCCTTAATTTAGGACTTTGTCCTAAATTAAGGACCGTGGGAGGCTTAACACCAGATTGCCATGCCACCTGAGCTTGGCTACCTTGGGCTGCTTCTTGGCTCTTTGTAGAGCCCCAATCAATCCAGCCAAACTTGTCCCCCTGGGCTTGGTTAGTGCCTTGGGCTTGACAGTTGACTCCCCAGCTGTTGACCTTGCAGCCTGTTCAACAGGTACCTCCGCAACCTGGCCAGGGCTGACAGATTCCCCTGCAACAGATGTGGTCGTTGCCTCAGTGATGTCACTTGGGACCTGAAAATCCTGCAGATCCTGTGAGCCTTGTGCCTGACTGCCCTCATTCATCAGGTTAGGCTTGACATATGACCAACTCAGCCGGTGCACATGCTTTGGTTCGTCCTCCATGCTGACCAAGCATGCGTGGCTAGCTTCATCAACCTGGGTAACCACCCCAGGACTCCAGCTACCACGTTTGCCATAAAGGCTAGGTTCCTTCCAAGCTAGGACCTTCTGACCCACTTGTGGCTCCAGCATCTTCCAACCCCGGTCCTTCTCCCTCAGCTTGGCAAAGGTGACATGTGCAGCATGTTTCCAGCCCTCCAGCACATGTGGTGGGCACAGGCCATGATATAGACCCATTGGGCTGACAGCAACTCCATCATAGTAGAAGTTAACCCTGCTGTTCAGCTGCTGCTCCACGTTCCTCAGCCATGCACTCCTGACAAGTGCAGGTGCAGACAAGGGTACCCAGTCTTCAGAGATGATCAATTTCTTGACCTCCTGGATTGCCCTCTCGATAGCACCCTGCTGCCCATGAGCCTCCCTAGGTGTAACCAGCAACTCAGGAAGGGTAGGATCACCCTTGAGATGCTGAAACTGCATGTCCACCTGGATCCTTGTGGTAGGAAACTTGGCTCTTACATTCTGCAGGGCAGCCAGCAAGTACCTGTTCTTCATAGAAGGTAAATGCTCCAGCACCTTGTATTTCGTGTACCTGTCCACGCACACCAACAGTTGCATGCCCCTGATGTGTTGGATATCACACTGCAGATCACCAATGCTCTGAGGTAGAGCTTTGGCATGTGATTTCCTGGGCTTGTTGGAGGACAACTGGCACTTACACCGTGAGGCAGCTTGCTGACACGCCTTGAGAAGGGGTGCCCTGCCCATACGGAAGGCAAAGTTGTTTGACAGAGAAGTGGCATGCCCAAACATGTTGTGGATTCGGGCACCCAACTCCTGGTACACAGAGGAAGCAGTCCCTGGCACAGTCAGGACTGTGCTGTCAGGTTGTCCAGCATCACCATGCTGACTTCCATCCTGTTCTGACTCAGAGCCTGAGTCACCCTGCTCATGCCCAACACCTGGACCGCCAGCAGGGACCACATGCATACCACCAGAGGCCTTCACACCCCTCTGTGGTTGTACATTGGTTTCTCTCAAGATGAGAGGTCCACCCTCGTGCCCAGCACGAGGATGCATGGGGTCAGACATTCTTACAGCTGCACCAGCTGTCAAGGACGTCTTCATAGCTAGGAACCTGTACCTCTCCAGGTGACCTGGGGCCACCCTGAACCTGGAGATCACCCTCTTGTTGCCCAGATATAAAATCTGCATTGGAGCACCTGGCCTCGATCCCCCCTGGGTGAATTAAGGTGTGTAGGGGTTGCCTCAGACAGTCACTGCTCCTTGTTGTCTTCTTGCTGACTGCCCTTTGAAGGCTGGCCTGCCTGGGACTTGTTGTTGTTCTTCTTGTTGTTGTTGTTATTCTTGTTGCTGCCCTGGCCCTGGGTCTTCTTGAAGCTGGGACACTCCTTCTTGATGTGCCCCCACCCCTTGCACAGGTAGCATTGTATCTTTGACTTGCCCTGGCCACTGCCCCCGTTGTCAGACGCGTTGCCCTGCTTGGGCTGACCACCCACCCGCCTGAACACCGACTTGGAGTGTGACCTCCCGTCAGGGTCGGGTGAATGATTGGCCTTTCGCTTGTTGTGGTTGCCCCTACGCCCTCCTTGGCTTCGGTCAGCCTCGGACGATTTGGAGCCACCCTGGGTACGCCCGCCTGCCTGGGTAGCCTTCACTGCTGGCACTCCTGACCCTCAAACAGCTCCTCTGCCTCGAGTGCTTGTTTGATTATGACCTTGTAGGCCTTGAGGGTTGAGTGTGGGGCACACATGACTTTTAAAGAGCCACGTGTAGCCTTGTCCAGCCCAGAAACCTTGAGCCAGTTTGTCAGGGCTATGTTGTCAGCAACATTAAAGCCGTGAGCCCTGCCCTCCTCAACCATTTTACAATAGTTAAGGAAGTTCTGGATCAGGTCCCCCTTGACCTCCCACCCCTGGTATTTATCCTGCCAATGGATCCCCACTTTCTTCCTCTGATCCTCTAGCAGCTCCTTTAACTCTGCCACGTAGCTGGACCAGGCCTTGTTGGCCTTCTTACACTCTCTAGTGAGGTCCTTGATCTGATCTGTACACTTGCCAAAAGTCTGGCTACCTATCCAGATCTGGTAATAGTTTGTACCACCGTACAAACTTGGAAACCCCTCTAGCCCCTCCACAAACTCCTCAGCCTGCTTGGGCTGTGTGTCTGACGTGACAGGTTGCAGTTGATTCACAATAAGCAAACCCTGGGTAGTGAGATCATAGCCAAGAACAGCTTGTGCATTATTATTATTGTGATGAATGTTGGTAATCTCTCCGGTAACCCCCACGTCATCTACGTGAGCGGTCCCACTACCAGCACCACCATTATTCCCACTGGCTGGGGCACCTTTGCTACGGCGCCCGTCTGCCATTCTGCACTACAAGCTATTCAAAACACCTCAGCAAAGCAGCAGAATAAAGTATGTACAAAAATTGTCGCAACTGCCGCCTGCGCCGGTGTCGCCGCCGCCCCCGCGAATTGCCGCTGAAAATTCGACAAAATGTCGACGAGCACTGGATAAAAAAATGGCCGACTCAGTAGTCGAGGCCCCGGAAATCGCAGTACTCATAGGTAAACTCAGGATCCTCCATATCCGGCGTGTGTGCCGGACCTGCGCCGGTATGGATCAAAACCGGCGTGCTCCCCGTCGCGAAAGTTGCGCGCTGCCGACGTGCGACGAGGCGCAGAGGATGAGTAAAAATGGACAACAATTCCCAACCTGCGGGAATCCACTCTCGCAGAGATGCGAGAAAAGCCACCAGGTTAATGAGAACCTGGCGTTCACGACTGCGTACGCCGCGTGTGAGCAGCGACAGCAACGCGAGGTCTTGAAATAAGTTTGTCGACACCGCCGGCGCGCCCCCCGTGCGTAGCGATGCCCAGTTTTGTAAGTTTCTCTGGTAGCCGGTGAGTGAAGAGATGGCGTTGTCCAGCTCCTCGATGGCAGTGGTGACCTCGTTCACCGACCGCAAACCTCCCCGCACCTGGACCGTAAATTGCGATAAAATGTTGCGAATCTGGTCCAACGGCGCGCGTATAGCCGGCACCAGCTGCGGCAACTGGGGTCCTCGGGGAAATCCCCGAGCAATGGAAGAACTGCGCGCTGCCGACGATGAAGTTCGTCGAGCGATATCGTGACCTCGTCAAGCAATTGCTGCCACGACGGCGCAGCCGGTCTTGGTAAAGGATCAGCCGGCGGTGCGGCTATCTCCTCATCGCCGGGAATTCGGAATTCTTCAGAATTTGGCATATTTGGAACGAGGCGTGTAATACGAGTTGTATGAGAGTGAATGCCACGAATTCCGCCATGGTTCTTGCAGGAAGTTGCCTTTATTAATAACAAGGAAACACAGACGTAAGTCACGTCACTTCCAAGACTGCACGCAGCACAGGCGACAGGGTCGCAGTGCCAAGAGAACGTGCACGCAAGAACTAGCGTCCCGGTGCGACCAAGTCACACATATAGGTTGTTAGGGACGCGTCCAAGTATTCAGCTGCACTGTCACAGCTGAACTGTCAATCAATTGATTACACAGACTCTGGCACGCCTTTGGCGCGCAGATCTATCAATTGTCCATACGGCTAGTCCTGTGGACCTATCCGTACACTACTCAGCATCAATTGTCTCATAGGTCCTGGCGCGCTACAGCGCGCCTACCTATCAATTGACCATCAAGTCCTGTACAAGTCCTGTCAACGTCCTGCGGACTATCAAAGTGACACTTGTACATCCTGTGTCCGTACGCGCCCACAGTGGCGCGCCGGGTACTGTCGGCACAGCCTAGGAAACGTCATAACTTTTACGTTCCTTAACCAAATGAGGCGTTCAAGGTGCCGTTGGAAAGAGCGTAACAATCTCTATCCATGTAATGTAAATCCTTTACGTTAACTTATATATATTAAAAATATAATTACTTACAGCAGAGTGAAATCACTCAAACCAAAGCAAACGCCCAGCTATAAACCTATATACAGACAGAACCTATAGTCAGCAAAATTGGTGCGAGAGGTCCCCAGTTCGATTCCGGTCGGATTCATTTGCAGATCGCGTTTTCCACGTTTTCCGCGGCCCGGCACTGAACGCAAAGGTTTTCACCTTTGCGGAGTGCCTGATCAGTATATACAGAGCCATGTCAAAGCTCTATACTACGATAAGACCAATGGAAACGCCTAACGGGAGGAACCTAATAGCCCTGCTGCACCGCAAAATCAGCCCGCGTACGGCGGAGCATGATTAACTTATATATATAGCCTGCTGGGGGCGTCCACATCTTGTGGTTGATCATCAGGTCCCCACCCCTCCAGTACACCTTGGGCTTCTGGGGGTCCTGCTTATGGCGGAGGTATTCCGGCCACAGGTCGCGTCGCTGCTGTTGCTGAGCGGGGGTCAGGTCGTCATCCAGCGTACGTCCAGGTGAGGTCGTGCAACCGGTCTTGCTGCGACGAGAGAGGAACCGCTGCTTATCCTCAGGGGAGGGGCCGGAAGGTGAGCAGGACTGGTGGGGGAGCCGCCTTGTCCCGTGAGTGGGGAAGGCGGTGGCACCCACGCAGTTCTACCTCACCTACCAGGCCCATATGAGGGTAAGAAGCTGGTTCTTGAGCTCGTCAGCCGGCAAGAGAGGTTGACGTCTCACCTGGCTTCTGGGGGAAGCGACGTAGCACCACTCGGCACTCGCGGCGAGCGCGGTCGGTGACCTCCCGTTGCTGGGCCTGGCGGTGGTCCTCCAGCTCCTGGAGCTGCGTGGCGATGGCGTCGGTGGTGGAGGCGGTCGCTGACCGCAGCAGGTCCGCGTAGGAGAGCGGCGGGAGGTCGCCAGCATCCTGCCGGGGTGGCTGGGATGCAATGGTGGCCGTCTGCTCCGCTATCTTGGGGACCTGTGTGGCCAGGGCCTCGAAGTTGGCCCCCGAGGACAGCCAAAGGATATGGGTGGGTTGGATGGCATCTGGTTTGCAAAATTGTGAAGTTACAGCCGATGCATCGGCAGTATTTCTGCCCAAGTGCCCGGCCATTTAGGGGTTAATAACGATCGCAGCAAGGGAGGCGGTGGCCCTGCATTACCGCCTGTCCGACCTGATTTATGCGGATGATACCATCTTCATCGAGCGCCCCGAGCACATATCAAGGAGACAACCAGCGCAGGCCAGAAATCGGGAGAATCCGGACCATGGTAGCTCGAGCCTGCCATTATCTTGTCCGCGTGTTCGAGCACATATCAAGGAGATGAACCAGCGCAGGCCAGAAATCGGGAGAATCCGGACCATCAGGTATAGCTCGAGCCTCTGCCGTTATCTTAATTGTCCGCGTGTTCGAGTCGTTCAGGATGATGATGATGAATGGTGATGGAAATGTGTATAACCTTGTGCATTGAATCGAGCACATATATATTCAGACCTGGCTGGACTGTCTGGGCTTGGAGGCGCGGGCAGTGGGGTTGGAGATTAGCAATTCAGCGTCCAAACTGAGGCGATGGTGATTGGGGCTACCATGCAGTCGCCCACGGTCCACCTTGAATCCTCCTCCACCTCCAAGACGCCATCGATCTCACAGCACGTGACGCCCCTCGCTGCAGATGTGGCAGCTATGGGCAGCAAGCTGGCTGCTGAGCTCCCCGCCATTCCTCCACCACCGCCACCCTCCTCGCCTTCCCCCCCCACCCACCCACCCACCGACTCGACCGACTCCATCACGTATATACCGCCCAGCTCCGGACGCGACATCGACCAGCGCCTCCAGGATAACGCCATCGTTATCGGATGCCTGCAAAACACCGCAGGCGGTGAAGGACATATTGCCGCCAAGCAAGCCCCCCCTGGCCTGGCTGGCGATGCTCCCCCCCCCCGACCTGGGCGGACATGCAACACACCACCTCCACCACCTCCGCCGTCGCAGCCCAGCTCCAGCGGCAGACGCTTGACCTCCGCGATCGGGAGGCTTCAGGAGCTCGCCAAGCGCAGCCTCAACGTCATCGTCAAGAACTTCGACATGGAGGAAGGTGAGAATTCCCAGAAGCTTGCCCGTGCGTTTGAGAATTGAGAGAGAAATCCTTGGTCGCATGGGCCTTACTGGTGAGATCGAGCTGGTCGCCCATCGCCTTCCCCGCGCGCAGGGTAAGGCAGGGGCGCGGCCCCACTCCTTCTCACCTTTAAGAACCCGGCGGACAAGATTTCTTTTCTCAGACGCCGCAAGCGGCTCGAGAAGACTCACGTCTTCACCCTTGACGACGACTTGACCCTGGCGCAGCAACAACGGCGACGGGAGCTATGGCCGACCTACCTCCAGCTCCGGCAGATCGACCAAGGCGGGGCAGCCGGTGTACTGGAAGGGGGTGACCATCTACGTCAGCCACAAGCCCTGCCACGCGACCCCCGCGGCCCCAGCGACTCCAGACGCCCCAGCTTAGGGGAATACAGCAGTAGTAGTGTAGAATAGTAGATAGACCGTGGCCATGTACATGTACGCCTCCCGTACAGGCACTACACCAGCTGATTCAAGAGCAATATTGATATTATTTAGCCATGTCAGTGTACATGCATGTGTCACCCCAGATGATGCCTGGCTTTATCTAGTTATGCTGTGCCCACGCAGAGAGCAGCTCTGTGCTGAGATGCCACGCTCTAGCCATTGTCTAGCCATGATGATCTTCCCCCCTGTGTCAGGGCCTTTAGGTAGGTATCTGAATACGACGTAGTGGTGTGCAGGTGCATTAATTGTGCACCCAGAGCAGGTGTAGTTTACACCCTACCCTTGCAGGAAGTAGCATATAGGCCATATACCCCAGTTCTCCGGGATTAATTAATTAATTAATTATCAACATCACTCCGTTGGGAGTCAATGTAGCACATATCCCTGAGAAGGGGCATATGGCTTTAAATACATCCTAGGCTACTTCATGCAAGGGTGGGAATGTAAGCAACACTTGCTCTAGGTGCCGCAAGGGCACCGGCACCACCATGCTGTCTCAGGTTCAACCCAGCTAAGGGGATCCTGGCACGGGGGAGGAAGATCATCATGGCTATGCAAGGGCTAGGGCATGGCTTCTCGACAGAGAGCATCTCTCTGCATGGCATAGCATGGCTAAGTTCTTAATGCAACATCTCCGGGATATGTGCTACAAATACCCCCAACAGAGTTGTGTTACAATTCAATTCAATTCAATTCAATGCAGTCGCCCGCCGCTCCCGCGGCTGCTAGACAGGACTGAGGTATCGTTCCGTGACCACTTCACTGAACTGCTGGGGAGCATGCTCCCGGCCCGACACCGCCGACGATGTGCATGGACGTACACGTGCATCGGCCTGGCCTGGGCGGCCAGGTTCCGCTCGCTCAACGACCAACGTACATCTACTGGCACTCAAAGGACCTTGGTGAGGACCGCAAGCGCGTGCTCTTCAAGGTGCGCTCACATACCTTAGGCATGGACGCTCACGGACAAGCTGGTCACCCGGCTGAACGGCACGATTTACAGGATGCTGCGACGGGTACTGAATGTAGGGTTTCCAAGCATAGGTTGCTAGGATCTTTGTATAAGGGTATGGCCCGTATTTCGGATGAGATTAATTAGGCAGCGTAGTCCTGATAGCATTTGTAGGACATCTTGCTCGAACCAGGCAGGTAGACACCGCCCAACGGTCTGGGCGGCCCCCAGCGGCTTGGCCAGCTAGCCAGGGCGGCATATCCTGCCCTGGCCTTGCCCCAATTAGGAAAAGCCCCATGCACAATAAAGGCGAGTAGACCTGCCATGCACTATACAGATCAGTTGCTGGCCAACCTAGTGGTCCCAGCCCAGTTTGAATACCGCATTTCCTCCCTCTCTCTTGATTGGACTGCTATGCAGGATCGACAAGAAGAGGTGGCAGACCATTGTCCAGGCCCACACGCCAGCCCCTGTCATGAGCAAGCACCCCCCGCCAGCTAGGAGGAAGGGGTGCTTTGCTGAAGTAGAGTAGCTAGGACTTTGTAGATATTAGCTTAGAGTTAGCTTAGTTAGGTTTCGCGGCTTCGCTCACCAGCCTAGTTAGGTTTCGCGCGGCTTCGCTCACCCACTGCACCCATCAGCAAGGGAATACGTGCAACATGATCTCCCAACGGAATCATGTCATAATTTCATTTTTGATTTAATTCTCATTTCAATATTATACCAGCCTTTTTATTTTGACTTCTTCTTTTCTTTATTTTCCTCTCCATGCTATCTCTTTCCATCCACCACCCGGTCAGCCATTTTGCGTTCACTGTTCTCTCTCCCTCCATGCAGGTTTTCCAACAGATAGCCACGCGGCTCCCGCGGTCTTAGGGTCTTTCCTCTCAGACCACTTCTCTAGTCCTCACACGACATTGGACTGCCATGCGTCCAGGAATAGTTGTCTCACTTCATAATATGGCTTCGCAAAACAATAACCCCAAACTTTCATAGTACGACCGTTTTGAGCGCGAGCCTCTGGCTGTGGCTGCAAGCCCCCAGGCAGCTGCTGACAGCTGGCATCCACACCCGCCCTCATTTCAGCATCCCCGGGACACCCCCCTGGCCAACCACAACGGATTCTGCCCCCGCCCCCCCCCCCCCCCCCCTCCCTGTTGCCTGCACACGTCCCCTGAACAAACCCCCCTCACCGGGGACCTGCATTGAACTCAGCTGCTTGGTCACAATGCTCCCATCCACAGGACCCGCAACGTCTGCATCCGTCACCGCCTCCTCCATGCGGCGGATGCCCACGCGCAAAAAGTCTCGCGCCGCGATCACGTTTTCCGACCCCATGGTGGCCTGCGCCTGGCGGACGAGCACGGCGGTCGTGCGGTCATCGTCCTGCCAGCTCATGCCCTCGCCACCCTCGCGTGGCGCCTGCGTATCAGGGGAACAGGTTGACGGAAGCAAGCCAAGGTTGAGTACGACCGGAGGTAATTTAGTACTATATGATTGTGGTGATTATGTATTGTGTGCAGTGCGTTCTTTTCTCTGTGTGTATTATTACCATAGCGGATAGAGGGGAGCGCCACTGTCAGCAGTTCACGCCGCACCAACCTGTGTCTTCTTCAAAGTGACACGGTTTCACTGTTAGTGATGACCTTTCCACTGTTTGCGTTGAGGCTGCGGTACGTTATCCTGCAGTCAACTTGTAGTTAGCACTGCTCTTTCAATAAGAAGAGAAAATGAGGAAGTGGGGGGAATGAGGGCAAAATGAGGGCATGAGTGCATGGGCAACCACTGGGCATGCTGCCTTAGGAAATGAGGTCACAGCTCTGGAGAGGCACCGTGCATGATGGGCCTGGCTATGGCACTGCCAACACCCTACTTAGAAGAGTGATACCATGGATGCATGACCGATGAGATGGTATGCGTTTAAAGGAAGCCTCGCCTCGCTGGACTCATCCGGCTATCAATGAGCATGCATGGGGCCCACCTTGTAAGAGGGTAACCAACACAGGGGTGTGATCACCTCGCTGGACTCATTCGGCGGAGCTTCAACATCTCCTACGGGGTGGTATTTGTCACAAGTATCAACGAGGCAACCAGCGCAGTCACAAGCATGTACTGGGCGTTCTTACCTCACTCGGCTCCTCGGGCCTGCCGAACGTGTACCGCGCGCTGAAGTGCGTCAGGATGAGCGAACGCGCGTTGATGCTGGCGGCAAACGCACCCGCCATGCCCGCAGTAGAATGACCCGCCTGCCATCCATGCGCCGTCGAGGGGACCAGCCAGGGTTCGTCAGGGGACAAGGAGAATCTACCTACGGCTTTGCAAGGCACCCCCCTATGGACGGCGATGGCAAAGACCAGCCTGGGCAGATGACTCATGGACCTGAGACTGAGCAACGCCTTGTAACTAGGCACGCCGATCTCACCTAATAAATAGGCAGGCTAGCGAATGGAAAGCAGAGGATCCCTTAGCGAAATGGGACACGGGGGACCGGGGAACGATTGGACAGGGTGAGGAGCAGTCACAGAAGAGCAACATCATAAATAAAATAAAATACTACTATGAATATACTATGAATATTGTACAGGCGGATGGGCTTCATCAATGATGTACCAAGGACACCAAGCTCGATGGCCAAGAATGTCAAAGACTCTAATAGGGGGAAACAGAGGACAGGTATTTGGCAGGCCGTCCTCAACGAGCCCTCCTGCGCACGCAAACATCTGCACGTGCTTCACCACCACTATGCATCGTGCAAGCTCGGCGTGTGGTGCCAGTTGTCACGCCCAAACATGTGCACGCCTACATCTTGCAAGCTCGATGCGCCGTGCCAATTGTCACTCCCGAACATGTGCGTGAATGCATCGTGAAAGCTCGGAGCATTGCTCTTATCGTCACGTGCTGCGCCTTGTTGGACTGGAGCAGACAAATCTCGACACCAGTTTGCCCTTAACTATTTCTTTCTGAGACCTGCGTCATCATCATCACTATTATTGATACCAATAATAATGAAATAAAGATAATAATTACTATCGTACCTGCAGCGCCTTGTCGTACAGCTCGTTCTCAAACGTGGCCTCATGCACCAGCACGTCCGCGTCACGCGCCAGCTCAGCGATGCCGGCACTGTTGCTCGTGTCCCCCAGCACGACCAGCTTGCGGCCGCGCCGCGTGGGGCCCAGCACCTGGTGCGCGTGGACCAGCTCGCCGCGCAAGTTCACCACCGAGATGCCGTCCTGTGATTCATTCATTCGACATTCCATTGACGCATTTGTACGTACGTTGTGGGGTCAGACGACAGGTGGTTAGGAAATAAGACTATGTGCGCATGTTCACTACCGAGATGGCGGCCTGTTTCATTGTCTATCAGATGCCATTTTCACTTACTTGGCTGTGCCTGTGTGCTGTGGGATCGGGTGACAAGTCGTCAGTATTGACTAGGGTGTGCAAGTGCATTCACTAGCGAGATGCCATCCTGATGCGCGGGGAGGGCATAAGGGGGCAGGGGGTGAGAAATGGCTAGGACCATCCATCGTTTGGAGCGCGTGAATCGCCCAGCCGCTGCCCCAGAAAACGAGCAAAGAGTAGGAGGACATTATAAGGTGTCAAAGCAAGCACAATAGATGCCTTTGTCACATGCTTGCAATTGCTTGCTTACTGGCTGGGCTAAATGGCGGGTGGGCGGGTGGGCGGACGGGCGAGGATGGGGTAGGGTTCTTTTAAGAATACCAAGGTCGCCCGGTTGACAAAAGCGGGAAGATGGGCAGCCAGTAGGGTGGGGAGATAAGCATGTGGAGTGCAGGTGGGCTGGCGGAAAGGCATGTGTGTCTGTGTGTGTGGGGGGGGGAGGGGAGGGAGGGCAGGGGGCAAAGGCCGGGCTCACTCAACCGATACCAGGGGTACTTCCACCCTCTGCCATTCATTACCTGCCACGGAGAATGCATACCGCTACCAGGACATCAGGTAGCCCTGTGCTCACCTTCACCGTATGGCACCTCAAATACCAAGCCAAGCCGCGCCCACCTTGCGCTTCTTGAACCACGGTGCCAAGCGATGGGAATGTTCTATCCTGGCCCCTTTGGTGCTACTAGCCCCTTTGGTGCTACTACCGGTGACAGCTGCTGGTCGCTGAGACGCCGCGCTCACCGTGAGCGTATGCATATCATGGAACAGGGTTATCAAAAATGCAAGGTCACTATTGCAGGTCAAGGCACAGAGCGAGTCCAGGCACCCCCGCTCACCTTGAGCTGCTTGAGACGCCTGCACCACGGGCTCATCACCCGACCCCATTGATGCCTGCGGCGGCTACTAGGCGGGTACGAGCCTAATATGCTCATGCAATAATAATATGCTCATGCTATAATACTATGCTCATGCAATAATACTTTGCTCATGCAATAATAATATGCTCTTGAGCTTGCACACGTCAGGGTGAAAGGTAAAGGCCGTTGTCAGGTGACTCCCAAAACATGCGTACTGTAGCTTGAGGTAAATGCAGGATAAGATAACGACGAGGTAGCTTGAGGTAAATGCAAGATACGATAACTATGAGGTAGCTTGAGGTAAATGCAAGATAAGATAACTATGAGGTAGCTTGAGGTAAATGCAGGATAAGATAACTATGAGGTAGCTTGAGGTAAATGCAGGATAAGATAACGACGAGGTAGCTTGAGGTAAATGCAGGATAAGATAACGACGAGGTAGCTTGAGGTAAATGCAAGATAAGATAACTATGAGGTAGCTTGAGGTAAATGCAGGATAAGATAACGACGAGGTAGCTTGAGGTAAATGCAAGATAAGATAACTATGAGGTAGCTTGAGGTAAATGCAGGATAAGATAACTATGAGGTAGCTTGAGGTAAATGCAGGATAAGATAACTATGAGGTAGCTTGAGGTAAATGCAGGATAAGATAACGACGAGGTAGCTTGAGGTAAATGCAGGATAAGATAACGACGAGGTAGCTTGAGGTAAATGCAGGATAAGATAACTATGAGGTAGCTTGACGTAAATGCAAGATAAGATAACTATGAGGTAGCTTGAGGTAAATGCAGGATAAGATAACTATGAGGTAGCTTGAGGTAAATGCAGGATAAGATAACGACGAGGTAGCTTGAGGTAAATGCAGGATAAGATAACGACGAGGTAGCTTGAGGTAAATGCAGGATAAGATAACTATGAGGTAGCTTGAGGTAAATGCAGGATAAGATAACTATGAGGTAGCTTGAGGTAAATGCAAGATAAGATAACTATGAGGTAGCTTGAGGTAAATGCAAGATAAGATAACGACGAGGTAGCTTGAGGTAAATGCAGGATAAGATAACTATGAGGTAGCTTGAGGTAAATGCAAGATAAGATAACGACGAGGTAGCTTGAGGTAAATGCAGGATAAGATAACTATGAGGTAGCTTGAGGTAAATGCAGGATAAGATAACTATGAGGTAGCTTGAGGTAAATGCAAGATAAGATAACTATGAGGTAGCTTGAGGTAAATGCAGGATAAGATAACTATGAGGTAGCTTGAGGTAAATGCAGGATAAGATAACGACGAGGTAGCTTGAGGTAAATGCAGGATAAGATAACTATGAGGTAGCTTGAGGTAAATGCAGGATAAGATAACTATGAGGTAGCTTGAGGTAAATGCAGGATAAGATAACTATGAGGTAGCTTGAGGTAAATGCAGGATAAGATAACTATGAGGTAGCTTGAGGTAAATGCAGGATAAGATAACGACGAGGTAGCTTGAGGTAAATGCAGGATAAGATAACTATGAGGTAGCTTGAGGTAAATGCAGGATAAGATAACGACGAGGTAGCTTGACGTAAATGCAGGATAAGATAACTATGAGGTAGCTTGAGGTAAATGCAGGATAAGATAACTATGAGGTAGCTTGAGGTAAATGCAGGATAAGATAACTATGAGGTAGCTTGAGGTAAATGCAGGATAAGATAACGACGAGGTAGCTTGAGGTAAATGCAAGATAAGATAACTATGAGGTAGCTTGAGGTAAATGCAGGATAAGATAACGACGAGGTAGCTTGAGGTAAATGCAAGATAAGATAACTATGAGGTAGCTTGAGGTAAATGCAGGATAAGATAACTATGAGGTAGCTTGAGGTAAATGCAGGATAAGATAACTATGAGGTAGCTTGACGTAAATGCAGGATAAGATAACTATGAGGTAGCTTGAGGTAAATGCAAGATAAGATAACTATGAGGTAGCTTGAGGTAAATGCAAGATAAGATAACTATGAGGTAGCTTGAGGTAAATGCAAGATAAGAAAACTATGAGGTAGCTTGAGGTAAATGCAAGATAAGATAACTATGAGGTAGCTTGAGGTAAATGCAAGATAAGATAACTATGAGGTAGCTTGAGGTAAATGCAAGATAAGATAACTATGAGGTAGCTTGAGGTAAATGCAAGATAAGATAACTATGAGGTAGCTTGAGGTAAATGCAAGATAAGAAAACTATGAGGTAGCTTGAGGTAAATGCAAGATAAGATAACTATGAGGTAGCTTGAGGTAAATGCAAGATAAGATAACGACGAGGTAGCTTGAGGTAAATGCAAAAGGTCATGTAAAAGTTGATGCATAACAAGGTCATGCACAAGGTCATGCATGCGTAATGAACGAATAAGCTAGCCATTGCAGATCAGGGAGCATAGGTTGTTCCCCGCGCTCCCCTTAAGCACCTAGCACAGTGGCCCCAGAAAACAGATGTCAGGGCATATTACTCATGCATTTCAGGGCAAAATTGTTCCCCCGCCCCACCCACACCTTGAGCATCATGAGCAGCCGCTTTTAGAAGAGGGCACATTCGCCCTCAACAACTGCTAGGGAACCAGCTTGTCCCCCACTCACCTTGGGCTCCTTGAGCAGCGATCCAATTAATTAAAATTTTTAAAAAGGCAATGACTGTGCCACGGGGGTACCTATAAACAAACCTTCGACACCTATACACAATGAGAAGGAGGGGGGGCTAGCTTCTCTCGTACTGCCTCATGTGGGCAGGCCAGAGAGGACGCCCTCTGCATCATGGTGCAGGCCCAACTATGGGTACAACATAACAAGAAGAAGCGGCCCTATACAATGGGACGATTCAACATAAAAGCGAACAGTCCCGCGGCATGCGAGGGAGCATCGATTCGTCCCAAAGTTTCTCACCTTGAGCGGTCTCTTGAGCAGCGGCCCAATACTGTGGGAAGCTTCAGCATTCAATATATATAAATATATATCCTGCTGCACATAAATAGAATCATCCCGGGGCTTCTCACCTTGAGCTTCTTGAGCAGCGGCCCCGGCGTGAGCCCCATCGCAGCGACGCGATCCATCTGCATGCGCCCGACCAGGTCCGCCTCCTTGAGCACGTACCCAAAACACTGCACACGGTGGTTCAGCTGGCCGGCACACACGCCCCACCCTTGGTCATCGGCGACCAGAGTCCACGTGAGCGCCTCGCCCTCCTTGATGCTTCCACCGTAACCCCCAGCACTGCCATAGCCACCGCCAGAATTAGCACTCCCGCTGTAACCGCCGCCACCGCCAAAATTACTGCCAGCATAACCGCCAGAATTACCACTGCCACTGCCATACCCGCCGCTCCCATTGTAATTCTGGCTCCGCCCCCGGCTACTGTTACCCCCCGAGATAAATTCAGACCTGAGGCATCCCTGGAAGAAAAGGATGATGGAGCTCCAGACCGGGAAGGCCCGGCCACTCCACGGGGGCCTGGCCCCGCCTGGCCCTTCCCAGATGAGGCCTGGTCCGCACCGATGTGGCCTAAAAATAGCCGCGAATACCGGTCCAACGCGACCGGCTGCGAGATGGTGGCGACCGGGTGGAGCTCGTAGATGTATACGGGCATGCTGAGCTGTGTCTGGGATATTTTAAGACACGTGAGGATGAGCTCGCCGAGCCCTGGGGGGCCATAGAGATACACAGGGTCGGTGGCAGAGGCCGGGCGAGAGTTGGAGATGGAGCAGAGGAGGCCCGGGATGCCGAACACGTGGTCGCCGTGGAGGTGGGTCACGAACACACGTGTCACCTTGCCAGGGCGCAGCAGGGTGCGCAGCATGCGGTGCTGCGTGGCCTCCCCGCAGTCGACCAGCCAAACCGACTGGGGCAGGCGGAGCGCGATCGACGTCACGTTGCGGCGGATCGTGGGGGAGCCGGACGAGGTGCCTAAGAATAGAAGCTCAAGACCTGTCGGGTTGCCGTCGTCCTCGGGGAGGGAGAGGCCCGGGGGCATCCACTTGTCGAATTGCTGTTGGCGCCAGCGGGGCCGGGACTGGGCCGGTTCGTCTGGTTCCTCGGAGTCGTTGGGGGGGTCCCTGGAGGGGGCAGCCAGGGGGGGCTCGGATGCCAGAGACACGACGGTATCGTCCGGTCTCTCGGCGCGGGGAGGACGGGACGCGTCCGCGCGGGTAGAACCGTCGCGGTCGGGCTCGGCGGCGCCCTGACCGAGGGCGGTGAGAGCGGCGAACAGCCGGTCGACGAGCTCGCCTTTCAGGCCTTCCGTGCCGAGGCCTTGGTCGGCGAGCTGCTGCCTCAGCTCCGCCACTTTCATTTTATTCACGGCAGAGTATGTGATTGACGCCCGGACACCGCCAGCTCGATGACCGCCCGTCCGCGTGTTGAGGACCTCTGCTTGCTTCCTTGCCGCGTTTGGTGCGCGAAATCTTCGCGTGTTGCAGCCGAGCCGCTGGTGGCGCCACGAACATGTTGCCCTAAGGGGAGCAAAGCCGCCGGCAGGGGAATTGTTGGTCGTGGAATTAACTAGATTGACGATTGGGCGGCAGATGGATGCCATAATTTCTCCTGAACGAGATGACCCGGGCCTGTAAATGTCGCTAAACCGGGGATTGCAACCCGCAGCTTGTTATCAGCTGCATTCGTTCGGACGCTGGCAACACCGGAGCTCAAAGAGGCGAAGATCACGAATGCAGCGCACTCGCCGTGAAGGGACCGGGCATCATCATCACTTCGCCAATGGCAAACGGTAACAATATTTCTTTAGCGAAAGCTACAATTGGCAAGCATATTCGGATTTTTACTAGCCGAATCAGCAGAAATCTCACGATTTTTCGATGGCAGCGATCAGGTAACCCGACGAGACGTGCTTAGCACTGCTGTAAAAATACCGGCTACGTGAAAAGATGGCGGTGGCTGAAGTCCGGCTCTGGCCTTCTGGGGAAGACAGCAAAGGCGCGTGCCTTTGAGATAATTCTGCCCATCTTCAAGTACCGAGCAACTAGGATCCCCCTTCCGAGTATCCCGTAATCATTGGCACGGATACCGCTACCCGACCGTCATTTCATGTGGGCAGCCCATCGAAGGTGTGAACGCGCGCTACTTGGAAGCATCTGTGATGCCCACGTGTCCCTTGGTTGCAGACAAGACAACAGCCCACAACGGAATCGCAGTCAAATGCGGCATCGATATGCATAGAATTATATGGCTGTAGACAGTGAAAAGTATGGGGAAGTGGTTTTTCCAAATACAGCGTGACTGAGGTGAACATTAACATTAATTATTACACATCTATGTATATGACTTGAGAGGCTGCAGTATTGCGCTGACTTTGCTTGAGCTGAGTTAGATAACAATGAGGTTTGCCCCAGCAGCTGATCGAAACAAGAATGCCATATTGGAAGTTGTGAAGAGCTATGTATCGCCAGGCACTCGGCGGGCACTGGAGATTGCGTCAGGTATGGCAAAGAGCCTCGAAACAACCACAACGCCTCGGCCACTGGCCGTTGCCTGCCGCCTCGTTAATCCGTGATTGCTGCTCCCCTCTGCGTGTCTTCTCGGTTGTATGCGTGGAATCAGCGTGTGCTTCAATACCCGGGCAAAGTTTCGCTGGAGTATGCGTCGAGCCAGAGCCATTTATAGCTGGAAATAGAATGTTGTACATTCCACTGCAGTACAACCTGGCTAAATATTCCATCGGTTTTGACTGTCTGTATAGGAGAGGCCTGTGCACGTGGGTGCAGGGAAATAAATCGCAAACGAGAAGTTGGGCTCAATGTCGCAGCTGCCTTTTACTCGAGTACTCATCGGGACTTTACGCAGGTATTTCACTTTCCGCGACGTGCCTCGTTCTGCCTCTTGTTTGTACTACGTCTCCCTCGCAGGTTCTGGCCAACATGTCGCCTGGTTTGCGTCCGCGTTGCCATCGATCCTGTGGCAGGTAAAGGCCAGGCACGAGCGCAGAATGTGCTGCCGTCAACGAGTTTAGCTGAGCACCTTGCGGGAAGAAAGGAAAGCTGTCGATTTTTACCAGGCTATCCTCATTAGGATCCTTGCATGCCATCAGGCAAACTCACTCGCCAGTTTCACGGCAAACTTACTCGATAGCGCCAGCATCCCTTCTGCATGTGATTACGGCAGTCAGAGTGGCTTACCTACAACAAACTCTCCGTCCTTATGCTACCCTATGTATGCCCTATTCGTGCCGTATGCGTGACCTATGCGTGCCCTACAGTTTGGTATGTTAACAACCCAGTGATTATGCCGTTTCAGTCATCCACTGGTCCCACACGCCAGCAGATCATGTCCATCCCTTCCTTCCTTCCTTCCTTCCTTCCTTCCTTCCTTCCTTCCTTCCTTCCTTCCTTCCTTCCTTCCTTCCTTCCTTCCTTCCTTCCTTCCTTCCTTCCTTCCTTCCTTCCTTCCTTCCTTCCTTCCTCCCTCCCTCCTCCTCCCTCCCTCCCTCCCTCCCTCCCTCCCTCCCCCTCCCTTCCCTCCTGCCCTTCCTCCCTTCT
>RPFO01000026.1:1472514-1484533 GCA_009746045.1 Mesostigma viride | reverse complement strand
CTCCCTCTCCCTCTCCCTCTCCCTCTCCCTCTCCCTCTCCCTCTCCTCTCCCTCTCCCTCTCCCTCTCCCTCCCTCTCCCTCTCCCTCTCCTCTCCCTCTCCCTCTCCCTCTCCCTCTCCCTCTCCCTCCCTCCCTCTCCCTCCCTCTCCCTCTCCCTCCCTCTCCCTCTCCCTCTCCCTCTCCCTCTCCCTCTCCCTCTCCCTCTCCCTCTCCTCTCCCTCTCCTATCTCCTTCCCTCTCCCTCTCCCCTCTCCCCTCCCTCTCCCCTCCTCTCTCCCTCCCCTCTCCTCTCCCTCTCCCTCTCCCTCTCCCTCCCTCCCCTCCTCTCCCCTCCCCTCCCCTCCCCTTCCTCCCCCTCCCCCCCCCCCCTCCCCTCCCCCCTCCCCTCCCCCCTCCCCCTCCCCCTCCCTCTCCCCCCCCCTCTCCCTCTCCCTCTCCCTCTCCCTCTCCCCTCCCTCTCCCTCTCCCTCCCTCCTCTCCCTCTCCCTCTCCCTCTCCTCTCCCTCTCCCCTCCCTCTTTCCCTCTCCCTCTCCCTCTCCTCTCCCTCTCCCTTCTCCTCTCCCTCTCCCTCTCCCTCTCCCTCTCCTCTCCCTCTCCCTCCCCTTCCCTCTCCCTCTCCCTCTCCCTCTCCCTCCTCCTCCCCTCTCCCTCTCCCTCTCCCTCTCCCCTCTCCCTCTCCCTCTCCCTCTCCTCTCCCTCTCCCTCTCCCTCTCCCTCTCCCTCTCCCTCTCCCTCTCCTCTCCCTCTCCCTCTCCCTCTCCCCTCCCTCTCCCTCCTCTCCCTTCCCTCTCCCTCTCCCTCTCCCTCTCCCCTCCCTCTCCTCTCCCTCTCCCTCTCCCTCTCCCTCTCCTCCTCCCTCTCCCTCTCCCTCTCCCTCTCCCTCTCCCTCTCCCTCTCCCTCTCCCTCTCCCTCTCCCTCTCCCTTCCCTCTCCCTCTCCCTCTCCCTCTCCCTCTCCCTCTCCCTCTTCCCTCTCCCTCTCCCTCTCCCTCTCCCTCTCCCTCTCCCTCTCCCTCTCCCTCTCCCTCTCCCTCTCCCTTCCCCTCTCCCTCTCCCTCTCCCTCTCCCTCTCCTCTCCCTCTCTCTCTCTCTCTCTCTCTCTCTCTCTCTCTCTCCTCTCTCTCTCTCTCTCCTCTCTCTCTCTCTCTCTCTCTCTCTCTCTCTCTCTCTCTCTCTCTCTCTCACTCTCACTCTGTGTGTGTGGTGCATGTGTGTGGATGGGGGGAGGGGCGGGGGATGTGTGTGTGTGCTTGTGCATGCAGGCTGGCAGTGTTGACGGTTTTCCAAGGGCTCACGTTGGAGGGGTGGACTCACCTGAACAGCCTGACGTCAGCCGCGTCCGTCATCCCCCTGGCGGTCTTCTTTTGGGTCATCCTCATCGTGTTCGGCTCTTTCTTCCTCATGAACCTGCCTGTTGCTGTAAGCCGTGCTGCAAGCAATGTTGCCACCAATGGTGCTTCAAACTGTGCTGATGATGGTGCTACGAAATGTGCTGCAAAGCGAGGCTTTATGGTCTTGAGTCATTGTTAATATATCATTAACGGTTTCATCTATCGTTAACCTCGACCATTGGGCAGCAGAATGTCAGTGTGTGACAGGGGGCAGGCTTGCTGCGCACTGTGGACTCGGCAACATGCGTGGGGCTGTGGGTTTCTCTTGTGGCATCAGGCATACCTTGCTATTTTTGCTAGCACCGTACATCTTGCGATCCTTGTTGTTAGGACCACTTTTTTCTGGTGTGCCACCGTTTTCCTTGTTAGTAAATAGGTGTATAAATCCATTTCATCGTGCACTTGGGCAGGTTTGGTACTTCAGCCTTCCCCGTCCCTCCCCTCCGGTTCCTCCCCACTAAATACTTGGCTGCTCTTCCCAAGGCATTGTGTAATTGCCGCAGATTCTCCCAACCTACACATCCTCTTCACATACAACTCCCAAAGCCAAGTTAGACTACCTGCCCACCCCACCGCACGCCCCTTCCTCGCTCCCCTGGCTTATTCCTGACCGCACCTTATGGTTGCTGCGGGACCTAGTCCCCCCCTTTCCACATATCCCCCCAGACCCTCGACACCTACTCTCAACTGGTGCTGGCAAACAAACACACGAGTTCCTCCCCATATCTCGTACGGCATGTGGTTGCTGCTCAAGACTTGCACCACCACCACCACCACCACCACCACCACCACCACCACCACCACCACCACCACCACCACCACCACCACCACCACCACCACCACCACCACCACCACCACCACCACCACCACCACCACCACCACCACCACCACCACCACCACCACCACCACCACCCACCCACCCACCCACAATGCTCCCGGCCCGCCCACCCCCCAGATTCTCTTCACCTACTACTCGCAAGCGGAGCTGGAGGAGCGCGAGTATAAACGACGCATGCACGCCGCCAAGTCAGCGCTAGGGACCACCCCCCGCGCAGGCAAGCTCCGCCGCCGCTGGTCCCGCCGCCTCCGCATCTCCGAATCGGTGCATGCAGTCGCTCCCATCATGTTCCTGACCGTGCGCGCTGCCCGTGGGTGGGCGTCCCTGAAGCGCCACCTGTCCACGCTCGACTGCGGTCTCAACCCGACCCTCGCAGCCTCCTGGCCTGTCCGGCACGCCCGTCGCTTTGTAGACTCGAAATCATTCTCCTTGCTCATGCTGGGGGTCATCATGGCCAACGCTTTCATACTTGCAGTGGACCACCATGAGATTCGTCACGGCGTCCAGCTCATGCTGGACATCGCCAACTACATCTTCACGGGCTTGTTCGTCGCCGAGATGTTGTTGAAAATGGTCGGGAAGGGCCCACGCTGGTACCTGGGGAGCAAAGGGAATTGGTTCGACATGGCGCTCGTGATCGTCTCGATTTGCGACGTCTGGCTATCGAGCGCGGGGGGGTGGAACGTGCTGCGCCTGTTCCGGCTGCTCCGCGTGCTGCGGCTGGTCAAGGTGGGCGCTTGCTTGCTTGAGAAGAGTGTGTCTGCTACGGTTACTGTACTGCCAATACTTCGGATAGCACCCTTGGCGCTTGTTCCGACTTCCGCGCACTGCACCTCGTCAGGGTGGGTACATGAGTAACGAATAGCTGCCCTATTGTTGAATAGTCCCTAGTATTCGAATAGCGACAGCCTCGTCAAGGTGGGTGCATCAGCAATGAATTTTTATCCTACTGTTGAATAATCACTAGCATACGAATAGTGATAGCCTCATCAAGGTGGGTGCTTGCTTACATGGGCATGCACCACTGCTGAAGGTATGGTACTGCCCATAGTCACTCTATCTAGGCGCTACAGTGTGCGCTTGTTCCAGCTGCCGCGAGTGCTGCGTCTCGTCAAGGTGGGCGCGTACTTGAAATGAGCATTTCTGCTACTGTAAAACAAATAGCAATATTTCAGCCTATTATTGTTATTTGTTTAAACTTTTGTGTAATTATTTTTCTAATGAGATTAGCATAGTACTCCGTGGCATGCCTTTGCGCATGACACGCAAGTACTTACTTACTTTATTTCAGCCTCGTCAACGCGGCTGAATAGTCGGCTATGCAGTACTGTCCATGGCATGAATGATGTGCTAAACAACTAATAACACGTTGAGGATGCATGACACGTGCACAATCTTATCCAACGCTGATATGCCTCCGTGTGTCTCCTCGCGGTCACCACTCCCCCCCCCCCCCCCCCCCCTTCCCCCCCTCCCTCATCGGTAACTGTTATTAATTGGATGAACGCTAAAACCCGTTATTCAAGCGTTGTGCATTCCCTTCTTCCTCCCTCCCATCCTCCACCACCCCCACCCTCCCTGTCCCATCCCTCCCCCCCTCGCCGCCACTCCAGGTCCTCCACGTGTGGCCCAGCTTCCTCGCCTTCCTGCGCGTGATCCTCCACGCGCTCACCTCCATCGGCAACTTTGTCGTCATGATCGGCCTCATCCTCTTCATCTACGCGATACTCGGCGTGCAGCTGCTGGGCACAAAGCTCATGTGCCATAATTCCGGCCGCTGCACCGACCCCTTGATCCTCAACGAGACCGCGTGCGCCGGCGAGTTCCTGCTCTTCGAGTCGCTCGCGACGCTCGCGCAGCAGAACCAGACACACACGGCAGGGCCCCTGGGTGACAGCGGCGACGCCTTCTTCCTCGCCGGCAACGGCACCGTCGCCGTGCCTTTGCTCCCTACTGATCCCAATGGGTCCCTGAACGCCACATCAGGGATGGTAGGGAATTCCACGTTTTGCGGGAACGACACCATGGGCGGGAATGGGACAATACCGGGGCCTGTACGGGGGCTCCCCTGGCACGAGGGGTCCCTGTTCGGGGTACCTACGGACCCTTACGTCTACCAACCCCGCTTGTGGGGTTGCGATTCCTTTCCACGGACATCCTTCCGCAACTTCTACTGGGCGCTTCTCTCGGTGTTTCAGCTCCTGACCGCCGAGAACTGGCACCTGGTCCTGTACACGGCGACGCACGTGACGAGCCCCTGGGTGTCCCTCTACTTCATCTCGTTCATCATCATCGGCAACCTGGTCATGCTCAACCTGCTCCTCGCCGCGCTCGCGCACACGGTCGTCTCGGCCGACACACGCAAGCGGCGTGGGGGCATGGCGCTCGCGCCGCCAAGCAGGGGCGGCGAGGGGCCCCACACCCCCTGCACGTCCACCGGCAACAGCATGTACAACAGCCCGGGCGCGAGTCGTCGTAACACAGACTACCAGGTCGATGTGAGTCACTTGCACCCGCCCGCGCCCGCAGAGATGACGCGCCAGGGGGCGGTGCTCCATGCAGCCCTGCCCATGCCGCCCCCGCACGTGGATGATCCCGCCACAAAGCCCGGGGGCGGCGGTGCCCCGGACAACCCAGCAACCAAGGCCATGAACGGTCACGCGGGCATCCCCGAGGAAGTCGATAAGAACGCGCCAGGTGGCGACAAATCGGAGGCCGAGAAGAAGCCCCCGGGCGGGGAGGTCCCCAAGGGTTGGGAACCGCTCCGCCGCCGCAGCAGTGGGGGCGTCCCTGAGCTAAGTGATGGTGAGCTCGTCCCGACAGCACACATCCCAGGGCCAGCCCCTCCACCCCACGTCCCTGACCATCTTCGCCGGTGGGTCGGTATCCAGGTTCTGCGACAGAAGGCATCGCTCCCGCCCAACCCGCTGGATTACGTCACGGATCACCGCTACTCGCCGCACCACTCCATGGTGCCTGTGCTGACGGCGGATGCGTACGGCCGGCACGCACACCCTGTCAAGGCGAGGAAGCGGCGGGGGCTGTCCCTGCCAGGGGGGCGCCGGCGGTCGACCTCGCTTGCGGGCGCGGCCGAGGCCAAGGCCGCGTGGGTGGGCGGGCTGCGGGCTGGGTCATCCCAAGCCCAGGACGCGAGCGGTTCTGAGGGGGGGGGGTGCTGGTGAGCACCCACGATGATGTGGATGCGAGGCCCGAGGACAGGACGGGGTGGTCACTGGGCCAGTGGATGTCTCCAAAGGGACTGGTCCCCCCGCGGAGGCTCTCGGTCCCCACAGGCGCGTCGGACCGGCATGCGTCAGGGCCAGGGTCGCCCAGCGGCCGTCACGCAATCCTCACGGCGTTTGACCGCGCGAGGGGCGTCCGGGTGGGAAGCGACGATTCCGGGAGCAGCGAGGGGAGTAGAAGTTCGTCCATGAGCGGCCTGGGTCGGATCAGCGTGAGCTTGCGGGGCGCTCTCCGGCGTTTCTCGTCACCCTGGGGGCGCCCGAGGGGTGGCGAGGGGGACACGGGGGAGGACATGGCAGGCGCGCACGCGATGCTGGCCCGCATGGGCCACAAGGGGCCGACGGGGGGGCCATCCAGCCCGCTCTCGCGGTCGCGCCGCATGGGGGGCTCGATTGCGTTGGCGTTGGCGGCGGCGCAGGGGGGCGGGGATGGGGGCGCGGGGGATGGCCATGAAGAAGAAGCAACGGTTCAGCGTCGGGAAGGCAATCGTCTTCGTGGGGAGGGATTTGTCCGTGGGCCAGGGGATGGTGGGGCGACCCCAGGAGGCGATGGAGCAGGGGATCAGGGTGGTAGATCCTGGGGTGGTGGACCATGGGAGATTGGTCCTGGCATGGGCAATGGCACGGAGGGTCAAGAAGGAGAACAGGGTCGAGAGGTCGGGGGAGGGGGGCCGAGGGGACCTAAGGGAGGGGGGGCAATGGGACCTGTGTTAGAGAGACTGGACACCCCGCAGCGGAGCCGGCGGATCGCAGTGGCGGCGGTGGACGCGGTCGCGGCGATGGCGGCGGCGGCACGAGACGACGCCATGTCATCGGATCTATTTTTATCGCCCGGCGGCGCCAGCTCGCCCAATCGGCCACGCCACTCGCAGCGCGGGCGCTCGCACTCCATGTCTTCGCACATGCAGCCCTCGGTGGCCGCGTTGGACCCTCACCGACGATGGCTCGAGGGGGGTGGGGGGTTTAGTCCGCTCGGGGGGGGGAGTCCGCTTGGGGGCGGCCACGGTCAAGCGCATTCGCCCAGGGGGGGGCACGCGCGGTCTCCTCTAGGGCCCTGGGGGGGGAGCGCAAGCGGCTCGCATGGGATCAGGTGCTCATTCACAGCCCTCTCGACGGCGGTGCCTCGCAGCCGTCACCGTTCAAATCTGACTCTGCTCCTCGCAGAACATTCGAGGGAAATGCTGCCCCACAACACCCCTCATCTGGGGACGGTGCGCAGCATGAAGGACTTGAATCCTCAGCCTCGGTCTCAGCCGTCCATGGCATGGCCGCCCCTTTGCAGTCGCCATCGCTACCCGGTAACGCCCTGCGCCAGAAGTCACGACCGAACCATGCGGCCGCCTCGCGGAGCCAGGGTGGCCTCTGCGAGGGTTCCCAGGGACATGATGCTGGGGCGGGCGGTGGTGATGGGGCTGCGCGCCCACGTGCCAGGTCCCTCCCGGGGGAGGGGAGAGAGAACGGGCACTGGGGAGGGAGAGAGGAGGGGCAATGGGGGGGGAGAGAAGAGGAGCAGTGGGAGGGGAGAGGGGAGAGGCAGTCATCGGGGACCACGGCGGTGTCATCATCCTCGTTGGTGGGGCGGCACGAGGTGGCTTCATTGGAGTCGATAGAATTAGAGATCGCGGCGCAGAGGGGCGGCGAGCCCAAGGTGCACCCGTTGGAGGGCGATGGGTCGGACTCTGCCGATGAGGGAGATCGAGGAGGGCGGGGCAAGGGCGAGGGCGAGGTGTGGGGGCAAGGAGACGGGTGGCAGCAGGGGGGTTGGCTAGGGCCGTCCCATAAAGGGCCGCCTGGTAAAAGGCCGTCGGATAGAGGTCCATCCTCCCCTAAAGGGGACACCCGCGTGGTCAACAACCGCGAGTGGTCGATTCAACTCCCAGGGCTCCCCCAGATGCTGGGCAGCCTGCCAGCTGGCGGGAGGCCCGCCCCGGGCGTGGCCAGGGGAGGGGGGCCATTTGATCAAGACCAGGAAACCCGGGGGGGGGAGGGCCCCGTGTCAGCCATGGGGTTGGGCATTGGAGGAGAAGGGGGAGTCCGCCCGATTCCCATGGGAATGGCCATGGCTAGCGAGGAGGGTGGCATTTGCAGCACAGAAGGTCGTGTGGGCATGGGGCATCGAGTGGGATCCCAAGGGAGGTCCGAGTCTCAGTCACCCGCACTGTCGGGTGGGGAGCTGAACGTGAGAACGGGTGATGGGGGGCTGGAGAATACAGGGAGGGAGAGTGCAGGCAGGGGCAGTGCAGGGACGGCGGTCGAGCGAAGCCACTTGGCGGCTCGATGGGCAATGCCGTCCTTTCCCAGTACCAACAACTCCGGTACTAACAACCCCAGAGCCAACGACCCCGGTGGTGGCACCGGTAACGGCGGTGTGGTGGCAGGGGGCGTGCAGCCGGTGTCGGACGACAGGAGCGGAGGAGCCGAGGGGAGCGACCGAGGGGTGGGGGTGGGCACGCAGGGGGCCAGCAGCCCCCGCTCCTCCGCGGCCCAGACAGCCGTGGGGACAGAATCCATCAAGCCTTCTGTAGCCCGTTTGTCTCGTGGGACGGACCGATCTTCTTTCTTGCGCTGCCCTCTCGTTGATGCTTCGGTCGAGATGGTGGCCGTGCCGGGGCGCCGCGGCGGGACGGAGCAAGGGGCGGAGGATAAGCACGGTGCAGGAGTTCCGGATGCCATCAATCCCCACGACCGGGTTGCGGTGCCCTTCCAGGAGGACGCAGGGGCCAGTGCCAGAACCATCGTGTTGAGAGCGGGGAGTGTGCTCCGGAAACGGGCATCCCAGGGCCAATCAAACGCCGCCGCTGGGCACTTGAATGTTCCTCTGATAGCAAGCGCCACGGGGAGCCCGACCCGTGCTTCCGGGGGAGACTCTGGCGGCGGGCAAGAAAACGCCGGAAGGGCGGATGGGATGACGTCCCCAAAGGGGGGGCGTTACTTGGCCAATTGGGTGGCCAACGGGACGCATCCGGGCATGGGTGGGCAGGCGTGGCAGGGGCCACGCCCCCCCCTGCCTTCCTCGTTCTCCTCGGGGACCTTTTCGTCCGACGCGATCAGTCTGAATATGTATAGGATCCGGGATGCGTCTCTGGATTACCCGTCTGCGTATTATACCGAGGCAATGGGGGCTGGAAGGGACGGGGATGGGGATGCTGGTGGGCAGCATTATGGCGAGGAACATCAGGCTCTTGCCGCAGGCAAGCATGAGCACAAGCGCGGGCCCCGCCCGGGGGTCTTCCAGCTGGTCCGTCGGGGCCGGCGTAGCTCCCTGGAGATGGGGGAGAAGGAGGAAGACTGGGGTAAAGAGGGGGGAGCGGCCGGCTCGCGCGCGCGGCGGATGGGTCGTCTGTCGATGGACGTGACGAGGAGAGGCGGGACAGGTGGCGGGGGCACGGGTGTCTCCTGGTCGGTGCCGGATGTTAGCGGGGACCACGCGGCGCGAGGAGCCGAGATGGGCGTGGAGGCTCCCTATGAGATGTCGTCGGCGGAAAGCAGCACCAAGTCGTGGTCGCGGCGGCACGAGTGGGTGTCGTCGCTTCTCCACCTGGGCGGGGGGCACGGGGGAGCGGGGGGGGGGAGCGGAGGAGCCCCTCCCCGGGCGTGAACCCCACCGAGTGCCGTCGCCAGATCGCAGAGTCGGTCCTGGCCAACATGATGGGTAGCTCTGACGAGGACAGCCTCGATGGGGACCAAGACCGCCATCATGATGATGATGATGATGATGATGATGATGATGATGATGATCATGGCTCCAAAGCCAGCTCTCACGATAGCGTCCGATCTCACCCACTATTCGGGCCCGGCTCCGGCTGGTACCCGAGCGACAACGAGGGGGGAGAGGAAGGCAGGGAGGGCAGAGGTAACCACAGCAGCTTGCGGCTCGATTTGCGGCAGACGAGCACCGAGAGCGTTGGCGGTGGGAAGAGACGGGCGTCGGTATCCAAGGGGGTGGAGCCTCACGGTCCCTCCAGGGCCGACGGACAGAGCCCTCGTCGCAGCATCGAGCAGCAGGAGAAGGACTCGCTGCTGGCAGCCGTGAACGACCTGATCACGGAGCAGGAGGTTCGGCTCGAGTCCCAAAAGTCGTTGAACTTGTTTGCGCCGAGCCACCCGCTGCGCCGGCTGTGCATCCGCGTGGTCACCCACCGCCGCTACGAGCTGTGCATGCTCCCCTTGGTGATATTGAGCACGACGTGCCTTGGGCTGGAGAACCCGCAGGACCCGGCGGAGGGTCAGCTGGCGACGTTCTATCACACCGTGGAGATCTTCTTCACGTGCTTCCTCTCGGCGGAGCTGCTCGCCAAGGTGGGTGGGTGGGTGGGTGGGTGGGTGGGTGGGTGGGTGGGTGGGTGGGTGGGTGGGTGGGTGGGTGGGTGGGTGGGTGGGTGGGTGGGTGGGTGGGTGGGTGGGTGGGTGGGTGGGTGGGTGGGTGGGTGGGTGGGTGGGTGGGTGGGTGGGTGGGTGGTAGGAGGGAAGCATAGTTTTGCACTGATGCTATTGTGTATGCTATTGCGTAGTAGATTCTTTGCATGTTTCCTCACGGTCGAGCTGCCCGCCAAGGTGAGAGAAGGGGCAGTAATTAAGGGGTTGGGGGAGCCCCTTGGCAAGGTGTGTGTGGTGTGTGGGGGGGGGGAGGAGGTGGAAGTCGTATCGTGTTGATGCTCACTTAGCACTATGGCATAAACTTTTTCAAAGATACGGGTTTATATGATTTTGGTAGACATGACATCATATACACCCCCCCACACACGTTTAAGATTCTCAGGTTTAAGATCATGAGCCCCTGGATTTGACCTCTACTAGTAGTATAATTGTAGTAGAATGTAGTAGAACTTAGTAGAATCGAATCACAGTAGTAAGATTCTTTAAGATCATGAGCCCTGGATTGGTCGGACCCCAATCTTAAACGTGGGGGGGGGGGGTGTAGCCCGAACCCCAATATTTATGTTACATCCATTCTAACTCTATGTTTGAAGGTAGTATTTATCTATGGTACAGTCCTTGACCCCTCTCCTTTCACGCGTTCTCTTTTTGCTGGCTTTCTTTTTATGGCCTGTCACATTTTTAGCTGTTCTTCCTATCACCCTTTTCCTCACGGCCCCTCACCTGTATTGGCCTCCCGTTTATGTCCCTTTTTCTTTTTGTATAGGCCTTTTTCATGTCCCTTTTTATAATCAATATAATTGGGTTTGTCTGAACATAGTTTCTTTACAGTGAGATGGAAGGGTAGCCGATGTAGCTAGATTTCAGGGTTTACGTGGCAATCCTTTTGAGGCCGCTACGACCTGCTACGGATCTGCGGTGGCAACGATTTGGCCAGTTTTCTGGCCAGGTGTGCAAGGGCTACACTGCGATACAATCTTGTTTTTCTCTCACGCAGTATGTGACGTAAGAGCCCCAGCAATCTTCATAAGACGCCGGCGAATGGAATGCCAGTTTGCGACTTTTGTCCACTCACATAATTTGCGTGGCAAAACAATGCTATCTCTGGCAAGGCAGCGTGACACGCAAAAAGACAAAAATAAACCCACCCAGCTGAGGTCGGGCGCGTTTCTATTCCCACCCACCCTCCCTCTGTTTTTTGTAAGAGGGTAAGGCTAACCTTTTGACATGCAATAAGTGGTTCCATGAGCATCGGCGGCCGGGATGTGGCCTGCCTTCTGTATGTGCTCCACTCATCGTTCTAATAAAGAGCCTAGTTACCCTGAACTTGCATGGTTCATAGAATGTCGATCATATTCTTTGGCTTTTGGCCCCCCATCCACTCCATCCCTGTTGCCCCCCCCCCCCCCCCCGCAGGTCATTGCCTATGGTCTCTGGAACACCGACTGCGCCTACCTGCGCGTGCCCTGGCACTGGTTGGACGTCGTCATCGTCATCTCCTCCATCCTGAGCGTGCTTCCCATCTACTCGGACGCGCTCCAGGGCGTCAAGTCCTTCCGCATGCTGCGCGCGCTGTGGCCGCTGCGTGTGATCACCCAGAACCGCGGCATGCGCCAGGTGCTCTCCACGCTCTACCTCGTGTTGCCCGAAATTGCCAACATCGTCGTCGTCATGCTCTTCGTGTGGCTCATCTTCGCCATCCTCGGAGTCCACCTGTTCAAGGGGATGCTCCACTTTTGCACTGACGGAGACATCACACACCGCACGGAATGCGTCGGGTGGTTCACGCCGCCCGATGCCAACTCGTCACTTCCCGGCTGGGCCGTGGCAAACGCCACGGCTAACATGTCCACCACCATGCCTGCTGGCGTCTGCGAGGGGGCCCACATGAGCCCCTGCTGCGTGAACGCGTCGGATTTCTTCCAGGGAGCAGCCGTGAACGCCACAGGACTGGGTGGGGACGTGGGGATCGAGACCACCCTGGGCACCGAGGTGGTTAACACGTCGGCCCACGACGCGTATGCCGAGGTCGTGATCGGCGACGATGGGAAGTTGGACTACGGGAATGGGACGAGGGCGAACGGGACAATGGGGATGGTCTTTCTGGACGGTTGTGCGCTCCAGAAGCGGGTCTGGCGCACACAGCGGCCCAACTTTGACAATGTGTTGG
>RPFO01000026.1:1305014-1467514 GCA_009746045.1 Mesostigma viride | reverse complement strand
CTAGGGTAAGTCGCCAGTGCTCTCCACGACCCCTTGGCTTGTACCCATGGCGATGCACGCACATGCACATGCCCTCCCCTTGCTGCCTCTGTCCTTTGACCACCCCAATCCTCGGCACCAAAGTCACTCCTTTCTTTCGGCTTCGCAAGATTGGATTATGAACCAACTGCTCTCCATCCTCCATGCCCCCAGACCCTACGATCAACACGTCGAGAACCCGTCTCCGTTTCTTGTTTTCTGGTCCAAAGGTCCAAAGGTGATCCTTGCCCTTTCCCTGTTCAATTTCTTACCCTCTTCCCCGTCCCTCCTCTAACCCCACACACAAACACTCCACTCCCCCACCCCGCCCCTGCATTGCAACCCCTCGTCCTCCCCCAGCCCCACCCCACCACCACCACCAGTCTACTCATCCTCAACCTCATCATCGTCGCCATCCTCTGCCACTCTAACACCTAGTCTTCCCTACCACACCCGCCCCCTGCCCATGCATTGCAACAACTCCTGTTCCCCACCACCCCCAGTCTACTTCATCCTCCTCAACCTCATCATCGCCGTCATCCTCGACCATTTCAGCGAGATTGCCACCGTGAACGTGGGCGTGCTCACGCACTCCCACTTCTCCGAATTCACACACCTGTGGGAGAAATACGACCCGTACGGGACCCTCCTCATCAGCGGCCAGGATGCCGTGAGCCTGCTGGCTGAGCTCGGCGCCCCGCTAGGCCTCGCAGAACCCCCTGCAAAACGTCACCTGTCCCGTCGGCGGTCCCGCTTGTACCGACAAGACAGCGGGGTCAGCACGCCTGGCAGCCCATTTAGCCCTCTCAGCTCGGTGGGCGGGCTCTCGTCTCCCAACAGCCACCACGGAGTGACCCTCTCCCCGCTATCCCCCCTCTCGCCTCTATCCCCCACCACCCCGACCACCCCGGCGCATTCCGCCAAGAAACATGTCAGCATGCGGGACCGGCTCAAGACCGCCTTGTACCATCTGGCAGCGGTCACCTCGGGTCGTGCCTTCTCTAACCTGGACCGGCTGCTCCGAACGGGCTACGCGCGGAGCGCCCGTGGGACGCCCTGCGCGTCCTTGCGGCGTGCGAGCATGGCGTATCTGGCTCAGCTTGACGTGGAGGTTCAGGCCGATGGGAGGATTCATTACTTGCAGCTGTTACACGCGCTGGCGTTCCGGGTGTGTGGCGCGCCGCTGCCAGCCAGGCTGGAGCATCGGCTGCGACGGCAGAGCTTCAAGGTGTTCCCTGGGTTGAAGAAGATTCAGCGCAACAGCCTGCAGCCGCTCTGGAAGGTGGTCGCGATCATCCGCATTCAGACCATGTGAGTTCTTCGCTTCAACCTTGTACAGACATTGAAAGTTTCTAGTCGGCTGTGTCTAGACAACGCGGGTGGGTTTGCCACTCTTGCATTCAGACAATGTGGGTGAGAGTGTCATTTTTGCATCCAGGCAATGGGAGTGTATGTGTTATCTGCGTTCAGACGATCTGAGTATCTTTCTTCATCCATGCGGCAAAGACAGGATTGACAGGATCCCCAATGGGATCGGTTTCGCCGCATAGCAATGCGGTCGGTTTCGCCGTATAGGCAATGTGCGCGCTTTCAGCAGTTCGTCAGTTTGTGGCGGTTTCAGCACTTAGTCAACAGGAGTGGTTTCAGGCAGCTGCATACGCATGCTCTGCGTGGGTCGCTCATCTGCTCACCTATGACGCCATCGTTGGCATCCACGTGGAGGCGATGAAAATGTTTTGTTCACGGGCACGCAGACAATGCGCATGCAGGCAGTCATCCATGCACATGCAGTCAATGCGATATTAAATTCTGTCGCCCGCATGACGACGACGCCAGTGTTTTTGCCCACCAGGGAGGGGGAGGGGGGGGGGGGGGGGCTGGGTGGCACTATAGATCCTGAATCACGGATCGTAAGCAGTCACGATCATTCGAGTTTAGTCACTACTATACTGAGCCCGTCTTCTCCCAGGATGGGATGAGGGGATTTGGGGGAGGAAGTGGCGGGGGAGGGGGGGGAGATAGGGTTGGGGGTCAGGCATTTCGCGCACGGAACTTCCAGCATGCTAGCAGACTTTTTTTAACGTGGCGTGCTGTTGTCTGAGCATGCTTTTTGCTCACTCACCCGATGGACTACTATGTTAAGCCTGGTCCCACCACCAACTACCCTATGAGAGCCTGGTCTCACACCAACTACCCTAATACGCCTGGCCCCACCACCAAGTACCCTATCAACTACCATAGTAAGCCGGTATGCTGACCTCGCCAACCATCCTTTGTTTTGGCATCGTGCCCATGCCTGCCAGGGTGCGCGGCTGGAAGGCGCGTCGAGCCTTACGCCTCATGCAGGAGGCACGGGGGGGTCATTCCTCCCACTCCCTGACACTTGATCGGGACGAGGGACGAGCTGCACGGGAGGAGAGTGTGCCAGCGTCCGCTGCGGCCATACGAGAAGGTTCTACCGCGTTGCCCCCGGAGAGAAGTCGCATGGTGTAGGCGGAGAGGGCCCAGTGGATTTGCACAGACAGGCTAGTCTAGGGTCCGGTTGGTTTCGCACCGCCGGGCTGTTGAAGGCCCAGGCGATCCATACGGCTTGTTGAGGAGATGGTGTGTGACCGCCGTGGTATTTGACTTGGGGTCCAGATACGTTTGGAGCGGTTGCCTCGCAGAGCCATCAACAGTAAAGTAGCTCCTATCACTGTACCAGTGTCTAGTCGATGCTGTACCAGTGTCCTGACGAATGTTTGCCTCGCGGTGGCGTACGGTTGGCGCCGGGCGTACGCCCCCCGGCGGTGGACAGATACACCTGCATAATTGGGTGAATGGTCTGGATTCTCAGATTTCCGGTCCACACTGGTCGCCTTACTGTTATGGGAGGGGACGTTATGGTAACTGCCAGCACGCTGCTGCCTAGGGGGGGGGCGGCTTTGCCCCGCCTCCTAGGGATCATCAGAACCCACGCGTCCGTGGAGTGGGTGCCTTGCCAAGGCAACGAGATGGTGGGAGTGAGGCCCAGTGAGGACTTCTCTCTGAGGAAGGCCCAGAGGATGGGCTGGCTCTATGCATGGTGCGGCAGATATCACCCGACATACTGGTAGGTATCATGAACCTACGGCTTGGCATCAGAGACACAGTGACAAGTGGCGACGTTTCCTGCTGCCGCCTGTGGGTGCGGGCGGGTGCCGCGTGACAAGAGCCTGGGATAGTAGTGAGCGTGCGGCGTGGATTTGCCGCGGCAAGAGGGGAATCCGCTCCGAAAAGGAAAATCCGTGGCAACATAGGATTCTGTAACCTGCACCGTGGATTCCTCCGTGGTGGAGGAGGGCGAGATAGGCGACGCTCTGCAATTTTGGCAACTTTGGTTGCATCACTGCTACGAGGCCTAGCAATCAAGGAGGCTGCCTTCCATGATCCCGGGGGCACCTGCGACCAGTGAGAATGGCGAGCCCAGTTCATAGCTGGGTTGGGAGTTTGCTGCAACACCAACGACGAGGGAGCCCTAGTCGCGAGCCATCACCCTCGATCAGCATCGAGCTGCGACGATTGACTGCTCATGGGCCATGGGTGTTGGCCATGCTCATGATATTTGATTTTTGTCCACATGTGATAGTATATAGGTTTTAACAGAGCATCCCAGCAGCAGTGCGGTGGAAGTATGAGTTAGAAACTGACTGCATGTGCTGGCAGATCTAGGCTGATCAATCACTCGGAAACCCAATTATTTTAGGGTTGTAGTTCGCACCAAGTTATGCGAAATATGCGCAACATGCACACGGCGTTCCAAGCTCATTTGAGCTATAGTCGTCGATGACAGATGTCTATGATTGACTATAGCGCACATGGTTTAGGGATAGAAAATAGCTCAGATTTCGATGTCAAATAACCATATGACATGGCCCAGGCTGCTGATGTGTGACAGTTAGCCTGTGCATTGCCTTGACATGGTGCCCGAGCATGTGCCGTGGCTTGGGGCATGATGGTTGGGGCATGATGCAGACAATATTTGTCTGTTTGTTCAAACTTTTGTGTAATTATTTTTCTAATGAGATTAGCATTGTAATCCGTGGCATGCCGAAAGATGCGCATGACACGCAAGTACTCACTAACTTATGAGCCGTGGCCAACCATGCATATTTATCAAGGAGACAACCAGCGCAGGCCTGAAATCGCGGGAGAATTGGGACCATGGTAGCTCGAGCCGGCGGTTATATCTGCCCCGCGCGTTTTCAGTCGTTTGAAGGATGATGAATATGAACGGAGATGGAATGCACGTAGCCTTAACTAATTTTGATTAACTATTTATTAATAAAATTACACGTGCTCCCGTTGGGCTGGGAGTCACGGAGCACCGGAGTGCGTTTAATCCCTGTATATGCACAACATTGCACAATATTGCACAACATGTATTTCTTATTCTGATGCATATGCACAACATCGAAGGTTCCCTTACTCTGTAATGGCACCCACGAGACGCAGTCACGTGCTTATTAATTAATTAATTAATTAATTAATTAATTAATTAATTAATTAATTAATTAAGCACAACAGAAAGAAAGGGCAGAGACCCCCTTTCTCCTTCATGCCAGAGGCATGCCACAGCAGCAATCGGACACGATAGACGATCGGGCAATTTCTGTGGGTGCAATAAGACCCGCGTGAGCATATATGGTTGTCTCTTTGATATCCGTCATGGCCAGGAACGTGGCCAAGCAAGCGGAGCATAGCTAGGGTGTAGCATGGCTGGCTGGCGGAGCATAGCTAGTGTGTAGCGTGGCTGTTGACATCCGTGTAGCCACGAGCCATCCGTGTAGCCACGAGCCACGAGCGGACATGGCTGACGGCGGAGCTCAGAACTTTTGCGTCTGAGCCCCAAATGCAGTCAGATCACTTGCAACCGATGCGTCTTTTTTAGGCGCATCCGTGCTACTACCATCGGTTACAGCTGTAATGCAGTATTGTGACCAGCCTGCAGCTATTGCGCAAAGCACCATGGTGTCTTTCTAAGACGCATACGCTGATATATTTTCCCGACGCCATTACGCACTATTATGGCCAGCAAACGCTCCTCCGCGCAACGCAGCCTGGCGGCTGCGCTCGGCCCTGAAAATACGTCTGCAGCTCCGGCTTCAGCTTCGCCCACCGGCCCAGAAGGCAGTGGCGCCACTAGCCGAGCTCTAGCTAGCCGGTGGTCGCCCAGCCCCCTTCCGGGCTCGCCTCGCCCGCAGCGTCGCCTGAGCCCAAGCGCAGTCGCCCTGCCGAGCCGTCGAGCTGGGACGAGCTCGACTTTGACGCCAGCCAGCCCGGCTTTTTTGACAAGCTCAACGAAGACCGCATCCTGAGCTACGTGTTCTGGGGATCACACGCCTCGCCGTTATCGAAGTGTGCAAACAGCTCTTCCACCAGGGTCGCCTCGTTGATTCCTGCCTTCGGAAGCGCCCATACGAATACATCCTCACCGCCCCCCGCCCCCGGCTGCATGCAAACATACGCCCTCTTCTCCCTCCTTGGCCGCTCCATGGGGAAGCTCTGGCCCCACAAGCCCATCACCACCACCTAGTTGACCGAATCCTCCATCCGCTCACTCCTTAACAGGAGGCCCTCGAGCAGCACGTGGCCCTCATCGCTGCAGATGTGGCGGCCATGGGCAGCACGCTGACTGCCGAGCTCCCCCTCCTAGATCCACCATCTCCAGGTGCCGCCTCCGCCACCCTCCTCGCCTCCTCCACCGCCACCCCCCCCTCCTCCGCTGCACCATTGCATGATCACCGCCCAGCTCCGCGACATCGACCAGCGCCTCAAGGACAATGCCATCGCCATCGAGGTCCTGCGAAACACCGCAGGCCTCACCGCCCAGGCGGTGAAGGACATCACCGCCAAGCCAGCCCCCGCTGGCTTGGCTGGCCGGCGCTGCTCCTTCCACCCAGACCTAGCTGGGTGCGGATATGCTTAAGCAGCACACCACCTCCACCACCTCGATCCGCCGTCGCAGCCCAGCTCCAGCAGCAGAAGCCCGACCTCCGCGAGGAGGCCGAGCTCGCCAAGCGCAGCCTTAACGTCATACTCAAGAACTTCGACATGGAGGAAGGTGAGAATTCCGAGAAGCTTGCACGTGCGTTTGAGAGCAAAATCCTTGATCGCATGGGCCTTCTTGGTGAGATTAAGCTGTTCGCCCTCCGCCTTCCCCGCGCGCGGGGTAAGGCAGGGGCGCCCCCGCTTCTTCTCATCTTTAAGAGCCCCGCGGACAAGATTTCGTTTCTCAGACACCGCAAGCGGCTGGAGAATAATCATCACTTCACCGTGGACGACGACTTGACCCTGGCGCAGCAACAACGGCGACGGGAGCTATGGCCGACCTACCTCCAGCTCCGGCAGACCAAGGCGGGACCGAGCCGGTGTACTGGAAGGGGGCGGCCATCTACGTCGGCCACATAGCCCTGGCACGCGACCCCAGCAAACACCGCGGCCCCAGCGACTCCAGACACCCCATGCAGCTTAGGTGAATACAGCAGTAGTAGTGTAGAATAGTTAGACAGTGGCCTTGTACATGCACGCCTACTACAACAAGCACTATACCAGCTGACTTATGAACAATTAATTAGTCATGTACATGTGTGCCCATGACGCGCCACCCACCAGATGTCAGATGCCTAGCTTTATTACTTAGTTATGCTGTGACTACGCAGACAGTGGCCACTCTCTGCTGAGAAGCCATGCCTTAGCTTTTGTATAGCCACTGATGTTGATCTTCCCCCCCCATGACAGGATCCCCTTATAGTTGGGTTGAACCCGAGACTCTGGGGGGTGCAGGTGCCCTTTGGCGCACCCAGCGTGCCAGAGCAAGTGTCGTTTAGTACATTCCCACCCTTGCAGGAAGTAGCTTAGATTGTATTATAGGCCATATGCCCCTTCTCTGGGCTATATGTGCTACATATACTCGATCCCAACGGAGTGATGTTCCTAATTAATTAATGGCTGGCTGTATACTAATGCTATTATGCTAGGCTTAAAGGCTATGGTTGGCTGTTTTAATACCTTGCGTTAATTTGCGGTGCGGCGTGACTAGGTATGGTGGCAAGGCTAGGCATTGCTAACATTCAGTATATAGCCTTGTTCATCATTGCCAGACATAGTTTCGGAAACTATGTCTGGCTTACGCGAAGAGCGACAAGATGACCGGCCTAGACGGTGGGTCCGTAAACAGCTAGCTTGATCAGAGCGTGTGTTTCGAGCCTAAAGTTCTGTCCGGGAGTGTCTAGTGATGAGCACCATTGCTGCGATCGCTCGCCCACCCGATTAACGAGGAAATACCCGCAAACGGGAAACCACTGAAAAGGTCTAGCTAGCTACAGTATAGTCAGTCATTACGTTAGCCATGCCATGTTTCCACATGCAGCCAAGAGCTGCACACGGTGCAAAGGCAAAAATCCGGAGGACATCACTTTCAAATGTGCGACGGGAACCATGCAAAAGCCCGCGTACAGTATATGCCAGAAAACATCAGGTTACTGTTGTCAGAGTTGAGTTGAGTTAATTCACGCGCCGGTGTACCGACAGGGTTATTCAGAGTAGTACTGTACTGTGGCGTAGCACAGGAAATTGAATCCTAGCTTATAGCGACGGCCGGCAGTTTCCGTGCCATCTCAGTAATAACATGAGCAAGATGGGACGCCGGCCAATTCAACTGGAGATCCCGATGCTTAACCCCTAAATGGTCTGGCTGCCGATTTTCCGCCTAAAACTGAGTTACAGCCGACACGTCGGCCCCTTCTCGGGGGACCAAATGCCGCGAAAACTATTGAGAATTAGGAAAAGTTTAGCTGAGAAGATCGAAAGTTTATAATTTTCCTCACAGCATGGTACTAGGGTTTGCATACTTCTGACAAAGTTATAGAGGTGTTCTGGCCGGTCAAAGTACAAGGGGTCAGGGTACTTTTTCACGTACAACGTGCATTCCGGAAAACGACGACCTGGCCATGGCGGCTTGCGCCCACGCATGGCATTTACGTTTTCGTTCGAATTTTCTGACCAAACTCAGGAAATTGATTTTATACGTCCTAAAGATGATACAGGCCAATTTTTGGTTCGCGGGAATGCCATTTGATAGGTGTCGGCAGCGTTCTTGCTGGAAAAAAATGCGATCAGGCCGGACGATAGAAACGTTGACAGCAATACCTTTCCGGCGTATTTTAAAGGATATATTGGTTTCTTTGTACTTTTTATGATACATAGTAGTCGTAAACGTGCAAGGGTGGCCAGAAATCGCCGAATCCAGCGACCATGCTGCACAACTTTGGTGTGCCGAAATGCGCCATTTTGCGGCCACCGCCTGGGCCAAGGTAATGCCAGCCATGCCAGGTAAAGCTGAGTTATCGTTTTCTTGTCGATGTTTGACGTTTATATATACGTTCTAGCTTGTGTAGCACATTCTTTTTGCATTATTCATGCTCTTTGTTGACCCTGGCCTGGCCCCTTTCTAAAACACCCTTCTTAGATGCTTCCCTCAGTCAGTTGACCTGCCACAGGGTGATGGTGATAAGTTTCAGAGGCTGTATGGGTTTGAATACCTCCATATATGTTTGTTATACATTTCCCACACACATATTGCATGAGTGTGAGGCAGTTGGCTGGTCTCTGTGGCATCATCAAGCATGTAACCGGTGAGTAGAAGCTTCCCATTGTCAGCATGTGCCACCAGGTGTGCTGGCCATCACCTGGCAAGCTATAGCAGCTTAGGCCTAGTTTATCCTTGCTAGGGCAAGCTGAAATAGGCTTAAAATCACTAGTTTGTTGGTGGCTGCCTCCTAGAATGCATGCCTTGCGTAGGGTATCCGTACCACGTTACCTACGTGCATGGACAAGCTGGCACCTGCACATAGGTGCCATGTAAGGGCAGTGTGATGATGCAGTTATGTTTCCCCATCATTGTGGAAGGGAAATGTATTGTGTGGCATGGTTGGGGGCCATATTAGTAGGTATTAGTAGGTAGTATGCCCACTCCTACCCCCTTGGTTGCTTTTTACCAACGGTACCCCTATGGGCTGTACTGGGTGTAACTGCTGGTATACCCACCCAAATGATGACCCCAATGGCTCAAACTGTTCAGCAACTAATTGTTTATCATCCCTGAAGTGGTAGGTGCCTAGCTCTTACAACCTAATTCAAAATGCACATTCTACCAAAAATGAAAACGCTCGTCTTGACCCCCCTGACTTTGACGGCAGTTATACATGGCCTACCCTGCATATATGTAAGGTTGTGATATACCAACCCGAAGGGCAACTCATGGACATGCTTGGCCCCCAAGGACAGCCATTGGATATGGGTGGGTTGGATGGCATTTGGTTTGCAAAATTGTGAAGTTACAGCCGATGCATCGGCAGTATTTCTGCCCATTTAGGGGTTAAAGGTTGGAGCTGGGTTCAATTGCTAGGGCTCCGTGCATGCCCTCCACCGATTGTTTGGGGTCGCACAAGTCGTCTGGTGCCGGCAGCAACTGGGTTCGTGGCAGGAATGGTGGCACATATTCCGTGAGACGAGCCACGAGCCATGATCGAGCCACGACGTAGCCATGGCTGACGGCGGAGCTCATATAACTGTCACGTTTGAGCACCAAATTCAGCTGTGAATATCACAATCACTTCGTCTTTCTAAGACGCACATGCCGGCTGATACAATTTTCCAAAGCCGTTACGCAATATATGACGATCAAACGCTCCTCGACGCAACGCAGCCTGGCGGCTGCGCTAGGCCATGAAAATACGTCTGCAGCTCCGGCTGCAGCTTCGCCCTCAGGTCCGGCAGGCAGCGGTGACACTAGTAGTCGCGCACTGGTGGTCGCCTCGAAGCCTCCCGGGCCTTCTGCCTCGCCTTCTGCATCGCCTGAGCCTATACGCAGCCGCCCAGCCGAACCTAGCTGGTCTGAGCACGACTTTGACGTTGACGGGTTATTTTTCACCTTTGACGTCCACAGACCCGGCTTTTTCGACTGGCCACGTACGTACTGTGTATCTCCAGTATCCGGATGTGCATCCGGATACTGGAGCTCTTGTTTTATGGGTCGTACGCCTCCCTTCTTGACCTGTGCCAGCGCCTCCAACGCCATAATTGCTTCCGCAGCCAAACTGATGGCCACGCAGTTTCAGTCTCACCGCGCGGACCTGCCCTGCAGGACCGGCTGGTCCCAACCGCGCCTTCAGCTTGCTGCCCTCTTTTTTTCCATCCTTCAGCGCAGTGCCGCGGACCTCTGGAAACCCACCCCCTTGACCGAATCCACCTTTGTCACCCACCTCCAAGAAGCCCTAGCTCTCACAGCACGGGAAGCCCCTATAGCCGTAGATGTGGCAGCTGTGGGCCGCACGCGTCAACTGGCTGCTGAGCTCCCCATGCACCATGCATCCCCACCGCCACGTACCGCCACCCTCCTCGCCCCCCCCCCCCCCCCCCCCCTCCGCCTCCACCTACTCCATCACCGCCCATGCAGCTCCGCGACATCGACCAGCGCCTCAAGGACAATGCCATCGCTATCGAGGTCCTGCAGAACACCGCAGGCCTCACCGCCCAGGCGGTGAAGGACATTGCCGCCAAGCCAAGCCCCGTGCTGGTCTGCATGGCCGGCGGTGCTCCTCCCATCCCGACCTGGGCGGACATCCAGCACACCACCTCCACCACCTCCGCCGCGTCTCTGCACAGCTCCAGCAGCAGACGCTCGACCTCCGCGAGGAGGCCGAGCTCGCCAAGCGCAGCCTCAACGTCATCGTCAAGCACTTCGAAGTGGAGGAAGGTGAGAATTCCGAGAAGCTTGCGCGTGCGTTTGAGCGAGAAATTAATTCTTGGTCGCGTGGGCGCGCGCGCCTTCTTACTGGTGAGAACGAGCTGTACGATCAGCGGCCGGGCAGCAGGCTGAGCCGGCTGGCCGGGGCAGCGGGCGCCATGCACAGCGGGCAGCGGGCAGCTGAGCGGGCAGCCGGCGGGCATGCCGGCCCGGCGGGCAGCCGAGCGGGCATGCAGCGGGCAGTGAGAGGGCAGCTAGCCGCGGGCAGCGGGCCGCAGCGGGCAGCGGGCAGTCCCTCCGTGGACTCTCTCTCTCTACCGCCCAAAAGTGACATTTATTTGCTGGGCAAAGCCAGCGGGTCACGCTACAGTACTTTAGTTGCACGCGCCGAAATGATGCCGGGGGTAAATAGCGTGCGGTGAAATGCAGCGTAGTCAGTGATGGCTGAGGAGCCCGCCCGATCGATAGGTAGGCCGGCCGCGTGAATTAAATTGGATTGAATTGAATTGGAACATATAACTCCGTTGGGAGTATATGTAGCACATATCCCTGAGAAGGGGCATATGGCTTTTTATACACTCTGGGCTACTTCCTGCAAGGGTAGGGTGTAAACATGCACACCTGCTCTGGGCATGCACAAAGTGCACCGGCACACCAAGTGCTATGATTATCCTAGCACAGTAACGAAAGGCGCTGGCATAGGTATAGGGGGGGAAGAGCAGCATGGCTATACAAAGGCGAGCTAGGGCATGGCTTCTCAGCAGAGAGTAACTCCCTGCATGGGGTCACATCATAACTATAAATAAAGCTAGCTAGGCATCATCTGGTGTGTGGCACATCAATAATAGGCACATGCACATGTACTATATGTACATGACTATATAATGCTCATGCATCGAAAGGCTTGCATCACTCCCCGGACAGGAGAACTTTTGCGGATGACTGTAGGTGTAAGTTGGCGATGCCATGGTATCCGGAGACGTCCGTCCTATAGTCAGCAAAATTGGTGCGAGAGGTCCCCAGTTCGATTCCGGTCGGATTCATTTGCAGATCGCGTTTTCCGCGTTTTCCGCGGCCTGGCACTGAACGTAAAGGTTTTCACCTTTGCGGAGTGTCTGATCAGAATATAATGCTCATGCATCAGCTGGTATATATTAAAAATATAATTACTTACAGCAGAGTGAAATCACTCAAACCAAAGCAAACGCCCAGCTATAAACCTATATACAGAGCCATGTCAAAGCTCTATACTACGATAAGACCAATGGAAACGCCTAACGGGAGGAACCTAATAGCCCTGCTGCACCGCAAAGCTGGTATATATAGATAGTGCCTTTTTATAATAGTATAATATAGGCGTACATGTACAACAAGGCCACGGTGGCCGTACAGGGCGCCTGACTATTCTACACTACTAAGTACTGCTGTATTCCCCTGAGGTGGGGCGCCTGGAGTCGCTGGGGCCGCGGGGGTCGCGAGCCAGGGCTTGTGGGCGACGTAGATGGCCGCCCCCTTCCAGTACACTGGCTTCCCCGCCGTGGTCTGCCGGAGCAGGAGGTAGGTCGGCCATTATTAGCTCCCCGGCGTCGCCGTTGCTGCTGCGCCAGGGTCAAGTCGTCCTCCATGTGAAGGGATTCTTCTCTCGAGAGTGCCGAGCTTGCGGCGTCTAAGAAAAGAAATCTTGTCCGCCGGCGGGGGTAGAAGAAGCGGGGGCGCCCCTGCCTTACCCCGCGAGCGGGGAAGGCGGTGGGCGACCAGCTTGATCTCACCAAGAAGGCCCATGTGACCAAGGATTTCTCTCTCAAACGCCTGTGCAAGCGTCACGGAATTCTCACCAGTTCCACCAGGTCGCCGAGTTCTTTACGATGACGTTTCAGAGGCCGCGCTTGGCGAGCTCGGCCTCCTCGCAGAGGTCGAGCGTCTGCTGCTGTAGCGGCTGCATGTACGTGCTGCGACCGTCGGCGGAGCTAGGTGGTGGAGGTGGTGTGTTGCTTGAGCATCTCCGCCCAGGTCTGGAAGGGAGGGGCATCGCCAGCCGGGCCAGCGGTGGCTGGCTTCAATGGCGGCAATGTCCTTCACCGCCTGGGCGGTGCATGAGGCCTGCGGTGTTTTGCAGGCACTCAACGGCGATGGCGTTGTCTTGGAGGCGCTTGCTTGTTGATGTCGCGGAGCTGGGCGGTGATGTCGTCGGTGGAGGCGGTGTGGGGGCCGGGTGGGGTTGGAGGCGAAAAGGAGTGGAGGTGGCGGTGGAAATGGCGGGCCGGGATCGAGCTCAGCAGCCAACGTGCGGCCCACACGGCTGCCATGCACATCTGCAGCGAGGGGCGTCACCTGCTGTGAGATCTGGCGTCTTGGAGGTGCATGGAGGAGGAAGGTGGATTCGGTCAATTAAGGGGACTGGGTTCAGAAGGTCCTCGGCAGATCGAGCGCGCTTAAGGATGGGTAAGAGAGCGACGAGCTGAAGGCGGGGGCGAGACCAGCCGGAGAGGTGGGTCGGCATGCCACATGCGCGGTGGGAAAACCTGCCGTCAGCTCCGTTGCGGAAAAAATTGAATTTGGTGAGGTGGTGGCACAGGGCCATGCAGCAGCGAGGCATGTGACCCGTAAAACACGAGCTCACCGTATCTTGATGGGTGGCATGTCGAAAAGGCCCGGCCTGTTGTCGTCACAGGTGGAAAATAGCCTGTCGACGTCAAAATATCGCTCTCAGACCAGCCAGGTTCGCCTTCTTGGCGACTGCGCTTGGGCTCAGGCGATGCAGAGGGCGAGGAAAGCCCGGGAGGGATCTGGGCGACCACCAGTGCGCGACTATAGTGTCACCACTGCCTTCCGAACCTGAGGGCGAGGCTGCAGCCGGAGCAGTGCAGACGTAGTTTCAGGGCTTAGCGCAGCCGCCAGGCTGCGTTGCGTGGAGTAGCGTTTGCTCGTCAAATATTGCGTCATAGCTTCGGAAAATTCCATGCATCAGTGTGTGCGTCTTATTAGAAAGACGAAGCGATTGTGATATTCACGGCCGAAGTTAGTGCCCAAACGTGAAAGTTATGAGCTCCGCCGTCCGGTCAGCCATGGCTACCTCATGGCTCGTGGCTCGTGGCCGCGTGAATACGACCGCATACGGTAGTGTTCAGTCGTGACCATATTTTCCGTAGCAAAACTTGTGTGTCCGCATGTAACGGGGCTTACGTACTATGTAGGGGTCAAGTTCCTTTCTCACCTGATTGCCACCCCCATAATTAGTTAATTAATTAATTAGACTCGTGCTCCCGTTGGGGAGTCAGTGATCAACCATTAACCCCGATGGATGGATGGATGGATGGATGGATGGGTGCAAACAGTCCTACCGGTCTAATCTATCTACAACAGCTATCTACAACATCTATCTACAAAATCTATCAACATCAACTCTACCCTAGGGGATCTGCCTGGCGTGCCTCCCGCGGGTTTGCAGACCAATTGCACCGACCCGCGGGCGCTTCCCCACGGGGGGGGGCTCGGTGTCCTCTATGACCTCGGCCCACTTGGCCTTGTCCATCATCTTTTTCCAAATCACGGAGAGGCCTAGGCCCGGCCCCCATCCATGTCCTCTACTACTAGCTGTTCTTTGATGAAGGTGCGGGCCTTTCGGCGTCTAACATCACGGGGCCCGGCCCACATCAGGAGGTGCCGGCCGGGCTGACCTGGGCGCAGTCCCGCGGGGGGGCCACGTGAGGTGTCTATACCTGGTTGGTGCGAGCTAGGTGCCCTACGAGCTGCAGCTAGGCGCCGTAACTTGCTTAACCCTTGGTGCTGGTGATATATGGCATGCCAAGGTACAGGTCCTCATTGCGGACATGAGCAGCATATCCTACTCGATCTGAAAATGGATCGCAGCATGTTGGTGACCGCGCCGTCCAGCTTGCCACGTCTCGGCCCCATAGGTAAGAACAGGAAGGACGAGGACCTTAAACAGGTCATGTTTCTCTATCTTGCAAAGGGGCTTGCGCCACAGGGCCGGGTATTGGCGTAAAGCGTGCCAGGCGAGGGAGATGCGATGGTCCACATCAACCTCGCAGCTGGGGAGCAGGCTGCCTAGCAGCTTAACCTGTGTTTTTTTACAACGCGATACATCGCGTTGTAGGGTTAGAACGCGATGTATCGCGTTGTAATCTGACACGTGGCAAACCTATTAACCCATAGTCCGTAGAGCCATTTTTGGCACTTTCATACCCCCTAAAATTAAAAAAATCATAACTCCCAGACCGCTACTCCAAATACCCTCAACCAAGATGCCAGGAATATCTACACTTCAAGGGCTTTCAGAATATGCAATAATATCTTGAGTCCCGTAAGTGGGTTGCATGATATTCTCAGTCAAAGTTGGACAAAAGACGAACATTTTCATGCATCACACCATGGAACCCCCCCCTTTTTTTCAGGGGAGGGTTGTAAACACCAATGTCAAGGTTGGATAATTTTATTAGGTAGTTCAGGCATCCCCATACCAGGGGGGCCACTCAGAATTGAGTTTTGCACATGGCACCACGCTCATATATGTGTGTGGGTTACGCGCGCGTAGACAGCCATCTATGACATGCAACACAGCAATGCATTATAACAAGCTACAAAAGACTGGAAAAAGTGCTGGAATGCAAACGGGTTGCCTACCTGAACTAACGGGGTGGTATACTCTAAGGAAATGCCATAAACTGAGCACTCACAGGGCTGATACCACTCTTTACAGCAGGCATGGAAGCTTGCTAAATGCTGCACCAATAAACTCGTCAACTATAATGCATGGCAGGCGTATTCCGCGGCAAACAACATGCAAACACGTTGCCGTACCTGGCTCATTCACGTCCCGCCCGGATTCTGCTGGCCGGGACCCTCATATCTCACACATACTAGTGCGCTACAGGCATAGGCCGCCATAGCCGCATCATGCATGCATCCGCTATGGTTACTACGTTGATATTCCGTGCAAAGATGACCTACAAACGCGTCCGCAATCCCAGCAAACCTTGCAGCAGATGTCCCGTACCAAACCTGGATGCTCGGGCTGGCGCAGACTGCTCGGCCATACAGAGAAAATCGAAATATGGTAAGCTATAACTCATATGGCACTGACGACCAAGAAGGCAGTATTTTCCTACCTGTATTTTCCTAGTCCTACCAATCTGGCCATGCCTGACCTAGGAAAAACACGCATCGTCATTCTGAGCGACATTCTGAACCGTCTCAGGCCGGGAGACGCAAAAATTTCCGTGATAACGGCACGTTTGCAGCCATATCTCGATACGCGCGCGCGCGAGTGAAAATTTCCCGCCAAAGTCACGTGATACATTCTCAATTCACGTTGTAATAACCAGGCTATGGCGAATATACCCCCCAAACCTATGCACCACCTTCGTCCCTAAGTGTTCCCAGACCCACCGGACACGTGTCCTCCGTCAGAAGTGGCGCGGCGCTACCGGCGCCGCGCCGTTTCTGGCGGGAACCCAAACACTATCGTATACGATAGTGTTTACGGACTATGGGTTAAACATGCGATTTTTGGCCTGAAACTTTCAAAATAGGTCAGAAACATCTCATAGAATTCAAGAAAAAATCCTGGTATTTTTGGTATTTTTTTTTGTGACAGCTGCAAACAAATATGTACCACTGAAATCAGGCATTTTCGCGGGACGAAGGTGAAGACGACGGCGATGGCGGCAGGTAGATCTTGCCAGTTTTCGCGCGAAATTCAGTGGCTGTTGGGTATAGCACGACCATGATGATGCGTTCAAAGGTTGATAATTATGTTTCTACGAGTTTGTTGAGGTACTGGGGCAAAGGAAACGTAGTTTTTCCCAGTTTCTCACCCAACTTTCATGCGGAAACCCTGGAAACCGGCATACATATTATTACGTCAAGACTCGGGTCTGCTGCGGCACCATGCTTGGTATTTCCATGGTGTTTCGACTTCTTAACACATGTTTATTCATTCCGAACGCCCGGCCGACTCTCGGCTAAACCGAGATTTGTGCAGACTTTTATTGGGTAGCTCCGGGCATGATGGTGCCTGCAAATAGCGTAAGGCGTGACCGTGGCTATTGCTACGGTATGCTGTATTTTCCTGGAAATGGCCTCTGCCACCGGCTCAATAGTGCTTGCAGGCGTATGTATATCGTGTTTCTACCTAGTTTCTGCCAGTTTTCCACTTATTTCTACCGACCTCTGCCCAGCCAGCCTCTCTAAGACCGCCATCCTACTCGACGTTGCTTGCATGTCAGCCATAGCAGGTTGCAGTTGTGCAGTATTTAGGTGCTGTATACGTCGTCAAGCCGTGCATATATCGTGAGGATTGGATGTTGATGGTTTATACTGCGTTGATTGTGCAAGAAGATCAGCTAGGTGCCCATAATCATGGTGTATAATCATGTGTTGTTAGCATCTTGCCACCATTTGCTAGCATGCATATTCCAGCGTCATCTTTGCCTGCATGTAAGCTCATGGATCACTCAACCTATCCAAGCCTTGCATTACACGTGCCTCTTTCTTTCAGTATTGCACGCGTTATGGAATGAAAACCCAGCACCTCCGTTCCCACGAGGCATGTGCTCAACACGTTGTGAGAGTGGATGATGCTTTGGCTATGGCTGCATGATTCAGTCATATTAGGTCATCTAGTCATGATGTTTGATGCATGTTTGATGCAGTATAACTTATACAACACCTATTTTCAACGTTTTGACCCTCCAAGCTCACTATGGCCCCGTTTATGGGGCTCGTGTCGTTGCGTAATGTTGTGGAGGGCTCTCATGTTTCCCACTGCGTTGTACTGCGTTGTAATTGTGATGCTAATGAAAAATAGCTCCAGTGGCCCAATGGGCCTGAGTTTTGTTTCACAGAGCCTGCATATGTTGCCCATAGCTCGTGCAAGAAGCCAGATTTTTTTCATGAACCATTTGTGAATAAGCACATGACTTGTGACCTAGGGTCAAGAAATCGCGGTCATGGTCAGACCCCCCTTATTCAAACCAGTGTATCTCTCTAATGAATAAGCATTTTGTAGGTCTGAGTAGCTCAAAAAATCCTTTGATTTATGGGCTTTGAACAGGAAAGTATATACATGACCATGAAAAAAAATTTTCCTTAGGTGCTATACGCGTTCTAAAAAAAGCTTACAACGCGATATATCGCGTTCTAATTAAAAAAACACGGGTTAACGCGGTCCCGATATAGGACTCGAGAGCCGTCAAGGAGAAGAGGGCTGGCGGGTGGGTGAGCCCAATCGCCAGGGCCTCTGTCTTCTTGCTAACCTCAAGCCCCATCCACTGCACGGGCCTCAAGCCCCACCGGACCTCAAGCCCCACCCCCATAAGGTCGGACCAGCCTATGGATCCACAATTAATAACCCTGTCGGACCACCCACCGGCGCGGAAATAAACTTTTTCGGGGGAAATGGGTATATTTATTATCCAATTATGATAGACCAGAGATGTGAAATGGGGAATGAGTATCAACAAATCCTAAATATATAACTTAATGCGCGGAAGCGCCCGCGCGTGCAATCCCGTGGGAGGCACGCCAGATAGCTCCCCTAGGGCAGCGTGCGGCTGCCTAGATAGATGTTGTAGTTAGAATGCTGTTAGATAGATTAGATAGATGTAGTATGTAGCCGATGTAGATAGATTAGACCGGTAGGACTGTTTGCACCCATCCATCCATCCATCGGGGTTAATGCTCCGTGACTCCCCAACGGGAGCACGAGTCTAATTAATTAATTAATTAATTAATGCGCGGATTAAGGTGACGGTCCCGGCGCGAATTTTTTGGCGCCGAAAAAAAAAAATTCGCGGTACCCGTCCGTACCGTGAAAAAGTGGTGCACGGTGCGCGCACCACTACCGGAGCTGGCCATGGCGACGTGGTTTCAGGCAGAGTAGAAAAAGATAGCTCGCGGCATGCAGAGAAACTGAGCGAATCCCCACCAATGAGGGGTTAAAGACGATGAGTAAATGATATTACTTCTCAGCGGAGTTCGCGTTTTTTGCAGTGTCGATGATTTTATTGATGACCATCGCCACGGGGGTCCAATCTGAAGTTTTCATCGAGAGGAATAAATTAGAATGCACGCTGACGGCGGTGATTGTCAGGTTTTATGGGCTTTACCTAGCATCAAGGATGCGTTTAAATTGTTATTGGTAAAGCTTTTAAAAAAATGCCGGGTTTCGGCAAGATTTCCTTCATGATCGGTAAGACACTCTCCAGGCTCGCGGGATGCGCGTCTTATTATTCCATGGAAGGTTGTTCTTTCCTGCGCCGCTGGGCGAAGGACAACGCCGGTAATGGTACGATCGTGTGCTCAGCGTCACCCTATGGATGTTTCGCTTCCTTTATGGGTTATCAACGCAAGTTTTCGGCTTCTTTCCGTGCAGTTAGCGCCAGGTAGAATGCCATTCCGTGCTGCGCATCGCCAAAGTCCTGGCACCTTTTAGTGGTTTTTATGTACGTTGCATGGCTGGGACGTGTCAAAGCGTGAGCCGTGGCATGCCGTCAAGTTGTCAGGGATTTGCTGAGTGGTTTCTTGGAAGGAGATTGCTAACAGCACTCAGTTTTGTGTGAATATTGACGCAGCCTTTCTTAGCAGCGGCCTCATTGTGGTTAGAGGCTCACAAGCTTGAGGTTGTTTCTTGGCAAACAATTGCGCTGGAAAGAAAGGTGGCAGTGGTTGTTCTGAGGGCCATACTGCATGGGTGGAACTGCACGTAGGTAGGGGTTATCTTTGTCTTGTTGGCCTTTCTCCCGCTAATGGGAGAGACCTAATTCATATGCTAGCAAGGCAAGGTAACCATGGTAAGAAGCCTTGGCAAGCAGCATGTATGATACTTATGCTTTCTCTGTGGACTGTCTGTTGTTACCCTTGGTTGGGCAATTAGTGGATATGGCTTTCCAGGGTGTGTTTGAATTCGGACAGCTTGGTTTTGGGATGATGCCCACACCATGAACCTGGAATATGCATTAGAAGTGTTGGCTAGGCATGCAGAGCTACCTGCCTCATTGTTGTGCACACACGCAACAGGTTGCCAGTGTCGAGGTAAGGCAAGGGCACATGACGTGCCCAGCCACCTCCTTGTACATGGTGGTCAAATTGGGCATGGTGAGGAGCCTTTTGGATGGCATAGGAAGTGTTAGTGTGCCTTAATACTCACTATTGCCTTCCTTAGCGTCTGCACAGGTGGCAAACTGCCAAACGCTATAACTTCTACGTTTGTACTCAGAATGAGCTCAGATTTTGTGGCATTAATTGTCGATATGTGTAGTATTTATGTATATCTCCCCAGGCTCTAAATATGTGTTTTTTATTTGATTTATTTTTTTCAGCCTAGAAAAGTACGGTTTTTAGGGGAAAATTAATAACTTCAATAATACTCATCATTCCGGGGCTCCAATTAGGTAGACCTGCCTATCGTATGGATTTGGTGCGTCGAGCTATGGATGCCGAGAATGCTCATAACTTTTGACTCCGGGCGTGAAATTTGGTCGGGTAAATTGCAACAGACTCGCTTTTTGATGACGAACACGCTGATCTAATTTTTGGCAGCCATCGCCCAGGATTTCGCAAGTTATCGCCAGCGGCCTGCCCAGCAGATATCGCTATTTTCTGCACGATATGGCGGCACCACGCACGTGAACCGTGTGCCTGCGCCCCCTGCCCTCGTCTAGGTGTGATTAAACGTAGATATGGAGGCCCCCGCATCGTCTTCAGCTTCTGTCGCCGAGTCTACCGATGCCCAGCTTGCTGCAAACAAAATCGCCAACGACAGCCATGTCGCCGCCGAGAACGCCGCTCAAAAGCGGCCCAAGACTTCGGAAGCAACTCCGATAGATACTGAAACCTCCTTGCCGGAAGCCATTCCCTCAGCATTCTACATTCCCGAACAGCGTTTGAGCCTGACCAACATCGCTACCTTACTCGCCTACAACGACGCCGCCGTAACCAGCGTGCTGAAGCTCCGCAGAGACAACGACGCCCGGTTCGCCACCCTACCACAGGCAAGATTATGGCCGCTCCTGAGGATGAGTGGGGTGGGTTTGAGCCGGACCAGCGTCGGCTTGCCTGTCTTATTTCGTGCTGCCCTGCGCTTGTCGAGCTGCCGGCGACAGCCATCGCCGGGCCAGCCCCCGCGTCCGATATTACCGGGCAACTGCAGAACCTTGCACAGTCTTTTACGACCGTGCAGGGCGAAATTAAGGTCCTGACAGAGGCGTCTGCAGCTGCGACAGCACCATTGCTGGAGCTGAAGAAAGCCATGGCAGCCCCCGCCAAAACGACCACGTTTGCCGACGTTACCGGCAAGCAGTTGACCACCATTGTTCAACAGGCGGCCAAGTCTGCCGCTACCGCTGCGGTCACCCAGAATGCAGTGCAGCAACGCCAACGCAATATGGTAATCAAGAACTTCCAGAAAGGCGAGGCCCATGAGACAGCACACTCACTTACCGAGGTGCTGCGCGGCCCAGCGTTTCTGGGAAGCTGCAGCTCCAGAACCGTGTTGCCATTGAACGTGCCATTCGGCTGCCAGGCCCTATGGGCCTGGTCGTCGTCACCATGGCCTCCATGCACGACAAACGCCTCGTTCTGGGAGCACGTCGTCTGCTCCAGCGCGGTGAGTTCAGCCTCGACGAGGACTACACGACGGCTCAACTGAAGGCGAGGAGCGCGGTGTGGAACAGCCCCATCGTCCAGGCAACCAAGGAGCAAGAGGCCCCGGGTAAGCGCATTAAGCTGCGTCTGCTTCAGGATGGCTCCTTTGCAGCATTCTTTGAGGGAAGCAGCTTAAAGGTGTTCAGATTAACACCCCCGGAGCGGAGTCTCGTGAGGTGTCTAGCAGGAAGGTGCTGCCTCGGTGGTGACGTAGGTAGACAACCTTCCTCGTCGGCTCGCGGCTAACAGGCTTCGGAGACAGCCTCTAAACAGTCCCGTTCCACTACCATGCCTCGACCTAACCGTCGGGTGAAAGCCATGGTGGTGCCGGTATTTCGGGCCACAACCTCATCTGTCAAATGTCAGATTCGTAAAACCCAACGTTTGCTAGATTACCTACGCCTCGGCGTTGTGCAATCAGCCCCAACCCCGAATACCCCGAGCAAGCGGCAGGCTCGCATCCTACGCTTGCAGGACAAAATAAATGCGATGAAAAGCACTATTTCTACCGCTTCCCTTCCCCCCTCCGTTTCACCCCCACCTCCACCCCCCGCCGCATCCACCCCCATCACCCATCGTCGTCCTCCCCTGGTGGGCCAGCAGGCATCCTTGGCCCTTGCCACTTTTAACACCCGCACATTGCTAGATGACGACCATAGCTGCCGGGTAGAGGAGCTAGTCGCATTCTGCATTGAGCATCGTGTGTCTATATTAGGCGTCCAGGAACACCGCCGCACGGTGCCACTTGGCATGGTGAGCACTGATCGCTTGGCGGGTGGCTGGCGGTTTTTCTTCGCTGGCAGCGGTACGTCTGGCCAAGGTGGTGTTGGTCTTTTGTGTTCGCCGCTGGCAGTTGCTAGCCTCAGCACGCTTAAGTTTCTAACGCCACGCCTTATGGTAGCACACTTCACCTCCGTCGAGGGGCGGTCTAAACACCACCTCACGGTGGGGGTGGGCTACGCACCCCATAGTGGTCTACCTGCGTTGGAACGCCAGAAGTTCTTCGAGGACTTGCATAGCCTTGAGGGGGCCACCCCGGCCCGCCACTTTTTGGTTATGCTGCTAGACGCCAATGCCACGCTCCCCGTGGGTACTGCTGGCAGTCGCTTTGCGCCTGCTGACACTGCTGCTAATGACAACACTCCCCTGTTTTCTGCCTTTTTGCGGGATAGCGGGATGGTTGCTGTCAACTGCCACTTCCAACGTCCCTCCCAGGACTTGGTCACTTTTCGTGGCCCTAACGGCCGTCAGGCCTGTCTGGACTACGTGGTGGTACGGCAGCCCAGGTGTACCTCGGTTCTGGACACCCGAGTGTTTGACACGCCCACGGTGTGCTCTGACCACCGGTTGGTGCGCGCGACCCTTCGGCTCCGGTTCCACGTCCCCGCGCGCCGCGCCCCAGTGGTCCGCCCTGACTGGTCTGCTCTACGTCCGGTCAAGGGAGATCCTGAGGACTGGACGGACGCCGAGCACGAGCGGAACTGGTGCCGACGGAAGTACCTGTCGGCACTGGACGCCCGGGCGGACGTCGACGAGCTGGACAATGGTGCCCCCAACGCAGCCATTTTTGCGGGCTTTGCGGCCCGTGCCCCGTTGCTGGCGGCCCGGCACCTGCCGGTCATGCCCCGCCGCCGCCCCGGCCCGCTCTACCGCCAGGACCCCAAGGTCTTGGCCGCCCGGCACCGCCTCAAGCGTAACCGGGACCCGCTGCAGAAACCATTGCTCAAGGCCGCCCTTGTGGAGGCCTACGAGCACGCTCAGGACGCGGAGGCGGCCCAGTGCATCGCGGATGCCAAGGCCTGCCAGGCTCGCAACCAGGGCAAGGACATGTGGTACCACCTCGACCGGCTCGGCGGCCGGCGGCAGCGCACCCCGGTGGAGCACACGGGGGACGGCACGGCGCCGGTAAGCCTTGACCGCTGGTTGGCCCACAATGTTTCCTTGACCGGTGGGGCTCGCGCCCCCCCCCGCCGCTTCACCCCGAGACGGCCGCCCGCCTCGGGGTCGCCGGACCCCCGCCGCCGCCAGCGCCCCCCTCCTCGGCCGCGGACTACCAAGTCCCCGCCTTGAAGGAGGGCTGCCTTGCCACCAACGACGTCGTCCACCCCTTCACTTTGGAGGAATTGGACGGCGCCCTTGCTCGCCTGCGGTACGATGCGGCGGTCGGTGCCGACCACCTTTCTGCTGAGCTGCTGAAGACCCCTGATCTGGCGGTTAGGGATCTTCTGCTGGCGTTCTGCAACCGTGTCCTGCTCTCTGACGAGCCTCCGCCTGCTGAGTGGCAGACGGCCATCCGCGTCATGCTGTACAAGAAGGGCTCTGCTGCTGACCCCGGTAACTACCGGGGTGTCTGCCTCCAGAGCGCCGCGCTGAAGGTCTTCATGCGCATGATGCTGCACAGGCTCCGCGCCGCGCTGGACCCACACCTGGGTGAGTCTCAGATGGGTTTCCGTAGTGGTCGTAACACTGTCATGGCTGTGTTTGTCGCGCGCCGGTTGATGGAGGAGGTGCGTCGCCTTCCCCCTGACAGTTTGCCGCTGGTCCTCATTTTTGTTGACTATATCAAGGCCTTTGACACGGTCCTCTGGGAGGCTCTTTGGGCCATCCTAGCTCTGGACCGCGTGCCACCAGCGTTTATTGCTGCCATTCGCCGACTGTATGAGGGCTCACAGGCAGTAGTGCGGACTGCGGAAGGCACCACCCCACCATTCCCCCTTCACCACGGGGTGTGGCAAGGTTGTGTCCTGTCTCCATACCTGTTCATTATTGTCGTGGACCACGTCATGCGCCAGGCACGTGCGCGCTTTACTGCTCTTAAGGGGTTCGAGCCAGGCTTGGACATCCTTAACGAGCGTGGGCACGGCGGGGTTAGCACGGGTTACCGCCTGGCTGACCTGATTTATGCGGACGACACCACCCTCATCGCGCGCCCCGAGCACATTCAGACCTGGCTGGACTGTCTGGGCCTGGAGGCGAGGGCGGTGGGGTTGGAGATTAGTGTCAAAACTGAGGCGATGGTGATTGGGGCCTCCAGTCGCCCACCGCTGCCGCGCCTGCTAGACGGGACGGAGGTCCCACTCCGCGACCGCTTCAAGCTGTTGGGGAGTTGGCTTCCGGACACTGCCGACGATGTGGACACCCGCATCGGCCTTTCCTGGGCCAAGCTCCGTTCGCTCAACACCTACTGGCGCTCCAAGGGCCTGGACGAGCACCGCAAGCGCATGCTCTTCAAGGTCCTCGTCCTCACGGTGCTCACGTATGGCGCCGAGGCATGGACACTCACGGCAACACTGGCAGCCAAGCTAGACGGCACGGTAACCCGGATGCTCCGACAGGTCCTGAATGTCGGGTTTTCTCAGCGTAGGTCCTTAGAGTCTTTGTATCACGGTATGCCGCGTATTTCGGACGAGATTAGACAGCGTAGGATAGCATTTGTAGGACATCTTGCTCGCACCAGCCAGGTCGACACCGCCCTTGGTCTGGCCGGTCCCCAGCGGCTCGGCCAACCGGGGCGGCACATTTTGACCTGGCCTGGCCCCAAGAACATTCCTAAAAAGGTAGGGAAACATGCCATGACCTATACCCAGATGTTGCTGGACGACCTAGTGGTCCCAGCCCAGTTTGAGTACCGCATCCACTCTCTCTCCCGTCTTTGGACTGCCATGCAGGACAAGACGCGGTGGAAGAAGATTGTCAAGGCGCACACGCCAGCCCCTGTGGGCAAGCCGCCTCCCCCCAAACGGAGGAGCCGTTTTGATGAGTAGCGTAGATAGGCTTTTCTAGACTAGATATAGCTTAGAGTTAGGTTAGTTCGATTACGCGGCTTCCTCCACACCACCCATCCAACCTGGAATATGTGCTACATGATCTCCCAACGGAGACATGTTATAATTTAATTTAATTTTTTTAATTAGGTAGGCAACCTCACCATATACGATTTTATATGGGAATATATTGAAACATGAGTAATTGTGCCCCCATTGTCCTAGGGGATATGCCCCTAGAGTAGCGTCTTTTGTCCGTTTTTGCGTAATACCGGTCACTAAAAGGGGTATATACCCCCCATCAGTGGGTGGGATGGACCCCCACACATCCCATTTACATGGCAAAATCATAGTTTGGGTGCCCCAAGGCCAGCATCTTATTCCATATTATGGTTTTGGGGGGTCTGGCATAGGACCCTCACCTTAAATAAACTGGACTCAACTCAACATATTTCATACGGTGTAGATAAAACTATAATTTCGTCGTTACTAGTACGATACAGGAGACGTTTGTATGAGAGAATGAGCACGGCGACGCGGAGATTCCTACCAGCTGCACATTACAGAGCAAAAGCTGGATCCAGACGCTAATCTAAACTGGCTGTTTGCGACAAGCCCGGAGCGAGTGTGCAAGGGGGTGGCGGGGTCAGAACCCCCCCGCCCCGCGGTGGACCCCTTGTCGGGGGGGGGGGGGTTGAGGGTCCGAACCCCCCCCCCCCTAGTACTAGTCGAGGGGGTAGGTGCGGGTCGAGATCCCCCCCCCCCTTGCCCCCATTCTGCAGTACTGGCAGGGGAAATAGGGGTGGGTGTGGGGGGGTTGAGGGTCCGAACCCTCCCACCCCCTTGTACAGTAGGGGGTGAGGGTGAGGGGGTGGGTTGAGACCCCGCCCCCCCCTCCCCCCCCCTCGAGGGGGGGGTGGGGGGGCGGGGTCAGACGCCCCCCACCCCCCCACCCCTGGTCAGGGGGGGCGGGTAGTGCCCACACTCGCTACAGTACTGTAGTCGCTCCGGGCGTGTCGCAAACAGCCGGTTAGGTCATTTTACTGACTTCGTCATTGTGTATATCAGTAGCTCATGCACAAGCAGCCTGCTAAATAACGTACGATGGCAACGAGAGGAAAATTTCTCTCGAGAAAGGAACCCTTCGTCGCCGTCGTGGTTATCATTTTTTCTCTTGCTGCAACATAATTATGCGAAACGAGATGCGGCGCCGCCAATCAGCTTGTGCGACTGATTTTAAATCGCTTTCGACTGTTTTTTATTTTCAGAAACGGCTTTGCGTTGTCTGAAGGACCTCGATCAGGGCGGGCCAGATTTTCTAAACTAAAACCTTTGTATTGCCGGACTCGGTTCCTCAATCGCAAATCCAGCTGATTGCATATCTTGTAGGTATGGAGGCTTCGAAAACCCAAACACCGTTATCTACGGCCCATGATCTGGAAAATGCCGACAATGATCAATTGAAGGCAGTGGCTCATTCTCTCCTCGACAGCAAATTCGAGAAGATCTTTTCAGGCGTGGGCACGGGTGCGAGCGATCCGGGCAAAACACGTAGAAATGCCGTTGACTGGCTGAAAAAGTGGGACACGGACGGCGACGGTATAATCAGCCGTTTGGAAATGAAGGGTGCGGCGATGGAGCACGCAAAGCTTCAGCTCGACAATAAGAGAAGGGGCATGTACTTGACAGGTCTGATCATACTCGCAGTGTGCTGCTTCGCGATTATCCTAGGGATTAGCGTGTGGGCGAATGACGTCACCAACGAGGCCGACGTGGAGTCGAGAGGGGATCTAGGTGGCTTTACTCTAAGGGAGAAGGGCAGCGCTGCAGTGGTGAAGACGGGGACGGCATTGTATGGTAAGTCCATGCCCCGGGCAGTCTCTACAGTGATTCCGCCTTGCAGTGGCATGTGTTTTTGCTCCTAATGGCAAACAAAGCTTTGTCATGAAGTCTGGCCATCTGTTTCTGACATATTGGAAGCTGTTGCGAAGATCTGTGAAATTACTGGGGACATCTTGTCGAGATGTTGACAAAGGCTTGTGCAGATCTTGTTGGGATGGTGTCAAAACATCTTGTTGAGCTCTTGTCAAGATCCTGTGAAGCCAGTCAAACATTCAGACTATCCCCATGCCGGTTAACCGGCAGAGCTAATGAGGATCGAGCTGTGGCGGACCACCCAGGCCCCAGCTAGGTGGCGGACCTAGTAGCCCGCAGGAGGCTGATGGTGTTGCCCATCATATAGCGAGCGTGCGTTCACTGTACCCATTGCTCCCATCGTACCCATGGTCACTGTACCCATGGTCACTGTAGCAGGCATTGTAGCACACAGCTGTCTCTGAATCTTCTTACTCCATCCTCCATATTCTTACTCAAACTCTCATGACTTTTTTTTACTGCGCACCTGATTGTTATACAGAGTTCCGCCTCACCCGCATCGGCTTCCTCCCCTTTGACGAGCTGTCGATGATTCAGTCCATCTCCTTCCTGCAACAGCGTTCCCTACGATCCATGCAAGTGGAAGGCTTCCAGTGGCTAGGTTCCGGCAACGTCACCTTCTTCTCCCCACTGGGCGAGTCGCTATCCGTCGTCAAGCCGACCGCCAACACCGTCCAAATCACGTTTAATGACCCGGTGGACGGGGATGGCAGTCCTATTGTACTGTACGCGGGCCTGGAGGATGACATCATCTTCGAGCAGCTCACAAATGACACGATTGACGCGGTCGCCGCTCAGGGCCTCCCGCTCACAGTCGCCAACGTGATGGCGTTCGCGCGCGCCACTTTCCTGAAGCAAGTGATCGAGAACACCCTGCCTTTGCAATGCGCGGAACCTGCGCTGGCTTTTGTCGGTGGGAATATGACCGCGCTGCACGGGACGTGCGCGGCGGCGGCGCTGGCGAGCTTCCAGAGCGGAGGGGTTATTGAAGCCGCGGTCGGGCCCCAGGATTACTATGGGACCAAGCTCACGCGGCAGGAGTCGGACGGGCTGAAAGGCCATCAGTTTTATCTGATTGGGAAAGGAAACGTGTTTGATGCGGACCCGGTACGGTTTCTCACGGATTATGAGGAGTACGTAGCCAGCCAGATAAAGGCCCGCTCATGACCATAGCAGGTATTGTAGCCACGATTTCTGTTCAAGTTTGTCAGTAAGCACTTTCATCCATGCACAAGGGTGCATGTCGTTGATTTATACAGTGTCTTACCCATATATTGGTCATATAAGCATGTGATAATTCAGCACGTGAGAGAAGGCCTGGTGTCTCTGCCCCCTTCATGTGTTACAGCGCTTAGCGCAGCCTATAATTAGTGTAGTACTCCAAGACATGGCCCCATGCATGGCACACAAGTACTTACTTATTTGGATGGATGGATGGATGGATGGATGGATGGATGGATGGATGGATGGATGGATGGATGGATGGATGGATGGATGGATGGATGGATGGATGGATGGATGGATGGATGGATGGATGGATGGATGGATGGGTGGGTGGGTGGGTGGGTGGGTGGGTGGGTGGGTGGGTGGGTGGGTGGGTGGGTGGGTGGGTGGGTGGGTGGGTGGGTGGGTGGGTGGGTGGGTGGGTGGGTGGGTGGGTGGGTGGGTGGGTGGGTGGGTGGGTGGGTGGGTGGGTGGGTGGGTGGGTGGGTGGGTGGGTGGGTGGGTGGGTGGGTGGGTGGGTGGGTGGGTGCGTGGGTGCGTGGGTGCGTGGGTGCGTGGGTGCGTGGGTGCGTGGGTGCGTGGGTGCGTGGGTGCGTGGGTGCGTGGGTGCGTGGGTGCGTGGGTGGGTGGGTGGGTGGGTGGGTGGGTGGGTGGGTGGGTGGGTGGGTGGGTGGGTGGGTGGGTGGGTGGGTGGGTGGGTGGGTGGGTGGGTGGGTGGGTGGGTGGGTGGGTGGGTGGGTGGGTGGGTGGGTGGGTGGGTGGGTGGGTGGGTGGGTGGGTGGGTGGGTGGGTGGGTGGATGGATGGATGGATGGATGGATGGATGGATGGATGGGTACACGCAATCCTACCGGATTAAGCTATCTACAAAACCAGTCCTACTCTAGATCTATAGTGCCCGCGACCCTAGGGGTCTTGTCATGCTTCCCACGTGAGCAAACGCGCGGCTTCCCCACTGCAGGGGGGTCGTTGTCCTCTATGACCTGAGCCCACTTGGCCTTGTCCATCATCTGTTTCCAAATCACAGAGAGGCCTAGGCCCCCCATGTCCTCTACGAGCTGCTGTAGCTTTGAAGGTGCGCGGGCCTTGCGGCGTCTAACCTGGCTGGGCCCGGCCCACGTGAGGAGGTGACTGCCCGGCTGAGCGGGGCGCAGCCCTGCGGAGGGGCCACGTGAGGTGTCTACCTGGCTGGTGCGAGCTATGTGTGTATGACGTCGATATGTACACACTTATCAAGGAGACAACCTCACTTATGTTGCATGTTGTAGTTCCATGCAGAACAGTTCGTAGGGTGGCGTGAGATCCATGCCGCATTCGGCATCCAGGTGCATCAAAGGTTGCGCAGCTCGCCACGAAGGCAGACCTGAGTGCGTCGCGGCGCGTCTCCTCCTCGGACCACTTCTCCCGGCGCCCGCAGACGGGGCGCGTAGGCAGGTCCAATCAGGGCGGGGGCAGGGGCGGCGGCGCTCGGGGGGGTGACTAGATGTAGAGCAAGTCTACGGAGGTATGTTCTTAATTAAATTAGAGGGAGCCAGACTCTAGCTGTCTCTTCTAGCATTCTTGACCACTAAGTGCAAATTAGCACGCTTCTTCCATACAGCGGGGGGGTCATTGTCCTCGTCTACCTGGACCCACTTGGCCTTGTCCCGCATCTTTTTCCAATTTTAAAGACGCCGCACTTCGCACCTTCAAAGAACAGCTAGTAGAGGACATGGGGGGCCTCGGCCTCTCTGTGATTTGGAAGAAGATGATGGACAAGGCCAAGTGGGCCCAGGTCATAGAGGACAACGAGCCCCCCCCAGTGGGGAAGCGCCCGCGTGTGCAATCCCGTGGGAGGCACGCCAGACAGCTCCCCTAGGGCAGCGTGCGGCTGTCTAGATAGATGTTGTAGTTAGAATGCTGTTAGATAGATGTAGTATGTAGCCGATGTAGATAGATTAGACCGGTAGGACTGTTTGCTCCCATCCATCCATCCCTCGGGGTTAATGCTCCGTGACTCCCCAACGGGAGCACGAGTCTAATTAATTAATTAATTAATTTTTCCAATTAAATCACGGAGAGGCCCCCCATATCCTCTGTGTGTTGGATGGATCACCATACCCATTGACCCGCACATCGATCACAATATGGAAATCGCACATTGTCGACGCAAAATATATGTTAGTAAACTAAATGCTGCCGAACGCCGGGACGCGAAAGCGCGAATGAAGTACGTTCAAACGTGGCTCCAGCACGTATATTCCGGCGAACAAGGACCTCTGCATGAATGATTCCGTGCAGCTATATGGGTACTCTAATGTCTACAAACAGCAGGTGTAAAGCTAGCTCAGTCCAAAGAGTAAAACGAGGTAGCCATGGCTGACGGCGGAGCTCATAACTTTCACGTTTGAGCACCGAATTTAGCTGTGAATATCACAATCGACGCGTCTTTCTACGACGCACATGCTGATATAATTTTCCGCAGCTATTACGCAATATACGATGAGCAAACGCCCATCGACGAAACGCAGCCTGACGGCTGCGCTCCGCATGCAATGAAAATACGTCTGCAGCTCCGGCTGCAGCTTTGCCCTCAAGCCCGGCAGCCGGCAGCAGTGACACTAGTCGCGCACTGGTGGTCGCCCAGCACCCTCCCGGGCTTCATGCCTCGCCCTCAGCCTCGCCTGAGCCCAAACGCAGCCGCCAGCCGAACCGAGCTGGTCTGAGCGCGACTTTGACGTCGACGGGTTATTTTTCACCTTCGACGACGCCAGACCCAGCTATTTTGACATGCCGCCCATATCAGGATACTGGAGCTCGTATTTTATGGGTCATACGCCTCCATTTTCGACCTGTGCCAGCGCCTTCAAAGCCATAGTCGCCTCCGCACTGGACCTGACGGCCGGTTTACTCACCGACCTGAGAACCTGGCCCACTGGTCTTGCCCCCGTCTTCAGCTCGCCGCCCTCTTTTCCATCCTTCAGCGCTCTGTCACGGACCTCTGGCCCGACCCCCTCCCCCTTGGCCGAATCCACCTTCCTCCTCCACCTCCAAGAAGCCATCTCACAGCACGTGACGCCCCTAACTGCAGATGTGGCAGCTGTGGGTCGCACGCTGGCTGCTGAGCTCCCCATGCACCATCCCCACCACCACCGCCACCCTCCTCGCCTCCACCGGCCCCTCCCGCTCCGCCTCCACCGACTCCATCACCGCCCAGCTCCGCGACATTGACCAGCGTCTTAAGGATAATGCCATCGCTATCGAGGTCCTGCAGAACACCGCGGCCCTCACCGCCCAGGCGGTGAAGGACATTGCCGCCAAGCCAGCCCCTGCTGGCCTGGCCGGCGATGCTCCCCCCATCACGACCTGGGCGGACATGCTTAAGCAGCATACCACCTCCACCACCTCCGCCGTCGCAGCCCAGCTCCAGAGGCAGACGCTTGACCTCCGCGAGGAGGCCGAGCTTGCCAAGCGCAGCCTAAACCTCATTGTCAGGAACTTCGACATGGAGGACGGGTGAGAATTCCGAGAAGCAAGCTTACGCGTGCGTTTGAGAGAGAAATCCTTGGTCGCATGGGCCTGAATGGTGAGATCGAGCTGGTCGCCCACCGCCTTCCCCGCGCGCGGGGTAAGGCAGGGGCGCCCCCGCTCCTTCTCACCTTTCAGAAACCGGCAGACAAGATTTCTTTCCTCAGACGCCGCAAGCGGCTCGAGAAGACTCACTTCACCCTTGACGACGACTTGACCCTGGCGCAGCAACAACGGCGACGGGGGCTATGGCCGACCTACCTCCAGCTCCGGCAGACCAAGGCGGGGCAGCCGGTGTACTGGAAGGGGGCGGCCATCGATCTACGTCGGCCACAAGCCCTGGCATGCGACCCCCGCGGCCCCAACGACTCCACACGCCCCAGCTTAGGTGAATACAGCAGTAGTATTATAGAATAGATAGACCGTGGCCATGTACATGTACGCCTCCTAGAGGCACTATACCAGCTGATTCACGAGCATTATTTAGCCATGTACATGTGTGCCTATGATGTGCCACACCCCAGATGATGCCTAGATTTATTTAGTTAACCCGTGTTTTTTTAATTAGAACGCGATATATCGCGTTGTAAGCTTTTTTTAGAACGCGTATAGCACCTAAGGAAAATTTTTTTTCATGGTCATGTATATACTTTCCTGTTCAAAGCCCATAAATCAAAGGATTTTTTGAGCTACTCAGACCTGTAGACAATGTGCTTATTCATTAGAGAGATACACTGGTTTGAATACAGGGGGGTCTGACCATGACCGCGATTTCTTGACCCTACTATAGGTCACAAGTCGTGTGCTTATTCACAAATGGTTCATGAAAAAAATCTGGCTTCTTGCACGAGCTATGGGCAACATATGCAGGCTCTGTAAAACAAAACTCAGGCCCATTGGGCCACTGGAGCTATTTTTCATTAGCATCACAATTACAATGCAGTACAACGCAGTGGGAAACATGAGAGCCCTCCACAACACTACGCAACGACACGAGCCCCATAAACGGGGCCATAGTGAGCTTGGAGGGTCAAAACGTTGAAAATAGGTGTTGTATCAGTTACACAGCATCAAACATGCATCAAACATCATGACTGGATGACCTAATATGACTGAATCAGGCAGCCATAGCCAAAGCATCATCCACTCTCACAACGTGTTGAGCACATGCCTCGTGGGAACGGAGGTGCTGGGTTTTCATTCCACATTACGCGTGTGAATACTGAAAGAAAGAGGCACGTGTATAATGCAAGGCTTGGATAGGTTGAGTCATCCATGAGCTTACATGCAGGCAAAGATGACGCTGGAATATGCATGCTAGCAAATGCATGTGGCAAGATGCTAACAACACATGATTATACACCATGATTATGGGCACAGGTCTAGCTGATCTTCTTGCACAATCAACGCAGTATAAACCATCAACATCCAATCCAGGCTCACGATATATGCACGGCTTGACGACGTATACAGCACCTAAATACTGCACAACTGCAACCTGCTATGGCTGACATGCAAGCAACGTCGAGTAGGATGGCGGTCTTAGAGAGGCTGGGCAGAGGTCGGTAGAAATAAGTGGAAAACTGGCAGAAACTAGGTAGAAACACGATATACTTACGCCTGCAAGCACTATTGAGCCGGGGGCAGAGGCCATTTCCAGGAAAATACAGCATACCGTAGCAATAGCCACGGTCACGCCTTACGCTATTTGCAGGCACCATCATGCCCGGAGCAACCCAATAAAAGTCTGCACAAATCTCAGTTTAGCCGAGAGTCGGCCGGGCGTTCGGAATGAATAAACATGTGCTAAGAAGTCGAAAGCATGGAAATACCAAGCATGGTGCCGCAGCAGACCCGAGTCTTGACGTAATAATATGTATGCCGGTTTCGCATGAAAGTTGGGTGAGAAACTGGAAAAAACTACGTTTCCTTTGCCCCAGTACCTCAACAAACTCGTAGAAACATAATTATCAACCTTTGAACGCATCACTGTCATGGCATCATGGTCGTGCTACCCAACAGCCACTGAATTTCGCGCGAAAACTGGCAAGATCTACCTGCCGCCATCGCCGTCGTCTTCACCTTCGTCCCGCGAAAATGCCTGATTTCAGTGGTACGTATTTGTTTGCAGCTGTCACAAAAAAAAATACCAAAAATACCAGGATTTTTTCTTGAATTCTATGAGATGTTTCTGACCTATGTTGAAAGTTTCAGACCAAAAATCGCATCTTGAATAGGTTTGCCACGTGTCAGATTACAACGCGATACATCGCGTTCTAACCCTACAACGTACGCGATGTATCGCGTTGTAAAAAAACACTGGTTAAGCTGTGCCCATGCAGAGAGCTGCTCTCTGCTGAGAGGGCTCACGCTTTAGCTTTTGTATAGCTATGATGATCTTCCCCACCTATGACGGGCTCCCCTTAGCTGGGAGTTGCCCGAGACTCTGGGTGGTGCAGGTGCCCTAGGGCACCTAGAGCAAGTGTTGTTTACATTCCCACCCTTGCAGGAAGTAGCTTAGAATGTATTATAGGCCATATGCCCCTTCTCAAGGGCTATGTGCTACAGATACTCCCAACGGATTTATGTTCCTAATTAATTAATTAATTGATTAATTAATTAATATGGGTACTCTCCTGATCCGTAGCTAGGCATCCCAAGCAACAGCCCAATCGCAAAAAAAAACTCTTCATAACCAGGATAACTAGTGGTGCCAGTGATTCGGAAACTGTGCTAGAACGATATATATTACTTGGTACGTGACATGAAACATCAGTGGATCGATATAGCATATATTTATTGCTATAGTAGTATGTGACGCAGAGTTGTCTCAATTGAAAGCATGCAGAATGTACTCGTACATTAAACACGTGCACTTCTCTGTTTGCTATGGGTAACGCCAGTAAATATTAAATGAAAGGGAACGATGATAAAGTTACACAGCTGACCGGACCTGCGCGCAACAAAGGTTGTTAGCTAACAATTGCCTCATTCGCTAGGATTCAGATGAATGTCTCTAGTTTTACCACGAGAATCAACCCGGGATCTGGATCACACACTGTCACTCCCCCGTCTGGTAGGCACCTCGGGCCTCCGGGGGACCGAACTTGGGAATGTGGGCCGCTGGTAATAGCGCAGCAATAGGGAGGAGCACACGACGGAGACGCTAGAGAAGGCCATGGCCAGGCCAGCAACCCATGGGGGCAGCCGGAAGCGGAGTGATGGGTAGAGCAAGCCGGCGGCGATCGGGATGGAGAGCACGTTGTAGCCGAGCGCCCAGATGTAGTTGAGGCAGATGCGGAGGAAGGTTTTGCGGGAGAGGTCGATCGCGGTGATCACATCCTCCAGGTTGCTGCGCATGAGCACGAAATCCGCCGCCTGCACCGGGGGGGGATGGGGGGGATACGAGGCGGGGGGCAGGGGGAAGGTGGGCAGGGAAAGGGGGCAGGGAACAAGGGGCAGGAGACAGGGGGCAGGAGATGCTATGTTGGTCTATAAACGCCAACCCCTTTCCTTACCCATGCCGACCCATCCATATACTCCCAGTCTAAATATAACCCACGTCTTTCACAGTGTCAATCCAACTAATAAATAGAAAACACCACTTGATTCGCTTCATGTCCATTCTATATGTTAACCGACTCCATCGCCATGTGGGTCCATGATAAGGGAATGACAAAATTATGACTAAGGGAATGGCCCATCCAAATCGCTATGCCAGCCTGTCATTTGATGCAGAGCACCCCACCTCCATCGCGATGCTCATGCACTACTATAAGAAATAATGCATCCTCTCGCCATGTTTGGCCTGTTGTTCTATATAAGAAGAACCCACCTCCATCGTTATGCCCATGTATAAGAAATAACGCATCCTAGCGCTGTGTTTGGCCTGTTGCTCTATATAATAAAGAACCCACCTCCATCGTGATGCCCATGTTTGAGAAATAACACTTACCCACTCATATCGCTTTTTGGCCTCTTGTTCTATACTACAATTACAATATAGCCTACCTCCATCGCGATATCAGTCCCCGCCCCGAGCGCCATGCCCACATCCGCGGCCGCCAGCGCGGGCGAGTCGTTCACGCCATCTCCCACCATGGCCACCACAAAGCCGTCGCTTTGGAGCTCCTTCACCTTTTGGGCCTTGCCGGCGGGGAGGACCTCGGCCGCCACGTTGAAGATGCCAACCTGGGGGCGGGTGCAGGTACGAACACATGGATTCAATTCATCACACAGGGATTCCAACACTAGGAACACATGGTTAGGTGACACATGGGCCGCCACGTTGAAAATGCGCACCTGGGGGCGGGTGCAGGTACAAAATTACACATGGGTTGCAATACTAGGAGCAGAGTGCTAGGTGACACAACATGGATTCCAACACTAGGAACAGAGTATTAGGTGACACAATGGCCGCCACATTGAAGATGTCACCGGGGGTTGGTCGGAGGCCTATGGAAGAAGCCGAAGTGTCTAGTGAATAATCATGTACAGATAGATTCAAAACACTAGGGGTAGAATGTCAGGTAGCAGGATGGCAGCCACATTGAAGATGCCCCCTGGGCTGGCGGTTGGGTCGAGACATTGCACAGATAGACTTCAGATAGATAGACTTCGGGCATCGGAGTAGCATGTTACAGAACAGCAGTGTCGGCCACGTAGAAGATGCCCCTCCTCAGCATGAACCTCCCCCACCTCCTCTTTGGATCCTCGCGTAAGAAAGCCCCTCACCTCCTCTGCAATCGCGGCCGCGGTGCGCTTGTTGTCCCCCGTGACAAGGAAGACCGTGATGCGCATCTGGTGCAGCGCGGCCACCACCATCGCGGCCTCCGGTTTGAGCGGGTCCGACACCGCCAGCACCAGAGCGACAGTGCCATCGATGGCAACAAGCACGCCCGTGCGTGCGCGGCTCTCGGCCTGGGGCGGGGGGGGAGGAATTGAGGACAAAGAAGAATGGTGGACAAAAGTTGGCGGCATGAAGAATATACGGGAAGGTTAGATTGGCGAGGTAATTTGTGCGCACGGCTTTCGACCTGGGGGTACGAGGAGGGCGGCGGGGGGGGGGGGGGCATGGGGAAATTGTGGGGAAAAGGGCGGGGTCAAGGAAGTGAATTGAAACAGCCAACAGTCTAGATTCCAGCATGTTCTATACTCACGCTGGTTCAAGGTGCCCCGACTATAATGCTACCATCCACTGCCTAGGTCTGAAGACCAGGTCTTACCTGTAGCGCGCATATACTCACGTTGGTTATAGAGTGCTCGGCATCCTAGACAGATATCCCATTTCGTGCTCTGGGGTGTAGGGTATGAGGTCTAGGATAGGAGGTCTAGGGTAAAAGGTCCAGGGTATATGGTCTAGGGTATAATGTCTAGGGTATAATGTCTAGGGTATAAGGTCTAGGGTACAAGGTCTAGGGAATGAGGTCTAGGGTATGAGGTCTAGGGTACAAGGTCTAGGGTGTAGTGACTAGCCATGCCTGGACTCACGTCGGTCAGGAAATGCTCGGCCTCTGGCGGGACCGGGATCCCATTCTCGACGAGCAGAATCCGGTTGCCCACCAACACTCTGGCCCCGTTCACGCGGCAGCGGATGCCCTTGCCCGTCTCCACCACGACCTCCTCAGCACGAGGGTACCACGACACATCTTGGCTGGCCACACTGCCGTGGGCGCTTCCTCCCCCGACCCCGGATTTGCCTGCCCCGCCGCCTGGCTTGCCTCGGTTGCTCCCACCGGTGGCTTGGGAGGTGGGGTTGCTGGATGGGGAGGGCTTGTTGGTGGTGGTGCCTGCGGGGGGTGGAGTGGCACCGTTGGCGCGGTTACTGCTGCCTGTGCGGGATTAGCGGGGTGTAGCCAGGGGGTGTCGGGGGTGCAGGGCGTTGCAGGGTCGCAAGGTAGTAGGGTGGAGGGGTGTCAGGGAAATGTCCAATTTTGTCAACCGAGTACACAGCGCAGCTCAAGAAAAGCGCTCATCGGATCATACGATCAACAAAGAAGGCATACAACTGACCGAGCCAAACATTGAGATGGGCATGAGCATGCAGACGATTGGCAACAGGCAGAGGTTTGGGATGCCTTTGGATCGAGAGACCCATGCAGTAGCGGAACGTCTGCCAGAGGTCCTGCGCTTGAATCGTGGCAGCGTACCAGTTTCGGCCGTTTCAGAGGGCGGTACGTACACCTAGTAACAAGTCTCAGGTGGCACCTTTCACAACCAAAGGAACGCGGCAAGGAACGTGGCAACGGGAAATCAATAGAAAATATGCAAAACTGATGTAGTAGTGGAAACACGAGCATCCGGCAAACCTCCCTATTGCAAGCTATGGGAAATTGACAGTAGGCCCCCCACTCCGCACCTTGGCCCGAACCACCCCGGTGGCTGGACTGGCTGCCCTCGCTGGGTCCCAATACTTGCAGCCGCGCGAATGACATGATGGCTTGGGCCAGTGGGTGTTCGCTGCACGCCTGGTGGGGCCCAATCGTCCGCATACCCGGGCGCGGGGGGGGGGGGGGGGGAGGGGAGGCGGTTAAAGAGGGGGAGGATGGGGGGGAGGCGGTTAGAGGGGGGAGGTTTGGGGAAAGTGGCGCCGCCGCCACACGGCTGCCCAATAGACAAAACAACGGATGGAGACTGCCCACTAGCACTCATCCGGGAAGCGTGGCGGTCAAGAGGCACACATCACAGAACGTTGAAACTAACACATCACAGACCATTGCAATTTACTACTACATAGTGTATCCTGAGAACATTGCAATTTACTACTACATAGTGTTTCCTGAAATGCATGTGCAAAGCCAAAGCCAACACCAAAAAGCCCAAGCGTTGAAACTAACACATCACAGAACATTGCAATTAACTACTGCATAGTGTTTCCTGAGATGCATGTGCAAAGCCAAAGCCAAAACCAAAAAGCCCAAGCAAAGCAGCCAAAGCCAAAAAGCCAAAGCCGAAAAGCCAAAGCCAAAGCCAAAGCCAAAACCAAAAAGCCCAAGCAAAGCAGCCAAAGCCAAAAAGCCAAAAAGCCAAAGCCAAAGCCAAAGCCAAAAAGGCCAAGCAAAGCAGCCAAAGCCGAAAAGCCAAAGCCGAAGCCAAAGCCAAAAAGCCAAGCCAAAGTCTATCAAGCGCCACATGAGGAAAGCATATTCGCGCAAATGAGTAGGAAAATAGGTCCATGGGTCTCCCAAAGTGAATTAGATAAACAGTTATGATTAAGATTCCATTACCGCGTTTTGAAACTCACAGAATTTATCTCTTGTCTTAGATTTATCTTCTCGATGATCGACGCTTTGAACCACAGCTGCTAGTTTAGATCCGCCACGCACCTCAGACGGGACAACTACCATGGGGGGCCATTTGCTCACCGCAAAATGTAGGTGGGAGTAGGTAGGCTGGCACAGGGCTCTCGCATGCTGCTATCACCATCAAGGTTGGTGGGAGTAGGTAGGCTGGCACTGGGCACCCGCATGCTTATGATATCCCACCCGGGTAAGCAAGCCGGCATCTTTGGCCATGACAATCTGGCTGGCAGCGCGACCACATAACCTCTGCCGCGGCCACCAGCAGCTGCATGCCCTTCTGCCACGACATCAACAGCGTCACCGTGTGGCGCTTGAGCTGGTATTTGAGTGCTCCTACACGACTATACATATCGTCAAGGCAAGCAGCAAACTAAATGGTAATGGTAAACTAAATGCTGGCTAGCGCCGATATGTAGAGCAGTACGCTACGAGTGGCGGTCCTCCTACCTCCGCCGCGGCGACCAGCGGCAGCACGTCGTTCATCTTGAGCGAGGCGTGCACCAGCTTGTGGGAGGTGACCTCGGGCCGCCCCTGCGTGAGCGTGCCCGTCTTGTCAAATACGACGCACGAGACCTGCGCGCGTTGCCACGAGAGAAGTGGAACGTTTCAGCCAAGACTTTCACAGTCCAACCCCCTGAGTTCGTCTGTGCTGTCGAGTGGGTAACATTACAAACCATACATATTCGTCCAACACGCCGCATGAGATCTGCGGGACCAGAGGATATGTGACCAAGGCCAGAAGGACCAGCCACCGGAGAGAAAGGGGCATTTCCATGCTGTTAGCAAATGGTACTTCTACTAGAAGTACATTATTATAACAGTATGTTACTTACAACAGTAAAATCACGAGATGTCAAAGTCTTGCTAGGAGGTGCTGCTGTCATCGTGAAACATCACAGACGTTGCGGGATGTCGGTGCCGTTGCAGTTGTTGGTGACGTTGCAAGATGTTGGCGCGGCTGTTGTTGGGATCCGCATCAAGAGCTGGTTTCGTAGGAGAAAAGCCGCCCACCTTGCCCCCGACGGAGCATCGACCACCCAACTTGGTACGTGCGTTCCCTCGCGTCCCCTCCCTTGACTAAGAACTCCTGCATGCCGCCCTAATCCACCGTGCCTTATTCCCATGTAAGCAGCCCGCCGCCCACCTTGACCGCAACCAACGTGGACCACCACCGCCTTCCCATGTAGACCCTGCCCTCCACGGACCATGGACCACCACCCACCTTGTACGTGCGCTCCAGCGCGTCCCCTCCCTTGATCAGAATCCCCTGCATCGCGCCCACCCCCGTGCCCACCATGACCGCGGTGGGCGTGGCCAGGCCCAGCGCGCACGGGCACGCGATCACCAACACGGCGATGCCGAACAGGAGCGCCAGCAGGAAGTCGTCCGTGTGCTCCGGCAGCCACGAGGCCGGGTACATGCGCATGCGGCCGCAGATGTACCAGACAAGCCAGGTGAAGAACGCCAGCACGACGACCGCGGGGACAAACCTGGGGTTTGGGGGGGGGGGGGATTTGGACGAGGGAGGGGAAGAAAGGTTTTGGAGGGGGGAAGGGTTTCAGGGAGGGGAGAGGGGGAGGAGAAGGGGGGAAAGGGGGGGGGGGGGGACATGGAGGGGGATGGGGCGAGGGGGAGGGGGGTAAAGGAGGGGGTGAAAAGTCGGGGGGAAATGGCGGAAAGCGTGCCGAGGGAGGGAAAAGGCACTGCTGGGGGTGCTGTTTGTGCCAAGACTTACAAGGAACCGCCCAAGTAGCGCATATTATTCACGGACCGCACCTAAACACATAGCTGGGCCTTAGGTCATAATGCACCCGCTAGAGAGATCGTGTTGGTGCTTATCCGATAGCAAAGGTAGCTAAACTAATGGTAGTAATAATATGCTCGATGCATCAAGTGCGCCAGGGACCACCCGTTTTTACATGTTCACTAGGAACCGCTGCGATCGTGGTCGTAATATTCTAGTTATATGATATGTAGTGGTAATCATAAAATATGGATACAAAAACCATGTACCATGCACCAGCTGGACATCGTGTCAGTGCCTGTACGGTCGAAACGCTCTTTTAAAATAACCATCACCAGGCCTGCAACCATGTACCAGCTGGAGATGGCATCAAAGTCAGGTGCTTATTTCCCTGCACTGACACCAATGAGACCGATACAGCCACGTAAACGATAGCGATACAGCCACGTAAACGATAGCCATATAGCCACGTAAACGATAGCGATATATCCACGTAAACGATAGCGACATAGCCACGTAAACGATAGCGATATATCCACGTAAACGATAGCGACATAGCCACGTAAACGATAGCGATATAGCCGCGTAAACGATAGCGATACAGCCACGCAAACGATAGCGATATAGCCGCGTAACAGATAGCAATACACACGTAAGCAGGACCATGAACCCCGCACGCGCTGGAGACCTTGTCGGTGCTTGGCTCAATAAAATGCCTCTCCAACACCCAGCGACCCTGCAACGCTGCTTCTAACAAGAAAAAGGATACACGCATGCGGGCCCACCCAGCACGTACCAGCTGGAGATCTTGTCGGCAAACCCCTGGATCGGCGCCTTGTTCATCTGCGCCGCCTCCACGAGCCTCACGATGTGCGACAGCGCCGTGTCACTGCCCACATGCTCTGCTTTCACGTGCAGCATGCCCGTGGTGTTCACCGTGCCGCCGATGACGCGGTCCTTGGGCCGCTTGCCCACGGGGACGCTCTCGCCGGTGAGCATCGACTCGTCGACGTACGAGTGGCCCCATTCAACGGTCCCATCCGCCGGGATCTTGGCGCCGGGTAGGATCTGGGGTCCATATTTGGGGCGGGTTCCAGCAGTAAAAATAGAGCATGGCAAGCACCAAGTAGCCAAGAAAACATCTTGGCACCGGGCAGGATTTAGAAAAAAGGGGGGGGGGGGGGGGGGGGGGAGGGAAGAGGAGGCAAACACGAAGGGGAGGCACAAGGAGGGCCAGTAGTGTAAATAAAAGGGCCAGTAGTATCAATAAAGACATTGCTATTACTTATGACTCAAATGTCTCTTTGCGTCATGTAGGAATAAAGGAGGACCAGTAGTGTAAACAAAAGGGCCAGTAGTATAAATAAAGGCATTGCTATTACTTATGACTGAAATGTCTCTTTGCGTCATGTAGGAATAAAGGAGGGCCAGTAGTGTAAATAAAAGGGCCAGTAGTATTAATAAAGGCATTGCTATTACTTATGACTGAAATGTCTCTTTGCGTCATGTAGGAATAAAGGAGGGCCAGTAGTGTAAATAAAAGGGCCAGTAGTATAAATAAAGGCATTGCTATTACTTATGACTGAAATGTCTCTTTGCGTCATGTAGGAATAAAGGAGGGCCAGTAGTGTAAATAAAAGGGCCAGTAGTATCAATAAAGGCATTGCTATTACTTATGACTGAAATGTCTCTTTGCGTCATGTAGGAATAAAGGGAGGTAGGGGGGGGGAGAGGCAGACCCCGAGACGCAGCGTGGGGGGCCAAAGGCGTAGTAGATGCAACACCGCAGCATCGCCGGGAAGGATCTGGTGTGGGGGTCAGGCAATCAGCATGACTTATGGCGGAGGGGAAACCATGACTTATTTCAGTAGTAGCATCCATAGAGGGCCTGGTAGAGGGCCTGGTAGGATTTTTGGGGGGATGGGGGGGAGGCAAACAACAAGGGGCGGCCGGGCGGGCGGAGCTGGGTGGCATGAATACGTCAGTTAGGCGAACATTCCGGTGCCCGGCATGATCAAAGAGAGGGGGGGGAGGGGGCGGAGAGGGGGAGAAGCAGCCAGCATGGAGGCTCCAGGGCAACCATTGAAGTTAGCACAGCTGGGACAAGCACACTTAGACAGCGCTCGTCGCAGCTATGCTATACGATATAGCTATTGAGGAGGTGCTCGATAAAACACGTCAGAGCCGGGCAGGCGTCACGGGACTTGTTCCCACCTAATGCTACCGCCCCTCGGCCCATCGGCTTGATACCTTGCGCAGGTCCCGCCTCTGCACCAGCGTGCATCCGATCTCCTCCGCATCACGTACCTAACGTATTTACGCACCCACCCGTGCCCGTACTCTCACTATGTACGTTCATACCCTGTATCTTAGACCTAGGAGTCCATCTCCTCCTCCGTTACCCAGGTTTAAAAGCACCCACACCAACAACACCCCACCGCGGTTGCTATTCTATGAACCGTTCTCCTCCTACCTCGAGCAGGTCCGCCTGCTGCACCAGCGTGGAGTCCATCTCCTCCTCCATCAACACATTGCCACACTACCCACGCCAACGACCCAGATTGCTATTCTATGAGCCGTTCTCGTCCTACCTTGAGCAGGTCCCCCCGCTGCACCAGTGTGGAGTCGATCTCCTCCTCGGTGACCACGTTGCCATCCACGTCGACCGTGATGAGCGTGGCGGACGGTGGCACCAACTGCATCAGCTTCGAGATGGCCTCGCTCGTCTTATGCTTGGCCAGGCACTCGAGGCACTTGCCCAGCAGGATGAACGTGATCAGCATCGCCGAGCTGAAGGGATGTGTCGATAAGGAAATAGGGCAGCGAAAGGGGCAGGATAGGGGGGAGGAAGCAGGATGAACGCGATCAGCATCAGAGAGAGCTGAAGGGATATCAATGAGACAACCAGAGAAGGCCATAAATCTGGAGAATCCGGACCAAGGTAGCTCGAGCCTGCCATTCTCTTATCCGCGTTTTCAAGTCGTTCATGATGATGGATATGAATGGAGATGGAAATGTGTAGGCTTGTTCGTTGAAATCATGGCTTGCGAACGCTAAGAGCAACTAGATGACCTAGATGGTGGGGCCGGAAACATCTTGCGTGATCAGGGCGTGTGTTTCGAGCCTAACTGGCTGGGAGTGTCTAGTGGTGAGCACCATTGCTGCAATCGCTCTCCCACCATTTAGAAGGAAATACCAGAGAATATGCCGACAAGGAAACAGGGCAATCAAAAGGGGTAGGGAAGGGGGAAGGAGGCAGGACGACCGTTATCAGCATTGCCCAGCTAACAGGAAACTGTTCCATTGAGGAAAGGGGGCAGGGAAGAGGGAAGGGAAAGGGGTAGGGAGCGGCGAGCAGGACAAATGTGATCAGCATCGCAAAGCTGAAGGTGGGCAGGCATTTTCAATGAGGGCAGGGAAGGGGGCGGGGAGGAGGGCAGGGAAGGGGGTAGGCATGAGGGCAGCAAAGGGGGCAGCGAGGGGGGAAGGGAGGGGGGTAGGGAGGAGGGCAGCAAAGGGGGCAGGGAAGGGGGCAGGAAGCCGGATGACACCTGAAGGTTGAAAACAGCCATGGGGTGAAATGAGTGGGGCAGGGACAGGGCATGGGGGAGGTGATAGAATAAGCACAGAGGGATACCTCAAACCGAAGAAGACTCTGTGGCAGCTTGTGATGGACGCAAGGGCAGGGTACAGACTGCTGATATCCCACGGTGGTATCCTGGATGGATCCCAGCACTAGACACTATCAAGACACACTAGACAAGCTCATGTCACATATGCAAGTCCTAACCCACTCAAGTCTTAAAATAATAAGGGAATAACACAAGCCTCCCTAACCTACACAGGTCTACGTAATAGGTGTACTTTTAAAAGCGTACTGTTAAGGCTCAAGCAGTCACATGGTCCATCCAAAGGCTCACATCTTGACATAATCAGGCCTCTCAAGCCCACTGACAATGAAGTCTCTCTAACCCACTCGCGCCTCGAACAAATCAGGCAGCTACATGGTCTCTCAGCCTAAATAACCCTACCTACATAACCCATGTCCCCAGCTTCTAGAGCCCACTCATGTCTCGAACAAATCAGGCAGTCAGGTGGTCTCTCAGCCGAGATAACCCCACCTAAATAACCGGCAGTCAAAACCAGCCAGCCAGGTGGTCAATCTACCCCACCCGCATCCACCCAAACACTCACGTCTCGAAGAAATCGGTGCCGTGGTAGTCCGGATAGATAGCCCCATAGAGCACCGAGAAGACCGAGTAGAAATAGGACGCGTTTGTTCCCAGCGCAACCAGCACATCCATGTTGGCGGCGCCGTGGGACAGCGACTTGACGGCGCCGACGTAGAAGCGCCAGCCGACGACAAACTGAACGTGGGTGGAGAGCGCCCACTTGAACAGGTCACCGAGCCCGACCATCCAGAGCTTGTACTCAAGGAGGGCGCAGAGGCCGGGGATGTGGGGGAGAACCATGGCGATCAGGAAGAGGGGCGCCTGGAGGGGGGGGGCGGGGGGAGGAGGAGGGGCATACCGGGGCACGGAAGAGGTGCCGGAAGGGATGCGAGTAAGTATGGGGACCAAATTGGGTGGGAGTGGCTGCTAGGCAAAGGGCAGACCCGTGGGGGGATCTTTGTGGGGTGGCTCGGGCAAAGAGAGCAATCATTAGGCCGAAAATCAGCCAAGAGTGACACAAAAATGATGTCCTAAGAACACGTCAAAAGCTCAAGCCCAGGAGGTATAATTGAAAGGGGGGGAGTTTCTTTGTTCAACTAAACGCACCTGACTTTGGGGCTACTGAGCTCACAGGACACAAACACAAGCGTACGGGATTCAAGACAGTTGTGAAGCTTGCACCTATAGCTTGCAAGCTGTAGGCGAGAGAGCAAAGAGTGCAGCATTTGCAGACACCTACAACATTGGGTTACCCCCCCGGCTGACCCCCCTCCTACCCAGTAATCTCTCCCCCCCCCCTTCCACCCCCCCCCCCAAAAAAAGAACAGTGAAGCCTCCGCCCCGCATTTGCTTCCCCAGTCCTTTTCACGCCAATGCCGTTCTTGTGTCGGACGTCCACGACTCCACGTGCTACTCACAGCCTGAAACTCATCAGCAAGCTGCGCTATCTTATGTTCAACTCGTTCGACTTGCTTGTGAAGGCAACTTCATGCGGAACTTAACCTACTCCCGATACCCCACTATCCAGAGAGCACTTGTGGGGGCGTGAGTCACCGCCAGAACTGCATCTCCCGCGGGTTGGGGAGCTGGAGGCCGCTCCAGCTAGCACACACGCAATGCACCTAAACTTAAGCCTCAACAATACACCACCACCCCAGTCAAGGCCCAAAGATCACCGCGCACCCACACACCGTGTATAGTGCACTCATGATGGTGAGTGACCGCCAGCGCTGCATCTCCTGCAGGTGGGAGCTGGCCGCCGGCCCCAACGTGCGCTCATCCTCCAGGTACAGCCGCGCAGTGAAGCCGGCGTCTGACACCGCCTGGATGAGCGACCGGGGGCCGGTCACGTTGGGGTTGAAACGAATCACCGCCTGCGGGGCCAGGAAGTTGGGGGGCAAAGACGTTGCGGAGTCAGGAAGTTGAGGGGCAAAGACGTTGCAGGGTCAGGAAGAGGGGGGGTAAAGTCGCTGCGGCGGGGTTGAGGGGTGTAGGCCGGGGGGATGAAGGGCGAGAAGGTTGAGGGGCCAGGAGCGGGCAGGGCCGGGGGGGGACGAGACCAGGGTGTGTGTAATAGGGGGAATAAGCGCACAATACAGGTACACAGGGGTGGGGGTGGGGGGGTGGGGGGCGGGGCAAAGAGGCCCGTAGTATAGGGGCAATACAATGGGAAATAAGGGGTGATGGATCCCAATAAGGCGCTGAGGTAGTCTTACATGGGCGAGGAATGCGCAACAGGTGCAATGAGGGGCACACATTGCCTCACCGAAAATATTAGCAAAACGAGCATAAAGTAGTAAAACAAGCCACGAAAAATACCTGATCTAGCTGCAGGTTCGTCCACATGGACATGGACGCCGCCGCAGGCTTCGCACATGCCTGTTATTACAAACTAGTATGTTTATACTGACAAGGTTGTCAATGGACCCTACGTGCTCAATCGTCAGGCAGACATTCGCGGAGCACTCAAGTGCTGTGCCTTTTAGTGAACACCTGACCACATTCACACTAGCGAACACCTGACCACATTCACACTAGTGCACACCAGACCACATTCACACTAGCAAACACCTGACCACATTCATAATAGCGAACACCTGACCACATTCATGATATTGAACACCTGACCACATTCGTAATAGTAAACACTTGACCACATTCACACTAGCGAACACCTGACCACCTTCATAATAGCAAACACCTGACCACATTCATGATATTGAACACCTGACCACATTCGTAATAGCAAACACCTGACCACATTCATGATATTGAACACCTGACCACATTCGTAATAGCGAACACCTGACCACATTCGTAATAGCGAACACCTGACCACATTCATGATCACGACGTATACCTGCTCCGTCATCAGGCTGACGTCCACCGAGAGCACCCCTTGTATTCCTCGGATGGCCTGCTCCACGCTGGAGGTGCAGGATGCGCACGTCATGCCGGACACGAGCAGCGTGGTCACCTCTTGGGCGCTGTGGGTGAGCAGCTCCAGCTCAAAACCCATCGACTCCATCGTCGCGACGATGCCGTGGCCATCCGTCACCTGGCGGGAGGGGGTGGTGGTGGTGGTGCGGGGGGGGGGGGGGAGGGAGGAGAGTTTTCAATAGGCATCAAGAGGTCAATAGGCATCAAGTGAGACATCCACATGTATGCCGTGGTCGTTGGGGACCTGGGGATTGTGCTGCATTGTGTTGTGTTGCGCTGGATTGTGCTGTGCTGTGCTGTGCTGTGCTGTGCTGTGCTGTGCTGTGCTGTGCTGTGCTGTGCTGTGCTGTGCTGTGCTGTGCTGTGCTGTGCTGTGCTGTGCTGTGCTGTGCTGTGCTGTGCTGTGCTGTGCTGTGCTGTGCTGTGCTGTGCTGTGCTGTGCTGTGCTGTGCTGTGCTGTGCTGTGCTGTGCTGTGCTGTGCTGTGCTGCGTCGCGTCGCATCGTGTCGTCTTGTGTTGGGGGGGACTGGGAAGAGAGTTCTTTATACGCATTGAGTGAGAAAACCATACGTATGCCGTGGCCATGGGTTGGCCTAGTGGTCCAGGTTGGGGAAGGGGGGAAAGGGGGAAAGGGGGGTAGCATTTGATAGGCATTAACTGAGACAGACAGCTGCCTGTACGTAAGGGAAAAAAGCATGTTGGTGACCGGGGGGGGGGAGGCACCAAAAGTGAGACAACTATATCTCCACTTTCTCCCTCCCACCACCCCCACAAGGGCATCTTTCAAACTCGAACAAACGGCCTTACCTGCGGGCAAAACCCCATCTCCACTCTCTGTGCCACTAACCACACCATCAGCAGATCTTACTACAAGTTCACTATAAAGAGCGACCTTACCTGAGGGTCAAACTCCATCTCCACTTTCTCTGCCTCGGGAAATGCCGTCACCGAGAACACGCCCGCCAGCTGGCGCGCCGCGTCCGCCAGCATGCGCGCGTCATGGCCCGACGACAGCCCGGGCACGCTGAAGCTGCCCACCTCGAGCGTGTGGTAGACGCACGAGCCCCCACCGGGGAGCACCTCGGCCTCAAAACCAGAGTCCTCAATCGCCTCTAGCAGGGTGGCATCCTGGTGGGGGGCAGGCGTGAGTATTAAATTAATTGAGAATATATGACAGAGTTAATATGCATTGAAAATATATTGTATGTTTATGAAAGTCGATGTAAGTGGAGCGTCAAGGTTAGTGTGGCGGAGGCGTGAATTAGTACGTGTAAGGCGGCAGGGTGTGAGATGGGTCGGTGAATATGAGGCGGTGGGAGGCATTACCATAGTATATCAGGTGTGGCCACAATTAGTGTAGTAGGCGGCGGCGGACATTGGCTATGTCAGGCGGGCAATGCTTCTTTAGGCAGTGGGCATTACTATTTCAGGCGGTCGTGGGCATATCCGTTATGATGGGTGGCCCCAATGGACGGTACTGACGAGAAAACTACAAAAACAAAAGTGGAAAACAAGTTCAGGAATAGAGAGAAAATGAAACAGAAATTGAAGCCAGTATTTGCAGCATAGATAGAAAGAGACGGGGTACCTTGCATAGTTCAGGAATAGAGAGAAAATGAAATAGAAATTGAAGCCAGTATTTGCAGCATAGATAGGAAGAGCAGGATAACTCGCAAAGTTATGCTGAGCATTCCACGGTTGAAAGAAAACAGCAGCAGGCCACTTACCTTCAAAGCGTATGACACAGACTGCCCAAATAAGATGCCAGGAGAGGGGGGTGGATAGGACCTTCCTTCCATCAGCAGCAGGTAGCCATCAAAGGGGTGATCCATTTTAGGTACAGCTAGCCCGACGGCATCACAAAAGCACCGGTGAGTGTCAACAATACTGTTGGCAACGCTGTGTGCACAATGCCAAGCTGTCTGAAGATTGCCAGGAGATTCCATACATAAAGCAACATGGCATAGATAAGTAAGAAACATGAACAAATAGGGAAATGATGCAAAGGAAAGCGTAGCCCGCAGTGCATGTCCGTTACCTCTACCCCCCACAAAAGCCCGTTCTAGCACAACCTACTACGCATTCACGAGCCCCTTCAGCAAGAGCAACTGCCACATGCAGCCGAAGTGATTAGTGTGCCCTGGCCAGACGTTGGTATGGGGTCGGCCGTGCTGCATTCAAGGGACTGTGACGCAGGGTGACCCTAACCAACGTGCAAACGGCGCTAATAGACTGCACGTGCAGCCAACATCCAAGGGGAGCTTCTTTCGGATGATTTAAATATTCCATCCGCTTCAACTATACCATGCGGAATACGCGTGGCTGCATCTCCTGATTAATAAGCCCCGAGTGCCATGGCACGCTCAGCGAGGCGCCGGGAAGCAAACAGCAACTCTATTATTGCAGCCATGTAGATGTGCACTCAGTAATACTGCGTAAGGGTGGCGAGAGCTATCCTTTTACAACCCGGCATGACTGGCAAAGCAAGACAGCCCTGCTTACACTGGCAACGCTGGGATCATACGTGATGCTTGCTTGGTTCTGAATCAGCGAGACAGATGCCGCGTGCACTCCAGGAACAGCTTTTAGCGCATTCTCGACACTAGTGCTGCAAGCGCCGCATGTCATCCCCATAATCCTCACAGAAGTTATCTGCCTGGCCTTCCCCGGCGCTTTCGTAGAGGAAGGCTGCCCAAGCGTCAAAGGCACCAGCTCCTGGTGTCGTTCCTTGTTGTCTGACCCCATCGCTGCCAACAGTCAGATTATAATCTAAGCAGAGCTTTTCGATTCTTTCTTGCCAGCAAGGCTAGAATTACGTTTCGTCTGCTCACTACTTTACAACCAAAGGCTGCCTTATTCAAGCCCCAACCCAAGTTACCCCGCTGAGTGGCACCTGGCCACCTGCTAAGCTCCGCCTAATGTGTCACTGCTTCCATCAACGCTAGACGCCTCATAGTTGGCTACCTTTACGCCACTGCAGTGCATCACAGCGCATATTTACCGAGGGCCATGGCTGCCGTCAGAAGATCTTTGTCCCAAAACCACGTAATTCCCTAAACGAAAACGTTTTACAGAGCAAAACACGGAACATGTGGCATTTGACACGTGTCGTTCAAGAAGATCCCCCAAGTTGGACATCCACATCGTGACAAGACGAATCAGAATCTTCTGTGGCCAGTGTGTTGTTGTTGTTGTTGTTGTTGTTGTGTCCCACGCCGCAGTCAGTTAGGAAAGTGGCCAGTTAGGAAAGATACAACTTGTACGGTTATCCGTATACTCCGGGCCTCCCTTTAGATGTACCCAGAGAAATTTTTCTGGTAACAGGGTCTTGCCCGGGGCTGCAGCTGAAAGAGCTGTCGGCGGCTGTACCCTGAGCCCAAGTCCACTCTTTACTGCCACGTGTACACTTTGGCTTGTTATGTCAGCCTTCTTGCCACGTGGCAATTCAGAGGAATCCTATATGTCGTTAGTTAGTTAGTTAGTTTAATCCCACGCCGTTATGTCGTAGTTGTCAAAATCACTTTACGACCAAGTTACGACAAACAACTTCGCGACCGGGGGGCACCACCACCACCACCAGTCCACCACCCGCGCACAACCACCACTCACACCACCACAACAACAAGAACACAACAAAACAAGCACGCTTTTTAACTTTATTAGGTACCTTTTCTTTATCAAGAAATTTAAATTCAAAATGATTCTTTGGAAACATTAATAATTCTAGGAGGTTCTCTAAAGAAAATCAGTTGCAAAGAAAATAATGCCTAAAGTGCCAATTTATTACAAAAGAGAAATTGATAAAAAAGGAATAAATTTTATATTTTGCCAATCCAAAGTTGGAATAAAAAAGTGTACAATTTTTTTTACAAAAATTTTACAACAACAAGAATGCTCCTCTCTCCCACCCATTTACTCTCCCACCGGCAATTTACGACCGTCAGATGTGTGAATCAAACGGCCCGACTGACAGGTACCGCACCCGAAAAAACGCATAGTATATAGACGCGACGCGAGGAACCGAAAAAACGCATAGAAGCGACGCGAGGGAACCGAAAAAACGCATAGACGTGACCGGACGCGAGGGAACCGAACTGAAAAACCGCATAGACGCGACGCGAGGGATTGGGGCCGTCGGATGGTGGAGGCGTTGTCCCCGGCCCAACACGAGGGGCGACGGGTCAGGTTGACTGGGGTAAAGGTGGCGCAAGCCACCGGAAATGGGCGGCGACGGCTTAGTCATGCCTGTGGCGCGGTGGAACCACCACCACCACCACCACCACCACCACCACCACCACCACCACCACCACCACCACCACCACCACCACCACCACCACCACCACCACCACCACCACCACCACCACCACCACCACCACCACCACCACCACCACCACCACCACCACCACCACCACCACCACCACCACCACCACCACCACCACCACCACCACCACCACCACCACCACCACCACCACCACCACCACCACCACCACCACCACCACCACCACCACCACCACCACCACCACCACCACCACCACCACCACCACCACCACCACCACCACCACCACCACCACCACCACCACCACCACCACCACCACCACCACCACCACCACCACCACCACCACCACCACCACCACCACCACCACCACCACCACCACCACCACCACCACCACCACCACCACCACCACCACCACCACCACCACCACCACCACCACCACCACCACCACCACCACCACCACCACCACCACCACCACCACCACCACCACCACCACCACCACCACCACCACCACCACCACCACCACCACCACCACCACCACCACCACCACCACCACCACCACCACCACCACCACCACCACCACCACCACCACCACCACCACCACCACCACCACCACCACCACCACCACCACCACCACCACCACCACCACCACCACCACCACCACCACCACCACCACCACCACCACCACCACCACCACCACCACCACCACCACCACCACCACCACCACCACCACCACCACCACCACCACCACCACCACCACCACCACCACCACCACCACCACCACCACCACCACCACCACCACCACCACCACCACCACCACCACCACCACCACCACCACCACCACCACCACCACCACCACCACCACCACCACCACCACCACCACCACCACCACCACCACCACCACCACCACCACCACCACCACCACCACCACCACCACCACCACCACCACCACCACCACCACCACCACCACCACCACCACCACCACCACCACCACCACCACCACCACCACCACCACCACCACCACCACCACCACCACCACCACCACCACCACCACCACCACCACCACCACCACCACCACCACCACCACCACCACCACCACCACCACCACCACCACCACCACCACCACCACCACCACCACCACCACCACCACCACCACCACCACCACCACCACCACCACCACCACCACCACCACCACCACCACCACCACCACCACCACCACCACCACCACCACCACCACCACCACCACCACCACCACCACCACCACCACCACCACCACCACCACCACCACCACCACCACCACCACCACCACCACCACCACCACCACCACCACCACCACCACCACCACCACCACCACCACCACCACCACCACCACCACCACCACCACCACCACCACCACCACCACCACCACCACCACCACCACCACCACCACCACCACCACCACCACCACCACCACCACCACCACCACCACCACCACCACCACCACCACCACCACGACGTACAACATGACAACAACAACAACATGACAACACACACACACAAAAAAAAAAACAGGCCTAGTGTGTGAGGTGTGAGAACTTACTTACAAGTAGAAGTGACGAAGAGGGAGCATGCAGCCCAAAGATGCATGTTAACAAGGGTTACCAAAGGTGTGTGGAGGCATCCCGACCGGTAGAGCTGGGAAGCGACGTTGAGAGTATGTAGGAGGCTGCTGGAAAATGCAAATTAAATATTGCTAGACAGAAAACAAAGTAGAATTAGTAGAAAAGGTACGCTCCTAGCATATGTTCTAACATTGATTGACAAAGTGAAAGTGAAGACGAAAGAAAAGACCATTGACTGAGCTAGCTATATAGAACCATCTATATCAGTAACAGGGTGTATACTTCGAGGTAAGCTTCAAGTGCTATACCACAACATGTTCAAGCAACTTGTGATTTTTAAATATCATGCAATCTCATCAAGGAGACAACCAGCGCAGGCCATGCAGAAATCGGGAGAATCCGGACCATGGTAGCTCGAGCCTGCTCATGCAATCTTGCTTGTTTTATGAGACAACTGTCTATAATAAGAGGTATATAATAGATCGCGCGGTGCGGAGTAAAATGTGTTTAGTGCATATAAAGTACTGCATATATGACTGACTACTTGCATGGTCGGTAGATCGAAGTGAGCATGCAGTCATACCTCCAGGTGCGACACACAACATGCATTAAATTAAAATTAAATTAAATTATAACATCATGCCTCCGTTGGGAGATCATGTAGCACATATTCCTTAATTTATTAATTAATTAGACTCGTGCTCCCGTTGGGGAGTCACGGACTAGATCAGGGTGATCCGATGGATGGATTGATGGGTGCAAACCGTCCTACCGGTCTAATCTATCTACTATCAGCTACCTACAACATCTATCTAAACAACATCACTAACTACAACATCTATCTAAACAACACCACGCTAGGTACCCTAGGGGAGCTGCATGTCTGGCGTGCCTCCCGCGGGTTTGCACACTGACGCGGGCGCTTCCCCACGGGGGGGGGCTCGTTAATGTCCTCTATGACCTGGGCCCACTTGGCCTTGCATGTCCATCATCATCTTCCAAATCACGGAGAGGCCTAGTAGGCCCCTCATGTCCTCTACCAGCTGTTCTTTGAAGGGAACATATTCCTTGCTGGATCAGTGGATGGAGGTGGACGAAGCCGCGGAATCGAACTAACTAACCTAACTCCTTTAAAGCTCTTTCTAGTATTAAAGAAAATCTTAACTACACTAGTAACTCAGCAAAACGCCCCTTCCTCTTGGGGGGAGGTGGCTTGCCCACAGGCCGGGGCTGGCGTGTGCGCCTAGCTGGAGCCCGGCCTGGACAATCTTCTGCCACCGCTTCTTGTTCTGCATGGCAGTCCAAAGAAGGGAGAGGGAGTGGATGCGGTGTTCAAACTGAGCTGGGACCACTAGGTCGGCCAGCAACATCTGGGTGTAGACGTAGTAGTTCATGGCAGGTTTGCCTATAGCTTCCTAGGAATGTCGGCCTTGGGGCCACGGGCCAGGTCAAGATATGCCGCCCTGGTAATTGGCCAAGTGGCGCTGGGGGCCGGCCAGACCAATTAAGGGCGGTGTCCGGACCTGGCTAGTGCGAGCAAGATGTCCTACAAATGCTATCCTACGCTGCCTAATCGAGATCGTCCGAAATATGAGGCATACCCTGATACAAAGACTCTAATGACCTATGCCGCTTGGAAAGCCCTACATTCAGGACCTATCGGAGCATCCTGTAAACTGTGCCTTCTAGCTTAGCCGCCAGTGTGTACGTCCGTGAGTGTCCACGCCGGTCTCGGCGCCATATGTACAAGCACCTTGCTAGGACGAGGACCTTGAAGAGCATGCGCTTGCGGTGCTCGACGCCCAGGCCTGCCCTTCGAGCGCCAGTAGAGGTGTTGAGCGAACGGAGCCTGGCCCAGGCCAGGCCGATGCGGATGTCCACATCGTCCGTCGGCGGTGTCGGGGAGCATGCTCCCCAACAGTTTGAAGCGATCACGGAACCACGGACCTCCGTCCCGTCAAGCAGTCGCGGCAGCGTTGGGCGACTGGAGGCCCCAATCAAATGGCATCGATCGCCTCAGTTTTGACACTCATCTCCAAACCCACCGCCCTCGCCCCCAAGCCCAGACAGTCCAGCCAGGTCTGAATGTGCTCGGGGCGCGCGATGAGCCGGTGGTGTCGTCCGCATAAATCAGGTCGGCCAGGCGGTAGCCAGTGCCAACCCCGCCGACGTGCTCTCGCTCGTTAAGGATGTCCAAGCCGGGCTCGAAGTCTCGAACCCCAGCCAGGCAGTATACGTAAAGCGCGCACGTGCCCGGCGCATGACTTGGTCCACGACAATAATGAATTAGTACAGATATCCATGGGGACAGGACACCCCGTGGTCAGCTGAAGGGGGAATGGTCGGGTGGTGCCTTCCGCAGTCCGCACTACTGCCTGGGAGCCCTAGCTCATATACAGTCGACGATCGATGGCGCGCAGCAATAAACGCTGGCCGGTGGAACCCGATGAGCAGGCCGGTGGCAACCCGTACCCGTCGTAGTCAAGCATGACGGTAATTTCGGGGCGGTGGTTGCATGGGTGAACCGGAAGACCTGGCGGCTCCATCCGCGTCCTCGCACTTGATGGGTGGACTCAGTGGGGAAAGTTATGTATTTTCTGATTTCCGATTGTGTATATATAGGGCTGACCTCCGCCTTCTTCAAGGAGTGTTGCCGGCTCCGGGAGGACCGGCTGGACCTGGAGGGCCAGCGGGCCCCATGGTCGGCGCGGACCTGGACGTCATATTGGCGTCAGCGCTTGTCGGTGGCGCTGACTCGGGCCATGGCTGACATCATGCTCCGCCGTACGCGGGCTGATTTTGCGGTGCAGCAGGGCTATTAGGTTCCTCCCGTTAGGCGTTTCCATTGGTCTTATCGTAGTATAGAGCTTTGACATGGCTCTGTATATAGGTTTATAGCTGGGCGTTTGCTTTGGTTTGAGTGATTTCACTCTGTTGTAAGTAATTATATTTTTAATATATATAAGTTAACGTAAAGGATTTAATTAATATTATTTTTTAATATATATAGGGCTCCTACCCTTTCATCACCGCCATCCAGGATCCATATGAGTTATGCTGAGATCCAGCAGGCCTGCACTACCATCCGCACCGCTTGAGCAGGCCGCTGCCCAACATATACGCCGCCTTCCTCAGGGCACTCCTAGCTCGGTTGCCACCGTACTAGGTATCCCGGCCCCGCAGCATTCCCTGCCCACGCCATCGATATAAACACCAGAAAACCTACGCGCGGGCATTCTGCACAATGACGGCGGATTGGATCCATGGCTCTTTCTGATGACCTCAATGCCCAGGGTCGTGCGTGGCTGTTCTCACTCTCGTTGCGGAGTGTGGGCTCGGGTTACCTCCGCGCTCTCCCTATGGCCCCCCCATTTGTCCTAGCTGGCGCCCAGTCACTTTCCGGTGGCGCACTGGCACTGCGACACCAACTGTTTGCCCCGCAACCTCTTGTTCCCACAGGGCGGACCTCAGTGTGGTAGCTGTGGGCAGGCCTGGGTGGGACCCCCTACCTGTCATGCGCATGGGTGGCCAACTTGTCAGAATTGGTACTTGTACTTGCACACGGTCCTCCTGACGTTGGTGCTCGCCATGGTCCGGTCCGTATGTTTCCCCCCCCCGCGAACATCCAGTCTGAGGATGCGGACGGCGCGGCTTTATAAGTACTCCCCCAACCACCGACCTGACATCGTGGTTCTGGACTTTGAGGGAGGTGGCCGGCACTTGCATGCACTCATTGACGTTTCTTTGGCTTGCCCCTTGCATGGCTCTTAGCCATGTGGTTGGTGCATCTAATGCAGGCTGCGCGTGCTATGCACGCTGGAAGTTAGCCATGTGGTTGGTGCATCCCAGGCGGCGCGGGCTACTCGGCGTGTCGGATCGATCGGGCTGAGCGGGCCAAGCTCACGGGCTATGGCAACATCGGGCACCACCGGGTACGTGGTGCCCTTTGTCTCGGAGGAGTTCGGGGCCATGGGTTATAACGGCAGGCTCGAGCTACCATGTATGGTCAGGATTCTCCCGATTTCTGGCCTGCGCTGGTTGTCTCCTTGAGATTTTCTTATTGATGACCGTCTGTCAGAGGAGATGACATAATGACATGTTAGCGACAACGGCCCGGGTCGCCAACAAACGGGTCGGGGGTCGAAAATTGCAACAGGCTTACCGCACGTGACGTACGGGCTTCGAGCCTTCGAACGACAACTGATCTTGCGTTGGCATCTGCCTCTTCATATGCCTTCAGCACTTGCCACGTACCCAGAAATCAAGGGCGAAATTGAAAAAGTCACATTATGGCCGAAACAAAGGCGAAAAACCTGAAAAAAATGACCGTTATTTCCCGTAATCCCGTTACTTTTAAAAACTGATCCTGAACATCTGACATCTGACATAACGATAAACAACCGACCGAAAACGAAATCGAAAGTGAAAACAAACACAAGCTAGAACCCTCTAACGTCAGCACTCCAGCTGGCACAATCCGTGATTTGTCCCAATAGTTCAGTTCAACACAACCAAGTTTATAATCCAAGGTAGCAAACAGATACAATAATCCAAGGCGCACTGCTGCCATGCATCAATGAACACCAGTCAATTGCTGCACAGCAGTGGAAGACTTCTACCTCTGAACACTGCTGTGATCGGGTGCATGGCTCCATCCCTACTCTCGCCTCCAAAAACCAGCCGTCCCATTTCTGCATTGCCCTCACCTTGATGACATTCCCAACCAGGACGGCGTTTGCTGAATTCCAACAAGAACCGCCCGTCCTTTCTGCCCACTCCAGCAGCCGGTTATCCTGCAACCTAACAAGCTGATCCCACTGTCAGCAGATTTAGCAATGGTGCGTACAATGGGCCATCACAGTGCCCACAACATCACCCGTGCCACCTAAAAGAAAAAGGCACCTAAAAGCACCCGTGCCACCTAAAAGAAAATGCGTCATCACAGCTCGTCCAACACGCCACAACCGAAAGGTCATCCAGGGACGTAAGCCGGGTCATGCCGGAGCAAATGTTGAGGCCGTAAGTGGGCCCTGAAAGGATGGCATGCATGGAACCACAGCCAAATGTGGAACCAAGGCCAGCCACATTAGAACAACGTACAGCCATGCAGGTCGCTTTCAGCCGTGGGGCTCCCCCTCATGCTGCCATCATGCCATACGCTTGTCACCTGTAATATTTGACAATCGTGTCAGCTGCCAGTCCCCAGCAAAGTAACGAACACAATTCGCTGCCCGTTGCCGGTGCCTGACGATCACACCTGCTTGCCAATCACGAGCTGGCGATCATGTGCACCCATGTGGCGTGATGCGCCGGCGCTGCAAGCTACTGAGCTATTGAGCGGAGACTGGAGCTATTCAGCGACGTCACACGGACGCGCCGGATGGCATAAATGGACAATCACGCCAGCTGCATCCATAAGAAGGCTGAATCACAACGCGGGCGGTCGTGCCCGCCCATGCGGCAGGTATCACCGGTCAGACGGACGTGCCGGATGACAGCGCGCGGATGATGGTGCCCACGCCGGCCTTCTCCGTGAGCTTCTCATGAAGGCGAAAGCAGATGGCCGACGTGTTGCTCTCCCCTATGGACAGCGCGCGGTAGAGGTACCTGGGGGAGGGGGCAAGGGGGAAGGGGGAAGGGGGAAGAGGGAAGGGGGAAGGAAGAAGGAGGAAGGAGCACGTGGACAGGCAGGCACAGATAATTACGGGGAGGAGAAGATGAAAAGACAAGTGGAAAAGAGAAGATGAATTACAAGATAAAAAGATAAGAGATGAAAAAAGGTTGGGAAGACGGTGGGAGGCAGGAAGGAGTGGGGAAAGAGTGGCGAGAGAAAAACGTGAAGGAAAAAGGGAGGTGGGAATGAAGACATGCAAGTCATGCACAAGGAAAGGTCCGGAGCAAGTTGCCGTCATGGCAGTCCAACCATGATCGTGACAACAACATTTTAGTATGCTTGCACCGTTACGCAGTGATGGCCCGTGGCAGGGTCAAGATGGCCCATCCGCCCATGGCAGGGTCAAGGTCACAACATTCCATGCTACTCATGGTAGGGATACCCTCGTGTACCCCTGTCTATGCTGGGATATATCACTACATCATAACTGTTTTGCACCTTTCTCGGGTCGCTGGATACCGTTGGTATTGGCTACCAGAGCAGAGGCCATGTCGGGGGTGACAACTCCCGGTCTTTGAGGCCGATGAAATCCTCATTCTTAAAACCTCCAAGATCCTTACATCTAAGATTTTTCAGTAACAATTACTGATACATCAGGGCGGACCGCCGACCCTTTACCGTTGTACGGATGGATGCCAAACATTGCACTCGTAAAGATATATATATACTTTTTAGTGGACATGTTTAAAAGGAGCCATGGCTCTACAAGGCAATTGGGAATGCAAGGCACGATAGAGGGCACCTGTGGTGAAAGGAAGATGCGCACAAGCATGCCTTCTTGCAGTAACGGCCTGGGAAGGGCTTGTAATGGGCTCCGGGAGGGGGCTTGTTTCATGGGCTTGTAATGGGCTCCGGGAGGGGGCTTGGGGATCAATGGTCGGTGACTATGTCATCCAAAGCAATACAGTTTGGGCAAGCTAACAAGCTTACTATACTGGCAGGACAGTGAGTAAAAGGAGAAATCAGTAGAAGAAACATGGGCATCATGGCGCGCTGAAAACTGATCGCGTGCTGAAACTGCCATTTGCACGAGAGATAAACAAGAATGTGCCACCATGGTGAGTTTGTTTGTTCAGGCATGATGCAGATCGAGTTTCTGAGGAGCACCTGCTCATTGCAGAGCTCGCCACACAGATGTTGCCTACATGGAGGTTCAATTGGGGGGGAAACACACACACACGGAGCAACAGTGCGTCACTGAAGGAGCACGAGCAATCACTCACTTCATGAGAACATCGTATTCATCCACCGATAGGATCGCCAAAGCGGCATCGATGTCCTTCTCGGCTTTGAGCGACAAGAGAGCACTGTAGACAGCAGCGAAGTTGGCCGTCTGCATGCGAGAATACGTGGAAAGCATCGGTAACGATGTAAGGTTATTTAATCCGCTTTCAGCAAAGCTTTCAGGTTATAGTTACCTATAGACTTTCTGCATTTGCCAGGTCCCGATGGCACGATTTGATGAAGAACACACGCTGCAACGTATCGGGTCACCCCATTACCTTGCATTGTTGGTCTGAGATACTCAAAGGTGGATCAGCCAAAGACGACTTAAGCGCTTCGGCAAACCTTCCAGTGCCGATCAGGCGCTCGACTTCGCTAGCTTTAGCGGCGATATCTCGCATGACGGTGGCGATGTCTACGGGCGTCTCGCCTTTGTTCTCCATTCAGGCACGTATGGGAGCTCAATCTAGCATACACAGACAGCAATACTGAGGAAAGGGCAGATGGCTTCTTCGCTACTGCGACTATCGAGGTAGTTACAAAGAAGTGCGTGACCAATGAGTTACTACCATGCCAAAGACAGGAAAGTATGAGTATCCAATGACAGCCTAGGAGTCCATCTACAAAGGCCGGCCATTATGTTGGTAGGGCATCAATTGCGCAATCAATCGCACTTTCAACATCTAACCCTTGCGCAATCAATCGCGCTTTCGATATCGACCCCCAAGAACACTCACAAAACCAGAAAACACTGGCTTTTTCTTACGGTATCAAGTAACGTGCGTGTTTGCAACTTGCCCGTTGAAACTCTACGGCGGAGCCAATTTTCGGAAGAACCTCACCCTTATGCTTGCAAATTCGGGACAAATTCGGTGGATGTATGTATGGATGGATGTATGTATGGATGGATTGACGGATTTTCATCCCCTATTCCTATGTTTTCTCACGTGTACGGCCTTATAAGCTTCGCCAATTCTGGCGAACCTGACGGTTCTTCCGAAAATTGGCTCCGCCTGATAATGCCGCATGCAGCGGGTTGCCGGGTGGAACAGATTTGAAGCAACGCATTTTTATGTTTTTACGCTGGCAAACAAGACGCCATGACCAAAAGGTTTGTAACTTTGTATGCCCGAGTGTCAGTCGTTGCTTGCCTTCTGCTAGCAGCTGAACTCAACCCAACTCAACTGCTAGCAGCTGGGCAGCTAGAGCTGCATGCTTCTAGATAGGGTTGTACCGAATAGTGTTCCGAATACAGAATATCCCCCGAATACCGAACCGAACACCGAATATGTTCAGTATACGGAGAACGGTCTGTCCGTCTGAACATATTCGGTATCGGTATCGGGAGGCAAGCTCTACTTCCGAATATGTTCGGTATCGAAATCGGGACACCCTACTATTCGACGAATATATTCGTAGTTCCGAATATCGAATAGTAGTACCCCTACTAGCGGGCGGCGCAGCCTCCAGCCTCCACTCACCAGCTGGCGCGGTCATGCCTCCGCCGACTCAGAGTTAGGCCAACGCCCAAAAGCTGAATGCACTATGCAGGGAAGGCAACTGTGCTCGTCTAAAGTATTAAACACTAAGAGCCTAAGTGTATCTCAATATATAATTGATACAAAATAATTAATATAAGTCTCATTAATATAAATGATACAAGTTGTCTACCTAATACGTTATAGTAGCTACTGTCGTCATTATTCGATCGGCGTCCGAATACACCCCCCGCATTGGTAGTTTTAATTCAGTTCGGCCAAAAGGCCCTTCGGAATTAGACATTAGCGTTTTATTGGTTGAAAGTGTTACTGTGTCCGCCCAATTAATTAATTATTAGTTTGTTTGTTTGGTTACCGAACAACCGTTAAACCGGCTGCGAAATTTAATAATTCTTTGTTTGTTTTGTATAACCCAGCCGGATGCACTGCTCTTACGGCTAGTAAAAGCACATTTTTCAGCCAGAGATTTAATATTTCTTTGTTTTTTACCGCAAAAGAAGCGCTCTTGGCAGTCAAATTATTTATTTACACTTTCTTTATTTGTTTGGTAGCTTCAAAAACTACAGGTCAGTACACTCGGGAATTAGTTAATTAAAATTCTTTTGTTTTATTTATCGTTTGCAGCTGGCCGGCGCCCAGCCTCATAATTATTTAGTAAAACTACCAATGCGGAGGGTGTAGTTCGGAGAACTATTCGGTGTTCGATTCGGGAAGGGCCCTTCAGCTCCGAACATATTCGGTATCGGTATCGGGAGGCTCCAAATATATTCGGCATCGGGTTCGGGGCACCCCCCTGGTCCGAGTATCCGATTCGGCAAGCCAAAACGCTATTCGGTACAACCCTACTTCTAGAAGCTTCTAGACGCGCAGCAGCTGTTGTTATTGGCTGCCCACGCCAACTCGCCAACTTTTGTTGTTGTTGTTGCACATGGGCAGCAGACGCGTGGATAATATCAACTACTACCATACCATTCTTGTACTACTAATCGTCAGAAATAATAGACTAGGTAGTTCAGTGCTCTGGCATGCTGTTCAGTGTTCTGGCCCTCGGTCGTTAGCCCATGTGCGGCGTGGGGACGTGGGCAACAACAACAACAACAAGCTTGCATGCGGCGCGGCGCGGCGTGCTGCGAGGTGCCAGTTCGCTTGCGGATGTGCGGAGTTGCGGCATGCGCGCCATGACTGTGCAATTGTACATGCGGGGTTCAGTTCAGTTCAGTTGTTTCCCACGCCGCACATGGGCCGCAGAGAGTCATTCGGGGTACGACCCTTGAATACGGACCCTGCCCAGGTTGATGAGATAATTATTGAACGCCAAGCGGCAAGCAAAGACCTGGTCCTGACCTGGTTCATATCTCTCTACTTGTACTAGATCGAACTGCCGGGAAAAGAATGTCGCGAAACACGGCCATGGCGGTTTCGTCGCTAGTGGCGCAGATGTGCCGCAACAAACGGCAACTTTGATTAACAAATACGATGGATGAAACTCCTGATAATGTTATGTAAAGTAGACTGCGTTTTAGAGTAGTTCAGGTTTCTGGGTGAATGCAGCTTGAGGAAGACTCGTGACACATTTCACCCCGTGTAATTTCTCGCATCGCTCCTCCTCGTGGATGCGCTTCATGCTGTCCCAGCTCCGGCCCGCCAAGGGTGGAGCCGTGATTACCGCACATGTGTAGGCAGCTGATTGCTGGATTTATGTGTGTGTAGTTTGGCTGCAATGGCGCCTACGCCGTTCGCGAGTTCATCGGGTCAGCAGCCAAGAATCAGGCTGACGTTCGAGGCAGGTCTCCTGGAGGCCGACGCCCAAGACTTCAGCCGAAGTTGGTACCTAGTCCCGTCACGGCTGCATCTTATAGGCGACCTCATTCAAAGGCTTCTGCATGAATTCCCGATGGCCGCGTCCGCCCAGCCGGAGGGCATCCAACTTCTCGTGGACGGGTTCGTCCTCCCTCCGTTGCAGGACATCTCTCTCTTGCGCGACGGCGACGTGGTCTCCGTGCGCCGGGGCCGGGCAAGGCCCGCCGTGCTGGGCCTCAGCGCGGAAGCCATCATCACCGGCGGGACGCTCAGGCTCGCCGGCGATGGCGGCGCGAGTGCCATCATCCCCCTCGCCGTGCCCCGCACGTCCGCCGGCGGTTTGCAGCCGCAGCCGCCGCAGCCGGCCCAGCCGGCGCGGCTGCCGAGCAGCAGCAACAATAGCATCAAGAACAACGCCAACCGCGCGGGCGCGGGCGTCAGCTGCCACAGCCACAACAAGAGCACGAGCCACAAGGCGCTCATGTCTCCTGCAGGGAGGGCCCAGGGTGGTGGGACCGGCCACCGCATGGACGCCCGTGTTGGAAGTGATCCTGACGAGCAAGGAGGTGGCCCCGATGGCTTGGGTCGTGCGTGGGGTATCGAGCCCCCCCTGGAGGCCACACTACCGGCTGCCTCCGGCACTGTCGGCGAGAGGGGGCAGGCTCTAGCAGCGGGCGTTCTCCCGGACATCTTTGAGGGCTCTCGTGGAGGGTGCGCTGCGGCGATACTGGTGCCGTCACAAGGGAACGGGAACGGGCCGGGTCTGGGCCGACTCGGCCCTGGTTGCGGCCCTCGGCATGCGGAGCCCCACCGTGGCACCGGCTCGCCTCGCCACTCGCATGACAAGATTCGCGGCGGGTTGACTTCCAGCCCCCGTCATGGCGGCGCGGGCGAGCGGCTGAGCCAATCGAGCGAGGCGAGGGTGCCCTGCGTGGACGGTGTGTCGGCGGTGCATCGGCGCGAGTTGGCCCCCACCCGGCCCTCTGGGAGCACGATCGCGGTTCTCGTCGGCTGCGAGCTGGAGAAGAGCGAGGCAAACATGGCACACCCGCCCACGATGATGCTTCCGAGGGCGGTCGCGGGGAGCGGGCCTGGTGGCGTCGGCAGTACTCACCACAATGACCATGGGTTTGAGTGGGGGGGCGAACACCGGCACGTGGGGGGGGGCGAGGGGCGGGGGCGGGGGCAGGGGGTGGCGGCGGCGGCCACCCCCATGGGCACGCGCGTGGGGCGGATACTGAACGGTGCGGGTGGGAGTGTGGATGGCCAGACGGTGAGCAGCAACCAGGGGACGAGACAGGGGGGGCGCGCGCGGGGTATTGCCCACCCGGAGCCTGCGATGCTTGCGGGGAACCCGCGGGGACGGGCGGATAGTGGGGGTGGTGATAATGATGGGGGCGACAAGCCGGGGGTGGGTGATTCGAGCAACAGTGACGGGGGTGGCGGGGCCGTGGTGGGGTCGCGCGGGGGCGGGAATCATGGCGGGGGGAATTTGAGTATTCATGGGGGTGGGGATCTGATGGCGATTCACCACCATGGTGAGGGAGGGGTGGAGGGGGATGGTAAGAGCAAGCATGGGGGCAATGGGGATGATGATGAGGACGACGACGGGGATGACATGCGTGATGCGGGGCAGTGCGAGGGCGCGAGGGGCACGGAGAAACGGTCTGTGTGCTCGGCGGTGCATCGACCCATCAATCGCGCGCCATCGGTGTGCGACTACGACGGCAACGGCAACAGCAACATCCACGTGAACAACGGCACTGCCCACCTAAACAACAACAATAATAGTAACAACAATAACAACAACAACACGGGGGGGAGGGCGAGCACGCAACTCCAGCAGCAGCAGGTGCAACAGCAGCATCAACTGCAGCAGGAGTGGCAGCAGCCGCAGGAGGGGCAGGGGAGCCAAGGCCAGCATAACAGCCACAACAACAACAACAACAACAACAACAACAACAACAACAACAACAACAACAACAATAGTAACGTCAACAACAACGCCACCAACAACAATAACGGTGGGCTGGCATCCAAGGAAAACAACGCTGGCAACGGGGGCCCGCCGCCGCAACTGCACCTCTCACGCATGGACAACAACACGCCGGGGGCCGGCACCGCGCCACCCTATGCTGCTGGTGGGCAGGAGAGGGCCAGGGACCCTGGGGCCGCCGGCCGGGGGGCTGCCGGGGCGCTGCAGGCCGGGCACGAACACGGTGGGGTGGGGGGGGGCCTTGGGGGGGGGTCGGCCGGGGCGGGCAGCGGGGGCAGGGTGAACCAAGACTATGGTGGGCTGTCGCCGCACGTGCAGAGTGTCTCGTCCGGTGCGGCGGACCCGATGTCCAAGTCGCAGCAAGGTGCGTGGGAGGCGCAAGGGGAGGGTGGCGGTGGTCGCGGCGGGTGGGTCAAGAGCGGTAGTGCCTCAGTCGCGCACGACCCGCGGGGGGAGAACGAGGGGCCCGATGCGGGTGTGGGGAGTGGGGGTGCGAATGGTGGGAGTGGGAACGGGAGCAGTCTACGGCACGGCGCGGGGGGGGTTAACGGGAATGCAGGCGGTGGCGGTGGGGGGGGCAAAGGTGGTGGTAACGGGGGCAAGAACGTGAACGCAAATAGTAACAACAACAATGGCGGAGAAGAGGAGCATGGGCGGAAAGCCGGGGGCACGGCCGCCGGAATCATGGATTCGAGCGCGGCGGCTGGTCATGTGGGTGGGGTTGCTGGGGGCAGTGACGTCATCATGGGCGGTGACAGCACATCGCCGCAGGGGCTCTGGGAGCGGGGCGCGTGGAGCGGGAACAAGCGCCGTAAGGGGGTGGACGCCACCGCGACCCCCGCAGAGGCCCGTTTGACGGGTGCCAGTGGAGGAGGCAACGTTGGCCGGCGGAAACGTCATCGGAGCCCCACCGGGGGGGACAACGTGGTAGGCCGGGCGTTAGGCCAGGCGGGCGGGGATGGCCCTGCGATCGCCACGACAGGCATCGGGTCCGTGTGTGCCCATCATACTGAGGATGAAGATGAGGATGATCTGGATCTCGGGGTCAAGGCCGGCGTGGCGGTCCCTGCGGCCGCTAGTAACGAGCGGGGGGTCGCCGAGGACGATGGCGGCGGTGGGAGTAGCGGCATGGCGGCGGTGGCGGAGGCGGATGACGAGTGCGCGGGCGACACGGTGAATAGCCTTGAGGGCGCTCGGGCGGGCGCGGCCGCGTGCCAGCTGGCGCTATGCCATGGGCCGGGCCATGGCGTGAACGCTGCCGGCATCGCCACGGGGATCAACATTCATGGTTTTAACGGGGGAGTCAACCATCATGGCTTGAACGCGGGGATGGTCAACCACGGGGTGAATGCGGGGATGAACAACCACGGGGTGAATGCGGGCGCGGGCGGCGCGGCAGGTGGCGAGGGTGCCGGCGACGCCGGTCACTATAACCACGACACCGGTCACTATAACCACGACATGGGCGCGCACAAGGATCCCCGTGACGGCGGTCACTATAGCCACAATGACGACCGGGGTGGGGTGGGACCAATGGACGACCAGGATTCGTCGGAGAAGCCGCCGCCCGCGAAGCGACGGAGGAAGCGGTGGAGTCAGAGCGCGCGGAGATCCGTTCGAGGAGAGACTCACGATTCTGGCGCCCGTAACCCGGCCAAAGGGGTGGGGGCATCCGACCAGCTGGTTAGGATCGGGGGGGACCACCCTGGCAGGAATGGGACACGCCCACCCACAACATCCCCTGGGCAAGACTCGGTCGTGGCGGGGTTCGAGGAGAACGGGTCATCGGATTCCGCAGCAGCCGCCACGCTTCATGCCGCCGCACGTAACGCGGCCGGCGGGCCGACGGCCATGAACGGCAGGGCTACAGTGACTGGCGCTGTGGCCGCGCATGCCAAGGGAGCAGGTAGCGGGGGCACTCGCTCAATAGTAGATGGTCTCAGCCGTGCAGTAATGCCGGGCGCCCCAGCGGCAGCCAGCGGCGCCACACCAGCGGTTGCATCCACAGGGGGGGGGGGCCTCCGGGTGGGCCCTGGTCAACCCCCCGTGCCAGTGCCAGGTGTCGCGCCGGCGGCATTTGTTGCGGGAGCCAGGGGCCCAAACAGCCGCAGCGCGCGTCGCAAGTCGCTCAAGCGGCGGCGGCGGAGGGAGATGGCGGAGAGAATGCTGGGAAATGTCGGCATGTCGGGAGCGGCAGCCACGGCCACCGCCAGCCCGGGGGCAGTAGCTACCGGGACTCTTTCCGGCAATCCGGGATCGGGGGAGGCCATGGGGGGGGAGGGAGCCGCCTCACGAGGCGGGGGCGGGGGCACGGCAGCGCCAGCGCCAGCGTTCCAGGGATCCGGCCGGTCCCCTGCGGGGGTCGTTGTGGCTGGAGGCTCACGCGTGGCACATGCAGCAGGCAGGGATGCGGGGAGTCAGCGGGGCGGAGCCAGCGGTGGGGCGCCGGGGGCGTATGGCGGTGGTCAGCATGGTGCAGGACATGGAGCGGACACGCCGGCCGTGGCACGGCAAGCAGGGACGCCGGTTGTGACCCCGTTGAATGGCCAGCAGCAGAGGACACCGCTGCAGGGGCAGCAGGTAGGTCAGCACCGCCAGGGAGGGCAGGGCGCGGACAGCATTGTTGGCCAATCGCCAAATGCCAAGTCAGCGAGAAAAGGCAGCGCGACGGCGCGGGGTGCAGTGGTGGCTACGACGCCGCCACCCCCTGCAGGCGCGGGTGCTCAGGGTGCGAAGCAGACCATGGTCGCGGCATCATCGGCATTCGAAGGAGGGGACAACCCCATTGGCCATAATGCTGGCGTGCTGACACCCAATGGCCTCGGATTTACCCCGCAGGGTCGGGGCCAGGCTGCTAATGCTGTCGCCCCCACCCCTCCGCTCGTGCTGCGCCTCTCAGCGGGCCTCGTCCCTCGCCACAAGAAGAAGCAGAAGCGGCGCGTGGGGGTGGGCGCGCTCATCTCGCGCGGGCACGTGCGGTTCATGTCATCCTCGGACGAGGAAGGCGAGGGGGGCGGGGGGGCGGACCAAGGTGCAGACGCCAGCAGCAGCGGTGACGAGGAGGAGGATCGGGCCGGCCAGGCGGGTGGGGTTGACCGGATGGCGAGAGCGGCCGGTGGCACCTGGCAGGGTGCCGGTGCCGGCCGTGGGTCGAGGCGAGGGAATAAGGTGATGTCTCGCACGCCTCCCACTCGGCAGGGGGAGAGGGTGGACGGTGGTGGGGATGGTACTGAGGGCAGCAACCGACTGGGGCGCCATCGGCGGCACTCGGCTGGGGATGAAGCATGGGGTCGGGCCAGGGGGGGGGTCCAGAAGCTTGGGGGGGCGTGGGGGATGGACCCAGGGGGGGGGATGGCAGAACGGATGCAGTTGTGGTGGACGGCGGGCTTAGTGGCCACCATGTGGCGGACGCAAGGGATTTCTCGTGCTTCCCCGAGATGGAGGCCGGCGTGCTGCCAAGTGTCGGCGCAGTGGTGGCATTCCGGGTCGTCGAGATGGCGCCTGACACGCTGGTGCCGCGCCTGTCCGGGTACGAGCAGGGACAGGTGGTCGCGTTTGATTCGCCGTCACGGCTCGTCATGCTGCGCGTGCGCGCGGGGGTGCTGGGCACGCAGGCGGACGATTGTGCTGATTCCATGACCCCGGGGGGGGATGAGCGAGGGGGTGGGGTGCAGGGGGGGCTCGCCGCAGCGCAGGGGGGCATTGTGGGGGTGGATGCCAGCATCCTGGATGCGTCAGCGGCGCCCCGGGAGCAGGATGCGGCGGCGCAGGTGTGCGTCCATGTGGAATGGGATTCGCTGTTCCAGGTGCGACTGGTATGCGCGGGGGATGCCGCGGGGGATGGTGGTGGTGGTGCCGCCGATGGTGGCGGGAATCTTGTTGATGGTGAAGGTCATGCTGCTGGTCATCATTGGGGGGCCGCCAAAGAGGGCGCGCCAGCAATGGCAGGAGTCCCGCAGCAGACAGACGGCCTGCACCTGCCACAGCACAACGGTCATGGCTTGCTCCATGGCTCGCTCTCCGCCCAGCCGCACGCAGGCACAGACAGCCATCTCTTGAATACGTCGACAATGGCACCGGCAGGTGCCAGCTTGGTGACGGCCGGTCGCGCGCCCGATCATTCGGACGCGCTGTGCTCGGCGCCAGTCGGTAGCGGGCCCTTGCACTCTCCGCCATGCCCCCAAAGTGCGGGGGTCCCAGAGCAATCCCAGAAGGGGAGTGAGCCTGCCATGGGGTCAGCCCATGGCATGCGAGCAGCCAGGATGCCGGTTGGGTGTGTCGGGCAAACGTCGTCTGAGATGCCAGCAGCCATGGCAGAGCAGACACACATGCCTGTCCTGGCAACCGACGCCCCTGTCACCACCCATGTGGCTCATGGCAGCGTTGCTGATGGAAGCATCATCCATGGAAGCATGCCGGCAGAGAGTAGTTCATGGCAAGTTTCGTCCATGGGCTGCACGGTGGCGTCCTCCCGCATGGGTGTACATGGGAGGCAGGCTGAGGCCCATGCGCCAGCCACAACGGCGGCAAAGGTGACGGTGGCAGCAGTCCCCGCGCACCCAAGGGACCGCTGGCAGCAGATCTCGCACTGCCTGCGTGAGCGGAGGCAGCAGCTGCAGGGTGCACACGCGTCCGGGACGGGGGCGGGTGGGCAGGGGGACAAGGCCCCAGGGTCCCAGACCGCGCCCGCTCCCCTTGCGTCTGCTTCTCACCCAATCCGTGAGACTGGGAAAGGGAGACATGGGGACCCTGGGGATGCTGACGGTGCTGCCTCTGCTTCTCCGGGTGATCCCGCCACGCATCCTGCCCCAAGCACGGGTCTTCCAGCTCGCGACCTGGGAGTCGGTAATCCTGGAGCCCGCACGACCGATGCAGGGTTGCCCAACAGCCTGGCGACCGATGAGATGCCTGCCAACCATCACAGTGGGCACGCGCCACTTGGCGCATCAGTGTGTGCAAACGGCATGCTTGGGCAACCGGCTGCTGCAGGAGCAGTTGCCAGTGAGACTCCTGCGGCGACTGGCCACACTACGGCATTTGGGAAGGCCAAGGCGGTGGCCCCGCCTGCGGGGATCAAGGTTGCAAGCGTGGTGAGGAAGCATGGCCAACGGGTTGGTGCCGTGGGGCCATTGCTGCGCATGCTCCAGCAGGGGAATGCAGGGGGCGCAGGTGCCACGTAGATGAGATGCAAGCCAAGTTTTTGCAAACACCCAACAACACATGTGAATAATTTTTACGTTGCGTCATGCTGTATATTTTATGGATTCCAAATGGAAATTGTCATTAATTCCTTGACACATGGATGGCATTGTACTTGGAACTTTTCGCATAGATGCGCCAAGCGCTACCATGGTCGATCCGGGTTTTCCAAATTTCTGGCCTGCGCTGGTTGTCTCACTGATATACGTCATCCAGAATATCAAGGAGACAACCAGCGCATGCCAGAAATCGGGAGAATCCGGACCATGGTAGCTCGAGCCTGCCGTTATCTTTTCCTCGTTTTCAAGTCGTTCAGGATGATGAATATGGAGATGAAAATGTGTAGCCTTGTTCATTGAAATTCTGGCTGGCTTACGTGTAGAGGGACTAGATGACCTAGACGGTAGAGCTGGAAACAGCTTGCTTGATCAGGGCGTGTCTTTCGAGCGTAACTGGCCGGTCCAGTGTCTAGTGGTGAGCACACATGGAGCGGCGCTGTGCCAGTCGTGTTCGGAACCTCGTGAAGCTTTTTGGCGCAAGATCTCGCACCGTCGCGGCTTTTTTTCACATTTGGGACCACGTCGGCGGCCAACAATGGCGGTCGGGTTCAATTATGTGGCAGTGTAGAAAATGCCTCAGATGGATTGAAGGGGCGCTTGGGTAAGTTATTCCTCACATCTTGGTCGACATATCCCATGATTTTTGGGTCGTGCAAATTAGTGGGCTTGATTTGCCATGAGAATTAGTAAAAAGATTTACAGGGCACGTGCGGCCAAATGCAGATTTCGGACTTGCGAATGCAATATTTCGTCACAAGGGAAACTCTGAAGGATGCATATAAGTTGTCGCTTCCTCTTAACCATAGCTGGTATTAGTAGTTTTGAGGATAGCTACCGTCTACTTTTGCGAAATTTTGTGTAGAATTGAATATCACCCTGAATATGTGAAAAGGGGTGCGAAATCCGTCTGGTTCTTGCGTCACGCCCTGCATATCTTTGTCGGCAGATAAATGGCTAATTAGACTTTGCCCGACCTTCCTATGCTGCCCAGCCTGCGGCGATGAGCCAGCAGGACACATGGCGTGCCCCAGATATCGCACGAAGGTCGCTAATGGTGTTCTGGATGTGCGGTATGCGTGGGAAAAGCTGCGAAAAACTGCTTATAATGCCTGTACAAAGCTCTTTGCAGCAATTTTTCCCGCACGTGCGAGTTCATTTTCTATTGACGCCAAGCAACAAAGGAAAAGGGGGGCATCGTTTTTAATTAGTCGGCCAAACGGTTTGGAGTTGTGATGGGTCGGGCAGACGACCTCGCCCACGACACGATGGGCTCAAGCTTCGCATCTGCCGGCGCCAATAAAGAAGCGCAGATTAGGCGAGGTGAGCGAGCTAGAGGGCCCAGAATCGTTGCTAATGCAAGGCAGCTTCTGAAAGGGTAGAGAGCTGGATTATTAAGACTTTCTCAAGGGCATTGTGCTGTGATCATTGCCACCTTGTTCAGACATTTACCCTTGCCTTTCTAGTTTAAAGACTGCTTTAAAGAGGGATAGGAGAACGTTGTTTGAACGTTGGCTCATTCATTTCTGCGAAGAAAGAGCCTTTTCAGTTGTTCACAACAAGATGGAAACTGCCACATGCAAATTACCCTGGCTAGTGCTGCAAGGAGCTGCACGACCTCTCCTGGACGCTGGATGACGACCTGACCCCCGCTCAGCAACCGAGCAGCGACGCGACCTGTGGCCGGAATACCTCCGCCATAAGCAGGACCCCCAGAAGCCTGGGCAAGGTGTACTGGAGGGGCGGGGACCTGATGATCAACCACAAGATGTGGACGCCCCCAGCGGGCTAGAATAGCAATAGCCCTAGGTAGCTTGTAACCATTGGAGTCACTGCCGCTAAGGCAGCCATGCCTTGAATGTTTGCCTAGAGTGTGCCAACATACCTAGTCACGTGCGGCGCCAACGCACGGTACACAACCAGCCATAGCCTTAGCCTAGTCCTAGTACAGCCATGCTACGTCCTGGCTATGTTCAGATTACTTGCCCACACTATACTTGTTATGCCACGCTTGCATGGGTCTTATTGCACCCACAGTTTGCCGGATCGTTGAATTGAATTGAATTGAATTGTAACATAACTCCGTTGGGAGTATATGTAGCACATAGCCCAGAGAAGGGGCATATGGCCTATCATACATTCTAAGCTACTTCCTGCAAGGGTGGGAATGTAAACAACACTTGCTCTAGGTGCACTAGGGCACCTGCACCACCCAGAGTTTCAGGCAACACCCAGCTAAGGGGAGCCTGTCATAGGTGGGGAAGATCAGCACAGCTATACAAAAGCTAGGGCATGGCTTCTCAGCAGGGAGTGACCCCCTGCATGGGCACGGCATAATTGAAATGAATAAAGCTGGGTATCATCTGGAGGGTGGCTCATCATAGGCACACATGTACATGACTAAAAAGGGCTAGGCCGAAGCTGGTATAGTGCCTGTAGTAGGCGGGCATGTACAAGGCCACTGTCTAACTATTCTACACTACTGCTGAATTCCCCTAGGCTGGGGCTGGAGTTGCTGGGGCCGCGGTGGTCGAGGGGGTCGCTGGCCAGGGCTTGTGGCCGACGTAGATGGCCGCCCCCTTCCCGAGTACACCGGCTGGCCCGCCTTGGTCTGCCGGAGCTGGAGGTAGGTCGGCCATAGCTCCCGTCGCCGTTGTTGCTGGGCCAGGGTCAAGTCGTCGTCCACGGTGAAGTGAGTATTCTCGAGCCGCTTGCGGCGTCTGAGAAACGAAATCTTGTCCGCTGGGCTATCAAAGATGAGAAGAAGCGGAGGCGCCCCCGCCTTACCCCGCGCGCGGGGGAGGCGGTGGGCGGTCAGCTTGATCTCACCAAGAAGGCCCGTGCGTGCAAGGATATTTTGCTCTCAAACGCACGTGCAAGCTTCTCGGAATTCTCACCTTCTTCCATGTCGAAGTTCTTGAGTATGGCGTTGAGGCTGCGCTTGGCGAGCTCGGCCTCCTCGCGGAGGTCAAGCGTCTGCCGCTGGAGCTGGGCTGCGACGGCGGAGGTGGTGGAGGTGGTATGTTGCTTAAGCATGTCCGCCCAGGTCGTGATGGGAGGAGCATCGCCGGCCAGGCCAGCCGAGGCTGGCTTGGCGGCAATGTCCTTCACTGCCTGCAGGCGGTGAGGCCTGCTGTGTTCTGCAAGACCTCGATAGCCATTGCATTATCCTTGAGGCGCTGGTCGATGTCGCGGAGCTGGGCGGTGATGGAGTCGGAGGAGGGGATGGTGGCGGTGGAGGAGGCGAGGAGGGTGGAGGTGGCGGTGGAAATGGTGGAGAGGAGGGGGAGCTCGGCAGCCAACGTGCTGCCCATGGCCGCCACATCTGCAGCGATGGGGGCCACGTGCTGCTCGAGGGCCTCCTTGAGGAGTGAGCGGATGGAGGATTCGGTTAAGGTGGTGGTGAGGGGCTTAATTTGGGGGCCAAAGCTCCTGGATGGAGCGTCCAAGGAGGGAAAAGAGGGCGAATTGCTGGAGGTGGGGGCGGCGGGCGTTGAGGACGTCCTTGCCGAAATGGCGCCAGCTCTGGAGGAAGGCATCGACAAGGCGACCTTGGTGGGAAAGCTGCTTGCATAGTTCTATAAGAGAGGCATGCGTCCCGAAAAACACGTGGGCCAGGATGCGATCGTGTGTAAGCTTGTCAAAATAGCCGGGCTGGCTGGCGTCAAAGTCGTACTCATCCAAAAGCCCGTCAGGACGACTGCGCTTGGGTTCGGGCGACGCTAGCTGGCGAGGCGGGCGCAGCAGGGGGCTGGACGACCACTAGAGCTTGGCTAGTGGCGCCGCTGCCTTCTGGGCCGGTGGGCGAAGCTGCAGCCGGAGCTGCAGGCGTATTTTCATTGCCGAGCGCAGCCGCCAGGCTGCGTTGCGTCGAGAGGCGTTTGCTCATCGTATATTGCGTAATAGCTTTGGAAAATTATATCAGCATGTGCGTCGTAGAAAGCCGGATCGTTAGCCTGTCCTTTTTAGCTATAGCGCGCCCGAATGCAGCTGTGGCATGCCTTTGGCATGAAGAAGACTGCGGGGTCTCTGCCCTTTCTCCTGTATAGTGCACACACAGGGATTACAAGCACTTCGGTGCTCCGTGACTCCCCAACGGGAGCGCGTGTTTAATTAATTAATTAATTCATGGCTAAGATTGCCTTCGATCATGCGCGAGTTGGGCAGCCAGGTGGCTGGCTGGGCCGCATGCACTGGCTGGCTAGGTGAGTGGAGCGTGTACATGCCATGGCATGGGTGTATGCCAGGGGGGTGCGTGCATGGTGCAGACGTGCAAGCGCGAACGGGCGGGCACATGCCTGGTTGGTAATTGGGTGTTGGGTGGTTAGGTGGTTAGGTGAATTTGGGTGGTTGGGTGGTTGGGTGGTTGGGTGGTTGGGTGGTGGGTGCAGGTTAGGTGGTTGTGTGGAGCTGGTTGGTTGGTTACTTGTTTAGTTGGTTGCCCGGCCAGGGAGTCTTGAGTGCATGGGTGGCTCAGGCTAGCTAGATGCTTCGCTGAATGCCTGGCTAGAGGTGCGTGGGTTGGGCAGGTGGCTGGTGAATGCCTAGGTAAGTGGCTGGCCAAGTGGCTACTAGGAGCTCAGGCAGTTGGAGAGGGTGGGTGGGTGCAGGGTGTTTGGGTGGCTGGTTATGGTGGGTGGATGATCGAGTGCAAGGGTGGTTGGTATAGGTCAGTGGATGGCCACTCCGCCACTGCATGAGGTGGCTGGGTGATTGACAGGCTTTGGGGACTTCTCTAAATGGTTGACTTGTTGATCTTCTAAGTGCGTGACTGAAACACTTGCATGGGTTTGAGCTAGGGTGGTGGGCTAGTTAACTTGGTTAATATGATGGTTAGGGATGCGGGCGGGTGGGTGGATGGTGGGCCATCGGTGGACTCGGTGGTGGTGGATGCGTAGGTGACTAGAAGTTCGTGTGTGGGGGAACGGGTGGGTAGATGGACCGTGGGTGGGCGCGCATATATGAATGCGTGGATCGGTCTTGTGGTTGGACTTGACTCACGTATCGCGAGTGTAAGGGCTGTGCAGGTTGGGGCCGGGTGAGGTGTGTGTATGGCTGGCTGAAAGATCGAATGCATGTGTGGGTGGGTGAGTGGGTGGTACGTCAGTGGGTATAAGGGTGTGGGGGGAGCTAGGAGTGGTTGAGTGGGTTAATGTGAGTGGGTGGGTCAAGAGTGGGAGGCCAGGTAGCGCACATTGGGCCAGCTGGCTGGGCGCGGTCAGGTGGTTGGGTGGCTGGCTATAATGGATGGGTGATTGCCTCCTTATTACCTACCAGTACTAGTTTGGGTGGGTTGCGCAGGTGGCTGGCTCGGTGGGTGGATGTCCCAGTGGGTTGGTAGGTGGCTCCGTGCCCGGGTGCACGAGTGGTTAGATAGGGTGGGTTAGTAACGGGGCATGGCTGGCTGGGTGGGTGGGTCAGTGGGTGGGTGGACGAGTGGGTGCATGGCTGGACCGTGCCCAGGCGCGTGAGTGTATTAACTAGTCTTGTGGGTGGGTAGGTGTTCAGGTGTATGGCTCTTGGCTGCATGGGTGGGTGACTCCATGGGTGGGAAACACAAAAGATGTAGAACTTGGATATGCCGATGTCATGGCGTTAGCGTACATGGATGCCAGGTGACATGTGCCAGCCTGTCACTGGTGTATTGAACCTTGTTGTTCGCTCGGCAGTTTATGTAAAAAAAGCGGTCATTTCAAGGTGATGTGTTTATCACCATTCCAAAGGACATGTACACCAATCCATGAATTCCACCTCCGAAATCCGCTCCATCATCAACCAGGCCCTCGTGCAGCACGTAACCCCCCTCGCCGCAGATGTGGCGGCCATGGGGGGCACGCTGGCTGCCGAGCTTCCCCTCCTCTCCTCCACCACCACCGCCACCTCCAAGCTCCTCGCCTCCACCTCCACCACAACCGACGCCCTCACCGCCCAGCTCCTCGCCATCGACAAGCGCCTGCAGGACAATGCCATAGCCATCGAATGCTTGCAGAACACCGCCGGCATCACCGCCCAGGCGGTGAAGGACATCGCCGCTCGGCCAGCCCCTGCTGGCCATGCCGGCGATGCTCCTCCCATCCCGACCTGGGCGGACATGCTTAAGCAGCACGCCACCTCCACCACCTCCGCCGTCGCCGCCCAGCTTAAGCAGCAGACGCTGGACCTCCGCGAGGAGGCCGAGCTCGCCAAGCGCAGCCTTAACGTCATAGTCAAGCACTTCGACCCGCTGCAGGACGAGACCTCCGAGACCCTTGCCCTGGCGTTTGAGAACAAAATCCTTGTCCCCATGGCTATCACTGGTAAGGGCAAGCCGCGGGGGTGACCCGCCTTCCCCGCTCGCGGGGTAAGGCCGGCCCCTCCCCCTTGCTCCTCACCTTTGACACCATGGCGGATAAGATGGAGTTCCTCAAGTGTCGCAAGCGGCTTGGGGGGACCGCCTACACGCTGGACGACGACTTGACCTTGACGCAGCAACAACGGCGACGGGAGCTATGGCCGACCTACCTCCAGCTTCGGCAGACGGCGGGGCAGAAGCCGCTCTACTGGAAGGGGGCGGACATCTACGTCGCCCACAAGCCCTGGCAGGCGACCCCTGCCGCCCCAGCCACCCCAGCCACCCCAGCCTAGGGAATATATATAGCAGTAGTGTAGACTAGAAAGCTTAGTGACGTGGCCATGTATCGGCCTACGTGATGGGCCCACACCCGCCCTTACAATAGCCGTAGCAATTTCGAGTCATGCTTTGCCCATGCAGGGAGTTACTCTCTGCTGAGAGGCCATGTGTACCCCAGCTATAGCCTAGCCACATACCTTCCACCCCATATGTCATGCAGGCCTTCTAGGCCCTCTCCTCAAGCCGCCTTGTGTTTAGGTGCCTGTGCTTGTTTAGGAGGCATGAACCATCATGGAGGTGCAGGTGCACCTAGTGCACCCAGAGCAGGTGATAGTTGTACATCCTACACCTGCAGGTTGTCGCCGTGATTGTATTACAAACCCATAGATGCCCCTTTCTCAGGGCTATGTGTTACATATGCTCCCCACGGAGCTATGATTTTAATTAATTAATTAATTAATGTACACCAAGGGCACCAAGGACTGAATACAGCAGATGCTATGCATGTCTTTTCATTACAAGAACTTCAAATCCTGGACTACTTGCCTGCTTTCGATATGACTGGATACAGCCGTTGGTCTATTTCCAAAAACTCATGCTAGTTACTGTTATTCTCGCTAACCAGTTCAATTGTTCCACATTGCTACTCACAGTGTGTGCAGCGTGAGGCAACCATTACGTGGTGTGCTCTTGGAGGCCATCCAGTTGAGCCTGCAAGATATGCAGCTCCCTATTGAGGTTGGCACGTGCCTGCGGCCCTAATGTCTCCTCGATCTCAGGCACCGCATAGACCGTGGGTCGAGAAAGGAACGAACGTAGTACCGCCGACCGGCCGATGCAAAATGCCTTGGCCTCCACATGCGCGTATTCGGAACGGATCTGTTCTGCGTATGTTCTATATTTATCCCAAGGCTTGGCAAGGACACCAAGATCACAGGAGAGGAACACCCGCATGTCTTGCGGTAGGGCAAGGTCGGTCGTGTGGGACTTTGTCATGAGTATGTACTGGCAAACATGCTCAATGTCCTGTTGGTTTTGGCCGATGTCCTTGGCGAATCGAAGGTAGAGCGCCGCGCTGTCCTCTTCATTCGTGGACGACGCGGGGTCGTAGATGATGTCGTGAAATATGATCGTCAGTTCTATGATGTCCACACGGTCTTGGAGGTGAGAATACGTGTCCGATAGCTCAAACAGCTCCTTGAGGTGCTCGATGGTATGATAAAATCGTGTCTTCTCGCTATACTTTTCCAAGATTATCGCCCACCACTTGTCTCGCACTCGATCCTCTAGCCTCAGACGCTGACACAACGATACCCATCGCTCACGGACGGCAGAAACGCATGCCGTACAGTCCACCGAACCGCACTGAATGCTCGCACTATCCATAGCTCGTCAGATTTCCCTGGTCCAGGCGGCAGAGACTTGCCACCTTGCCTCCAGCATTAAGAAGTGAAGAGGTGGGGATCGGTGTCACCGATTGAATGTAATTTACCGCATCTGTTACGAACTTGGAATTGTCCGTCGCTGGTTGGGTCCTCGCACGTATCCACGGGCATGCGCTGTCGGGAAAGCAGGAGCTGCCGTCCGGCTGTCTGGAGGGTATCTTCCCAGATATTACTCACAATTCCTGGTGGTAACTTGATCAAACCATGTTTTCCGCATGCCTTGCCATCGTCGTGCCTCTCAGTCTCCCACGTGGTGGGGCTACACCACTATTCTTCGCAGAGCATTTACTGCCCAGAGAACTTAACTCTCGTCGTTATCATAGCGTGCTGAACCTCTCTACGTACTTGTTAGGACTACTTGTAACGCAGTCACGAAACTAAAACCAGAAGCAACAACTGCTGGACCTGGCTGGGCATGGACGTCTTATTTTTATGTCTTATGACTCTGCAATGCCATGCCGTACTAAAATAATTTTAGACACCCGCGATTACGCAACGAAGAAGCTCGCGGGAAACCAAGTCGCGGGAAATAAGCCTGCACACCTGCTGCACAGAAGACGTCACAAGTCACAACAAGCCTAGGTACTGGTTTCTGACTCTAGCGGGATACGCACCATCCGTTGCTAACAAGGTAGTAGTTGCTACAAGCCGGAGCGGCATAATCCGGCAGTCGGTCACCGGCGCGGGAATTCATGAACCGGCAGGCAGCTGGAATAGTAATAGTTTAGTAATAATTAATAAACTTTGCCGTCTTTCGTCCTCCCCGCCCACCGCTGAGAAATCACACACCGCGCGATCGAAAAAGGCGCATGAAGCGCGAGAACGTCGACTCGTTCCTCTGCAGGAATACAGGCAAGTGAGGCAACTCCAAATCCAAGCTGAAGGCCCCTGCAGCCATGAGCCAAGTCAGCGTCAAACTTGAACTACTTCCAGTACATACTGAAGGCTCTGGGCTCTGGCGTCCGAAGTCCAAACGCCCCGTACACACCCCCCTTGATGTTTAAGAAAGGGGTCCGACCAATCCAGGGCTCACGATCTTAAAGAATCTTACTACTGTGATTATATTAAAATTATATCTACTACATTCTACTACAATTATAGTACTAGTAGATGTCTAATCCAGGGTCTCATGATCTTAAACCTGAGAATCTTAAACATCCAAGGGGGGAGTATCATGTTTTTTACCGAGGCCTTAAACCGAGGTTTACCGTATCATGTTTACCGTATCATGTTTGCCGTACAAACATACGGCAAATGTACTAATCATGGGTCCAGAAATCCATGACACACACAAACTTGACACGTCGTCTAGTTCCTGCCTCGGTCCGTTTTCAGTCATCTTTTATCAATGAGTTCTTACCACGGGAAACATCAAACAACACAACTGGTTGTTTTGGCCTTTTATATATTTATAAGGGGTGCAATAGTGGTGCAATACTGCTCACCAGTCACCGCGAGCATAATTATGCAAGGCAGATTATGCGCTGTCGAAGGCAATTATTTGCTTTGTACTGGCTGTTTGGACGACAATGATTGGCAGAGCGTTGGCAAAGCCATTTATTCAGGTTCCAGGGAACACAGCTTGCCATATCTTGAGTTATCTGTAGGTCGATTCTCGTGACTGGCCAAGGTTGCATGTCAGCCCCCAGCTTCCGCTAAGAATGAGTAGACATGCCGTCGCGACAATGCAGTAGCCGTTGTTACCTGGCGCTTATCCTTCACATCTGACCCTGCTGACCTAGAATTAGAAGTAGCACGGGTGGAGGCACGGCAAACTAATATAAAATTTGCTTTCTATCTACGGTGGCATCACTGGCATGCAGAAGTGCCGAACGCAGTGTTTTTAATCCTTTGGCCACAAGCTTGCTAAGGAAAGTACGTGCTATCATCGACAGCATAAGTACCAAGAGCGGACCGAGTTCATTTGCGCGAGCGCTGTCTTCCGCACACTCCATGTGGATAAGCTGGTCGCTCAGCAAGTTAAGGCTTACTTAGCATCCCCTAAAATTTGGTAAAAGTTTGGTAAGATTTCGTGGATTTTCCAGCAGCACAAGGCCTTCCAGGTAGGACGTTTGCTGCAGAAACATAGACAAAAGCAACGGTATTTTTGAATCCACAGTTACTCTTGCCCCGTCGGCCTACATAACGATGCCGAAGAATTCACCAAAGAGGTCACCGAGCCCCTCCCCGAGAAGGGCGAGAAAGTACAAGCTTTCCAAAGAAGAGATTGACGACTACGTGCAGTGGTAGGTATCATACGTTTCTGGTGGCATGTTCTTGACAGCATCTTTGGTTTCCATATGCTATACATGGAGCTTGCCGCCAAAGAGTACCACCATCATTGTCTTTTATTTACCTGTGACAATAACATGAGCCGGTCCTTTGTTTCTGCATGCCTCCCTGCGTTTTACTTGACCCATTTTGCACGTGCAGCACCCCTTTCAACAAGCAAGAGATCCTAAGGTAATGGCAGTATATTAAACTCAGTATGCACCACATATGCTGCTTGCTAGACACATTTGCTCTACTTGTCGGCCCTTTGCGCACTGTGCTTGCTAGACAAATTTGCTCTATCTTGTCGGCTCTTTGCACACTGTGCTTGCTAGACACATTTGCTCTATGTTGTCGGCTCTTTGCACACTGTGCTTACTACACACATTTGCTCTATCTTGTCGGCTCTTTTGCACACTGTGCTTGCTAGACGCATTTGCTCTATCTTGTCGGCTCTTTGCACACTGTGCTTGCTAGACAAATTTGCTCTATCTTGTCGGCTCTTTGCACACTGTGCTTGCTAGACAAATTTGCTCTATCTTGTCGGCTCTTTGCACACTGTGATCACTAGACACTTCTGCTCTATCTTGTCGGCTCTTTGCACACTGTACTTGCTAGACACTTCTGCTCTATCTTGTCCAGGCTCCGCAGGCGACCCTGGGGGCTTGGCCCACTTTGGTAGTTGCTTTATTAACCCCCTGATGAGGGGCCAGATCTGTCAGTTGTATGTCCACCATGTAATTTTTGTGCGGCGTGCCTGACTGAGTGTTGCATTTCATGGTTGAGCACATGCTCTGCTGCCTCATGCCTAGTAGCTTTGGATCAGTGGCAACTGCCTTGGGAGCTGTTACGGGATGAACCATGGGGCGATCGATGCATCACCAGTGACAATTGTGTTTACAAGATAACCTTGTATCCACATACCTATGTCGATACTACTACACCAAGATTGGTTGTTCATGTTTATAACTACAAGGCGGCAAGGTGTGCCATTTGTTAAGAGGATGCATGGGCAGGCCTGGCATGAATGTATACAATAAGCATGTTTCCATACGTATTAAGATTTGTATAGAAAATTACAAAGCAAAACCTTGTGACACTTTGTAAGATAGATAAGTTTAAGGCCTATGGGCATGCCCTCAGCGGTTTCAATAAGGTTTTTGCATTCAGCCACTTAATGCATACTACTATTGAAGCTACCTTTGGCTCGGCCAAGTTGTGGCTATTAGCTAATCAAGATCAGGTTTGGCACCATTGCGCGTGGTGGTGTGTGTAGGGGGGAGTTTTCGGCATTTTGTGCAATTGAGCTCAGCGCGGCGCGGCGCGGTGCCGCTCAGGCCATTTTGTGCAAGTGAGCGTGATGCGTCAGTCCAGGAAAATGAAATCAAAATTATGCCAGCGTAGCCATCGCCCAGCTGCGCACTTCAGCAACTTGAGCAACTGATCCACGTACTAGGGATAAGGGATACTTGTGGCGGAGGGCCAGCCGAACACTCATCTGGCACTGCCATTTGTGGCGTTCTATGTGCTAGCAGCCAGTGCAAGCATGGCGAGACAAGAGTGCATTTGTAGCACACGACGGCCGCGTTGTGGCATTTTGAGGGCCTTTTGAGGACCAGTGGGTAGGTACCGCCACATTTAACCAAATTCAGTGCCACATGGCCACATTTGGCATCATTCCGCCACTAATCGAAACACTGCCTTTATATTAGGAGTGAAACAATTTCTCCGAGCCATGAGACGGCAGTAGCCCGTACCAGCAAGCAAGCTAAAAAAAGCATTGTATAAATAAGTGTATACTCTTTTTTCCATCATCATGGGACTTAAGTCAGCAGCCCTCTTCTTCGAAACGCTTCCTGCTCCTCCCTCCTCCCTCCTCCCTCCTCCCTCCTCCCTCCTGCCTCCTCCCTCCTCCCTCCTCCCTCCTCCCTCCTCCCTCCTCCCTCCTCCCTCCTCCCTCCTCCCTCCTCCCTCCTCCCTCCTCCCTCCTCCCTCCTCCTCCTCCCTCCTCCCTCCTCCCTCCTCCCTCCTCCCTCCTCCCTCCTCCCTCCTCCCTCCTCCCTCCTCCCTCCTCCCTCCTCCTCCTCCCTCCTCCCTCCTCCTCCTCCCTCCTCCCTCCTCCCTCCTCCCTCCTCCCTCCTCCCTCCTCCCTCCTCCCTCCTCCCTCCTCCCTCCTCCCTCCTCCCTCCTCCCTCCTCCCTCCTCCCTCCTCCCCTCCTCCTCCCTCCTCCCTCCTCCCTCCTCCCTCCTCCCTCCTCCCTCCTCCCTCCTCCCTCATGCAATCTGGAAGATCTGGAATACGGAAGCTCATAAAAATATGATACATTGCTTTAAACGTTCCTTTTTCTCTTGTCGCTCCTGTCCTCGTTGCCCATGCCTGCCCAGGCTGTTCCTTTACACGTTCCTTTCCGCATTACCCATGCCTTCTTTTCTCTTGTCGCTTGTGTCCTCGTTACCCATGCCTGCCCAGACTGTTCCTTTACACGTACCTTTCCTCATTACCCATGCCTGCCCAGACTGTTCCTTTACACGTTCCTTTCCTCATTACCCATGCCTGCCCAGACTGTTCCTTTACACGTGCCTTTCCTCATTACCCATGCCTTCTTTTCTCTTGTCGCTCGTGTGCTCATTGCCCATGCCTGCCCAGACTGTTCCTTTACACGTTCCTTTCCTCATTACCCATGCCTTCTTTTCTCTTGTCGCTCGTGTCCTCGTTGCCCATGCCTGCCCAGGCTGTTCCTTTACACGTGCCTTTCCTCATTACCCATGCCTGCCCAGACTGTTCCTTTACACGTGCCTTTCCTCATTACCCATGCCTGCCCAGACTGTTCCTTTACACGTTCCTTTCCTCATTACCCATGCCTTCTTTTCTCTTGTCGCTCGTGTGCTCATTACCCATGCCTGCCCAGGCTGTTCCTTTACACGTGCCTTTCCTCACTACCCATGCCTTCTTTTCTCTTGTCGCTCGTGTGCTCATTACCCATGCCTGCCCAGACTGTTCCTTTACACGTGCCTTTCCTCATTACCCATGCCTGCTTTTCTCTTGTCGCTCCTGTCCTCGTTACCCATGCCTGCCCAGACTGTTCCTTTACACGTTCCTTTCCTCATTACCCATGCCTTCTTTTCTCTTGTCGCTCGTGTCCTCGTTGCCCATGCCTGCACAGACTGTTCCTTTACACGTTCCTTTCCTCATTACCCATGCCTTCTTTTCTCGTGTCGCTTGTGTGCTCGTTACCCATGCCTGCCCAGGCTGTTCCTTTACACGTTCCTTTCCTCATTACCCATGCCTGCCCAGGCTGTTCCTTTACACGTTCCTTTCCTCATTACCCATGCCTTCTTTTCTCTTGTCGCTCCTGTCCTCATTGCCCATGCCTGCCCAGACTGTTCCTTTACACGTTCCTTTCCTCATTACCCATGCCTTCTTTTCTCTTGTCGCTCGTGTGCTCATTACCCATGCCTGCCCAGGTTGCATGAGCGCTTCCAGTCGCTCAGCGCGGAGAACCTCACCCGGCTGACCTACGAAGAGGTGCTCCGCATCGATGAGCTGCAGGCCAACCCGTTCGCGCCGCGCATCTGCGAGCTGTTCAGTGGTGCGTGCTCCATGCATGCAGTAAGCATGGTCTAGGAATGAGTCCTTCACCTGCGCCAGCAGCAAGCGTGGTCTAGTAATAAGTCCTTCACCTGCGCCACCAGCAAGCATGGTCTAGGAATAAGTCCTTCGTCCCCTGCACAAGCAGCAACCATGGTCTAGTAGTAAGTCCTTCTTCACCTGTGCCAGCAGCAAGCATGGTCTAGTAATAAGTCCTTCACCTGCGCCAGCAGCAAGCAAGGTCTAGTAATAAGTCCTTCGTCCCCTGCGCCAGCAGCAAGCATGGTCTAGTAATAAGCCCTTCTTCACCTACGCCAGCAGCAAGCATTGTCTAGTAATAAGTCCTTCTTCACCTGCGCCAGCAGCAAGCATGGTCTAGTAATAAGTCCTTCATCACCTGTGCCACCAGCAAGCATGGTCTAGTAATAAGTCCTTCTTCACCTGCACAAGCAGCAAGCATTGTCTAGTTATAAGACCTTCTTCACCTGCGCCAGCAGCAAGCATGGTCTAGGAATAAGTCCTTCACCTGCGCCAGCAGCAAGCATGGTCTAGTAATGAGTCCTTCACCTACGCCAGCAGCCAGCATGGTCTAGTAATAAGTCCTTCTTCACCTGAGCCAGCAGCAAGCATGGTCTAGTAATAAGTCCTTCACCTGCGCCAGCAGCAAGCATGGTCTAGTAATAAGTCCTTCACCTGCGCCAGCAGCAAGCATGGTCTAGGAATGAGTCCTTCTTCACCTGCGCCAGCAGCAAGCATGGTCTAGTAATAAGTCCTTCACCTACGCCAGCAGCAAGCATGGTCTAGTAATAAGTCCTTCTTCACCTGCGCCAGCAGCAAGCATGGTCTAGTAATAAGTCCTTCACCTGCGCCAGCAGCAAGCATGGTCTAGTAATAAGTCCTTCTTCACCTCCGCCAGCAGCAAGCGTGGTCTAGTAATAAGTCCTTCTTCACCTGAGCCAGCAGCAAGCATGGTCTAGTAATAAGTCCTTCACCTGCGCCAGCAGCAAGTATGGTCTAGTAATAAGTCCTTCACCTGCGCCAGCAGCAAGCATGGTCTAGTAATAAGTCCTTCGTCACCTCCGCCAGCAGCAAGCGTGGTCTAGTAATAAGTCCTTCACCTGCGCCAGCAGCAAGCATGGTCTAGTAATAAGTCCTTCTTCCCCTGCGCCAGCAGCAAGCATGGTCTAGGAATGAGTCCTTCTTCACCTGCGCCAGCAGCAAGCATGGTCTAGTAATAAGTCCTTCTTCACCTACGCCAGCAGCAAGCATGGTCTAGTAATAAGTCCTTCTTCACCTCCGCCAGCAGCAAGCGTGGTCTAGTAATAAGTCCTTCACCTGAGCCAGCAGCAAGCATGGTCTAGTAATAAGTCCTTCTTCACCTGCGCCAGCAGCAAGCATGGTCTAGTAATAAGTCCTTCACCTGCGCCAGCAGCAAGCATGGTCTAGTAATAAGTCCTTCTTCACCTGCGCCAGCAGCAAGCATGGTCTAGGAATGAGTCCTTCTTCACCTGCGCCAGCAGCCAGCATGGTCTAGTAATAAGTCCTTCTTCACCTACGCCAGCAGCAAGCATGGTCTAGTAATAAGTCCTTCTTCACCTGCGCCAGCAGCAAGCATGGTCTAGTAATAAGTCCTTCTTCACCTGCGCCAGCAGCAAGCGTGGTCTAGTAATATGTCCTTCACCTGCGCAAGCAGCAAGCATGGTCTAGTAATAAGTCCTTCTTCACCTCCGCCAGCAGCAAGCATGGTCTAGTAATAAGTCCTTCACCTGCGCCAGCAGCAAGCATGGTCTAGTAAGAAGTCCTTCTTCACCTGCGCAAGCAGCAAGCATGGTCTAGTAATAAGTCCTTCTTCACCTGCGCCAGTAGCAAGCATGGTCTAGTAATAAGTCCTTCGTCCCCTGCGCCAGCAGCAAGCATGGTCTAGTAATAAGTCCTTCTTCATTGCGCCAGCAGCAAGCATGGTCTAGTAATAAGTCCTTCACCTGCGCCAGCAGCAAGCATGGTCTAGTAATAAGTCCTTCTTCACCTCCGCCAGCAGCAAGCATGGTCTAGTAATAAGTCCTTCACCTGCGCCAGCAGCAAGCATGGTCTAGGAATAAGTCCTTCTTCACCTGCGCCAGCAGCAAGCATGGTCTAGTAATAAGTCCTTCACCTGCGCCAGCAGCAAGCATGGTCTAGTAATGAGTCCTTCACCTACGCCAGCAGCCAGCATGGTCTAGTAATAAGTCCTTCTTCACCTGAGCCAGCAGCAAGCATGGTCTAGTAATAAGTCCTTCACCTGCGCCAGCAGCAAGCATGGTCTAGTAATAAGTCCTTCTTCACCTGCGCCAGCAGCAAGCATGGTCTAGTAATAAGTCCTTCTTCACCTGAGCCAGCAGCAAGCATGGTCTAGTAATAAGTCCTTCACCTGCGCCAGCAGCAAGCATGGTCTAGTAATAAGTCCTTCTTCCCCTGCGCCAGCAGCAAGCATGGTCTAGTAATAAGTCCTTCTTCACCTGCGCCAGCAGCAAGCATGGTCTAGTAATAAGTCCTTCTTCACCTACGCAAGCAGCAAGCATGGTCTAGTAATAAGTCCTTCTTCAGCTGCGCCAGCAGCAAGCATGGTCTAGTAATAAGTCCTTCGTCACCTCCGCCAGCAGCAAGCGTGGTCTAGTAATAAGTCCTTCACCTGCGCCAGCAGCAAGCATGGTCTAGTAATAAGTCCTTCTTCCCCTGCGCCAGCAGCAAGCATGGTCTAGTAATAAGTCCTTCTTCACCTGCGCCAGCAGCAAGCATGGTCTAGTAATAAGTCCTTCTTCACCTACGCAAGCAGCAAGCATGGTCTAGTAATAAGTCCTTCTTCAGCTGCGCCAGCAGCAAGCATGGTCTAGTAATAAGTCCTTCGTCACCTCCGCCAGCAGCAAGCGTGGTCTAGTAATAAGTCCTTCACCTGCGCCAGCAGCAAGCATGGTCTAGTAATAAGTCCTTCACCTGCGCCAGCAGCAAGCATGGTCTAGTAATAAGTCCTTCTTCCCCTGCGCCAGCAGCAAGCATGGTCTAGGAATAAGTCCTTCGTCCCCTGCGCCATCAGCAAGCGTGGTCTAGGAATAAGTCCTTCGTCCCCTGCGCCATCAGCAAGCGTGGTCTTGTAATAAGTCCTTCGTCCCCTGCGCAAGCAGCAAGCATGGTCTTGTAATGCCACGGTCTCTCCTGTGCAGCAGCCTGCATGGTTCAGTGGTACGTCCTCTACGCATGCAGCACGTGTTGTCTGTGTTGTGATTCCTGCCCTCTCCATCGGTGCAGTGCAGTATGCATGGCTCAGCAGTGCGTGCACCATGCATGCAGCAAGCCTCATCTAGTAAGTATGCCCTTTTTTTTTTTTTTTCTTTTTTTCGCCTGCTAGACTTGCACCGTTCAACTGTCTACTCCTGCCTCTTCCCACGCCCAGCAATCAACCGTCTCCACATGCCTAGAGGTGCCCCCTTCAGCTCTGGACTTAATTCTTCACGCCTCTTAGAGCATTATTGACCTCTGTAGCGCACTCTTCAGCTCTGTAGCTCACTCCTCACCTCTGCAGCGCACTCTTCAGCTCTGTAGCTCACTCCTCGCCTCTGTAGCGCACTCTTCGCCTCTGTAGCGCACTCTTCACGCATCTAGTCATAAAACATCTCAACCTGTTGAGAAGTAGACCCTCTTCACACGGCTGATTGTCATGAAATCCTCCGTCTTCTGGTGCCCTCTTCACATGTCGAACCATGTGCTGTTGGATGGTCGTATGCCCCAGGCTGTATGGCCGCGGTGTTCGCCCATTCCCACTGCCTCTCTCTCCCCAATCTACATGCTCCATGCCCCGCTCACCTGTCTAGTGCCCCCCTCTTCACCTGTATCGTGTCCCCCTCTTCACCTGTACAGTGCCCCCTTCTTCACCTGTATAGTGTCCCCCTCTTCACCTGTATAGTGTCCCCCTCTTTACCTGTATAGTGTCCCCCTCTTCACCTGTATAGTGTCCCCCTCTTCACCTGTATAGTGTCCCCCTCTTGACCTGTATAGTGTCCCCCTCTTCACCTGTATAGTGTCCCCCTCTTCACCTGTATAGTGCCCCCCTCTTCACCTGTATAGTATCCCCCTCTTCACCTGCATAGTGCATCCCTCTTCACCTGTATAGTGTACCCCTCTTCAATCATCACGTGCAGTGCACAGCGGATCGTGTACGCAAAGCTTGGCGTGGCATTCATCTGTCCATCGTGAAGAGCTGCGTCCATCGTGATGGCCGGCAGGGCATTGTGGGCGGTCCTACGCTTCGTTCCGCCTTAGTTCTTGTCAAGTGTGTAGCCGCGCCCTTACCAACTTGTGCTGCACCCGCGTGCTGCTTACTTGCGCCCGCATCTCATGTCCCATCACCACCACCGCATCATTTCACGTCTGTCCGCATCGGAGAGTTTGCGTCCGTGTGTTCATTGGCGGGGCCGCGTCCGTGTGTGTTCGCGTCGGAGTGGGGTTGCCCTCGCACAGCCTCCTTGCATCATCCCACGTTGTGTGCCCCCAAGTGGCCCACATTTTATGTGCCATCACCGTCACATAATCTCACGTTTCATGTCCTCTTCCACCACGGCCGCCACCACTACCACCACCACCACCACCACCACCACCACCACCACCACCACCACCACCACCACCACCACCACCACCACCACCACCACCACCACCACCACCACCACCACCACCACCATCACCACCACCACCACCACCACCACCAGCACCAGCAGCGGCAGCGGCTGCCGCCGCCGCTGCCCACGTTGCCTGCCCCCCCGCCATCGCTCCCTCCTGTGTATCATGCCCCACCATGTCTCCCATCTGACCCACGTTTTTTGTCCCATCACCATCGCATAACCACATGTTTCGTGTCGCATCTTGCCCCACATTCCCCCTTTCATTGCCGTCTTCCATTGCCGCCGCCCATTCCACCTTCTGTGTCAACTTCCATTGTCGCCCCCCATTCCACCTTCTATTTCACCTTCCTTTGTTGCCCCACATTTCACCTTCCACTGTCGTCCCCCATTTCACCTTGCATTGTCGCCCACCAGTCCACCTTCCATTTCACCTTGCATTGTCGCCCCCCATTTCAGCTTCCATTTCACGTTGCATTGTCGCCCCCCATTTCACCTTCCATTTCACCTTGCATTGTCGCTCCCCATTCCACCTTGCATTGTCGCCCCCTATTTCACCTTTCATTTCACCTTGCATCGTCACCCCCCATTTCACCTTGCGTTGTCCCCCCCATTCCACCTTGCACTTCACCTCGCATTGTCGCCCCCTACTCCACCTTGCATCGGCGCCCCCTACTCCACCTTGCATTGTTGCCCCACATATCACCTTCCATTTCAACTTGCATGGTCACCCACCATTTCACCTTGCATTGTCGCCGCCCATTTCACCTTCCATTTCACCTTCCCTTTCACCATGCGTTGTCGCCCCCGATTTCACCTTCCATGCCACCTTGCATTGTTGCCCCACATATCACCTTCCATCCTCAGGGGACGGCTCGCGCTGCCTCACCTTCGCGCAGTTCCTGGACATGATGACGGCCTTCTCCCACCGCACGCCGCTCGAGGTCAAGATGGTGTGGGCGTTTGCGCTGTGGGACTTTAACGGCGACGACAACCTCAACGCAGGTGGGCGGGTAATTGGCCTCGTCGCACCGTTATGGCTGGTTCAAGGGGGGGGGGCGGGGGGGCTGTGCGCATGGGCGGGGGCGGGGGCGGGGGCGGGGCGGGGGCGGGGGCGGGGGCGGGGGCGGGGGCGCGACCGCGGGCGCGAGAGCGAGAGCGACCATGGGAGTGGGCGTGGGCGTGGGCGTGGGCGTGGGCGCGGGCGCGGGCGCGGGCGCGGGCGCGGGCGCGGGCGCGGGCGCGGGCGCGGGCGCGGGCGCGGGCGCGGGCGCGGGCGCGGGCGCGGGCGCGGGCGCGGGCGCGGGCGCGGGCGCGGGCGCGGGCGCGGGCGCGGGCGCGGGCGCGGGCGCGGGCGCGGGCGCGGGCGCGGGCGCGGGCGTGGGCGTGGGCGTGGGCGTGGGCGTGGGCGTGGGCGTGGGCGTGGGCGTGGGCGTGGGCATGGGCGTGGGCGTGGGATTGTTTGTTCGTGCATCAGGATGATTGTGATGGTTTGTGTGCGTGGTTTTAAGTGTGGGCTTGTGGGATACCCATCGCAGTCTCATCCACTCTATTCACAGGTGAATCATTGGCATATGCTACAGCCGGAGAGATAAATCCCTATACCCTGGACCATCGTGGCATAAGTGGCTTTTCCAATGCCCTTCATCTCGCACGTGGAGCTTTTCGATTTGCCAATGCAGCATGGTTCACAAGAGTAAAATGAGTAGTGTGTTTAGTACCAAGAGTAAAATGAACTCGCGTCGCGGGCGAGCATTCTTCCCAGTATGTGCTCGTGGCAGAGCCTGCAGTTTGGGCTCTGTCGTGAGACTATGTGGCAGCATAAGAAGCATGCGGGCTTTACATTCGTTATCTAGCACTGTGGTCGCTATTGGAGCATGGGAGAATGCTTCTTAAATGCCACCTAGAATCTAAGTTTTATGACTAGTATTTTCCTAGGGAGTGTTCAGGGGCTGGTGCCTGGCACCGCCCGTGCCAGTGTGGGTTCATATGCACAAGACCACAGAATGCCCGGCCTTGCGTTGACAATCGACATAGTGTTTCGTTTTTATCCAAGTGTCAGTTCGTTAGGCACTTTCTAGCTGGTAGTGCCCCATGCTTGGCCGCGTTTCCTCTTATACACGTAACTAATGCCGAGTTTTCGCAGAACCGCCAGCAGCAACGCACTGTCAACAACCAGCACATCTCACGGCTGCCTACTAGGACATTATGTCCCCAGTGATATAGTAGTACTCCTCACTAGTCTCGCTCATCTCCACCCCTGCTAGTTGTCCTACAGATATGCTCCTGTTGCGCCTACTGTCTACTCGAACCTCCCGCACATGCCCTCTTACCAGACGATGTTCTCCTACTGCCTACTCCCTAACGAACGAAACCTCCTACTAAAATCTGCTGCAGCTACCCCCTTGCCAGATCACATTCGCCTACTGCCTTCTCCGGCTTGCCAGACGACACTCTCCTACTGCTTACTGCCGAGCTAACGAAACATCCTAGCTGAAATCTGCTGCAGCTACCCCCTTGCCAGATCACATTCTCCTAGTGTCTACTGCCTAATGAACTAAGCCTCCTGACTAAAATCTGCTGTGGCTGCCCCCTTGCCAGACGACATCCGCACCGGCCTGCGCCTGGTGACGAGTACGCCCACCCAGGAACATGCGGCGGTGCTGTCAGGGCGCGCGTCTCGCCGCATGACGCTGGGCATGAACATGCAGCTTAGCGAAGCCGAGACGGATGACGTGTTGGCAAAGGTGTGTGAGGGACGGGGGTGTGCGTGAGTAAAATACCGATTCGCGACTAGTGTAGTGAGTAGTGTGGAGTGACTGATATAATTAGTAGCAGTATGGGTTTGACGCTGGGCATGAATATGCAGCTGATCTTAGCCGAGATGGGGGATGTGTTGGCAAACGCGTTATTTTTACTGTGAGTAGTGAGTTCTGCAGTGTTTGCACTCTAGTCCCAGTCCACGCCGTCCTACTGTAGTGGCTACTAGTTCATGCGTTGGACGTCTGGCGTCTACTTGTAGCTGAACGAGGAAAGTCATCCATTAGGTAGTGAGTCAATTGTGCGACGTGCAGGCAAAGGTGTGGGGAAACGGGGACTCGTGCACACTCTTTTGAGGGCTATAGTGACCACTCTGTGAGTACTAGTGTAGCGACTTCCTGGCCATACATTGGATGCTTGGCATGAACTGTAAGCCAAGCGAGTTCGATATGTGTGCGTGTCATGCTGGTTACGGTGCATGTGCTATAGGTAGTACAGATTGCTGGCTACGGTGCACGTGAGTGCGGTAGTGAGCACTGGAGTGCATGCTGATCAGGCCGTTGATCTGGCGCTTGCCAGAGGGTCAGCTTATCTCCAATCAAGTGGATTTGTACTATCTGTAAGAAGGTAAACGAGAAGTCACTAGTGGCTAGTAATAAGCGGGTAATTTAGCTAATGAAGCGGGTGCTCTCTACTTGAAATATCAGGTGTTGAGCAGCGACTGGACAATTGCGTGGAGGATGATGACTGATGAGCCCGGGACAGAGGGATGCGCCGGCCGTGGCTGGAGTGGAAAATTCACCCTCGTAAGTTCAAGATATCTCCTGTGAAATGTCTCGCTAGCTAGCCAGCTAGCAAGTTGTCTGGCAAGCGTGTCCCTAGACAGCTAGATAGCAAGCGGGGAGGCGGTTGTCCGGCATCATGCACTCAAATCTGTATTATACCAGCAGCACCACCGTCCACCGGTATTATATCCCGCCGGTATTATATCCCCTGTGCCAGTGCCCCGCCTGCCCCGCCTGCCCCGCCTGCCCCTCCTGCCGCTCCTGCCCCCTCCTGCCCCTCCTGCCCCGCCTGCCCCTCCTGCCCCGCCTGCCCCTCCTGCCCCTCCTGCCGCTCCTGCCCCCTCCTTACCCGCCTGCCCCGCCTACCCCGCCTGCCCCGCCTGCCCCGCCTGCCCCGCCTGCCCCGCCTGCCCCGCCTGCCCCGCCTGCCCCGCCTGCCCCGCCTGCCCCGCCTGCCCCGCCTGCCCCGCCTGCCCCGCCTGCCCCGCCTGCCCCACCTCCCCCGCCTGCCCCGCCTGCCCCGCCTGCCCCGCCTGCCCCGCCTGCCCCGCCTGCCCCGCCTGCCCCGCCTGCCCCGCCTGCCCCGCCTGCCCCGCCTGCCCCGCTTGCCCCGCCTGCCCCTCCTGCCCCGCCTGCCCCGCCTGCCCCGCCTGCCCCTCCTGCCGCTCCTGCCGCTCCTGCCCCATCCTGCCCCGCCTGCCCCGCCTACCCCGCCTGCCCCGCCTGCCCCACCTGCCCCACCTGCCCCGCCTGCCCCGCCTGCCCCGCCTGCCCCGCCTGCCCCGCCTGCCCCGCCTGCCCCGCCTGCCCCGCTTGCCCCGCCTGCCCCTCCTGCCCCGCCTGCCCCGCCTGCCCCGCCTGCCCCTCCTGCCGCTCCTGCCGCTCCTGCCCCCATCCTGCCCCGCCTACCCCGCCTGCCCCGCCTGCCCCACCTGCCCCACCTGCCCCGCCTGCCCCGCCTGCCCCGCCTGCCCCGCCTGCCCCGCCTGCCCCGCCTGCCCCGCCTGCCCCGCCTGCCCCACCTGCCCCACCTGCCCCGCCTGCCCCACCTCCCCCGCCTGCCCCGCCTGCCCCGCCTGCCCCGCCTGCCCCGCCTGCCCCGCCTGCCCCGCCTGCCCCGCCTGCCCCGCCTGCCCCGCCTGCCCCGCCTGCCCCGCCTGCCCCGCCTGCCCCGCTTGCCCCGCCTGCCCCTCCTGCCCCGCCTGCCCCGCCTGCCCCGCCTGCCCCGCCTGCCCCGCCTGCCCCTCCTGCCGCTCCTGCCGCTCCTGCCCCCATCCTGCCCCGCCTGCCCCGCCTACCCCGCCTGCCCCGCCTGCCCCACCTGCCCCACCTGCCCCGCCTGCCCCGCCTGCCCCGCCTGCCCCGCCTGCCTCGCCTGCCCCGCCTGCCCCGCCTGCCCCGCCTGCCCCGCCTGCCCCGCCTGCCCCGCCTGCCCCACCTGCCCCGCCTGCCCCGCCTGCCCCGCCTGCCCCGCCTGCCCCGCCTGCCCCGCCTGCCCCGCCTGCCCCGCCTGCCCCGCCTGCCCCGCCTGCCCCGCCTGCCCCGCCTGCCCCGCCTGCCCCGCTTGCCCCGCCTGCCCCGCCTGCCCCGCCTGCCCCTCCTGCCGCTCCTGCCGCTCCTGCCCCCATCCTGCCCCGCCTGCCCCGCCTACCCCGCCTGCCCCGCCTGCCCCACCTGCCCCACCTGCCCCGCCTGCCCCGCCTGCCCCGCCTGCCCCGCCTGCCCCGCCTGCCCCGCCTGCCCCGCCTGCCCCGCCTGCCCCGCCTGCCCCGCCTGCCCCGCCTGCCCCGCCTGCCCCGCCTGCCCCGCCTGCCCCGCCTGCCCCACCTGCCCCGCCTGCCCCGCCTGAACCCTGCAATCTGTGACGGTCGGTTCGTACTGGCTGTCGCATGGGGACAGATCCTGAACGAGATTGACCCCGCCAAGCTGGGTGTCAGCTTCAACGACTTCTGCAGCATCCTCGCGCGTCTGCCCGACTTTTTGCTGTGAGTTGGGTGGGGGGCTTGTTGCTGTGGGTGGGGTGGGGGCTTTGTTGCTGTGGGGTGGGACTTGGGGGGCTTGTTGCTGTGGATTGGGTGGGGTGCTTCATGTTGCTGTGGGGTGGGTTGGGGGCTTGTTGCTGTGGGTAGGGTGGGTGGCATGTTGCTGTGTGAGGGGGGGGGGGGGGGCGTGTTGCTGTGGGGTGGGTGGGGGCCTTGTTGCTGTGGGGTGGGACTTGGGTGGCTTGTTGCTGTGTGTGGGGGGGGGGGGGCTTGTTGGTGTGAGTGGGTGGGGGGCTTGTTCCTGTGGGGTAGGTGGGGGAATGCGAATGCTGGCGGCTTGTGGGTCCTGTAGTGATGTTGTTAAGGCATCTTGGTTTGGAAAATGCTGCAATAATAGTGATAATTGTATCATGATTATTACTACTGATAGGAATTATATGATTGTTAGGAAAGTCACTGTGGCCATTCCCACGCCGTGCGTTCCTCCTGGGCACCTGTGTAGTGTGTGCCTGCACGGGATGCGGCTTTGGTGGTCAAGCTATAGTAGTAGCTGGGCAAGGATGTGACTAGGCATTGATGCGACCTGTGCCGACCCGATAGGTTTGCATAGTATCTGTATGATTGCTAATCCGTGCTGTGAGCCTAAGCGCCAACGCTGATTGCTCTGCTGTTAGCGACTAAACGCTGTTCTCCTAGGGTGCCAGCCCAGCCAGCACGACGAGTGGAATAGGAACTGTGACAATGGCTTGATTTTGTCAAACAGCTTGGACTTGTGTAACCATTGTGGGGTCATGCTGGTTCTCTGGAAGAGGGGATCAGTGCGGCTGCATGACTGATTTGCATAGTAAGGCAGTAGCGCTTGCCCGGGGTCGGGCTCTTGGGCTCATGTGAAGGTGCCAAGAAATGATGCCATGTTCACTGGTTGCACATCTTGGCCAGTGCGTTCAAGGGAACAGGGTACTCTGTACTCTGACGCGTGCCTGAGTGTGGGACAAGCGCTGATGCAACGAATTCTGTCGCAATGGAGGCACGCCCATGTCGCATGGTGGTGTAGCATGCAGTAAGGTGCACAAACGTCTTTCAAATGAGGTGGGACCAAACCCACAAGAGCACGTGTAAAATCCCCTGTGAATGACTCGGTACCGGAGTACGGAACATAACATGTGGGCGCAGTATTAGGCAGGTCCTCAGGCTTAAGTGGTGAGTGGTCGCTGAGGGGCCTAGAACTAGTACAACCTGCGAATGGCCAATGCACTGGCACTTGGAACCACTGTAAAGTATCGTGACCAAAGACATGGGTGAGTTAGGATGTTGGTAGGCTATGTGAAGGTTAGCGGGTCGCTATTAATTTTTGGCAAAGTGACCCCATTGACTCGCATTCATTCTTCCAACCTTCCTCAACACTTCTGTCTTCCCTTACCCCCTGCCACACCAGTACCGCTGCCAACACTTAGCCGCTGGCTTTACCTGCCCATCATGCACTACCACCGGACATTTGGGCTCACTCCTACCCCCATGCTAATTTTGCTCCTGATTATGAATCTTGTTCTAACTGTGCACATGTCATGGTGTATGTTTGCCTGTTCTTTTTTCACTCAGGAATTTCCGCTTCCAAGTCTAGAATGGCAATAATAATTAATTATAACGAGGGAACCAGTTGGCTCGGCTGAAGTCATCAAGATATTGCAATGTGCGTGGGTGCCGTATCCGCGTGGAACATTATCTCAATTGGGGTACTCCACGACATACTACTATATCTGAGGTGCGTGTCCACGCATTACTTACTTCTGAGGACATAAATGTGGAAGACCATAATTTGTGCAGGTGGAGGTTATTGCCCTTGAGGATAGCCGCTACGATATTTGCCGCAGACGATATTTGTAACTTTCGTGTGATTGTTTTTCTAATGAGAATAGCATGGTACTCCGTGCCGGGCATGCCCATGCGCATGGCACGCAAGTACTTACGTGCTTACAGTTTGTGCCATGCAAGTTACGGTGGGGCTCTAGGGCTGCTCCGCTCAGAAAAGTATGCAATTGAGTTCAGTAAGTATACTTGCGTGTCATGCGCATACGGGCATGCCAAGGAGTACTGTGCTGATCCTCATTAGACAAATAATTACACTTGTAAAAGTTTTAACAAACAGACAAATGTCGTCTGCATCATGCGTGGCAACCTAATTACATATAGTGCTAGATGCCAGGACAAGGAGAAATGGGCTGCCATCTGCGATAAGCACCTTGCTGAGGGGTATGCTCCTGTTTTCTCCCCACGGGCCCCGCGGCCCGTTGCTAGCCAGGGTAGAAGTCCGCAGGTGGAGCTTATTGGCCCTGAGGATAGCCGCTACACTACCGCCTCGTCTGCCATTACAGTAGAGGACAGCTCGGACATGAGGATTACATCCCCATCTAGTGCTTAATGGTTGGGGAATGATGCAGACGATATTTGTTTAAACTTTTGTGTAATTATTTTTTCTAATGAGATTAGCATAGTACTCCGTTGCATGCCTTTGCGCATGACACGCAAGTACTTACTTACTTACTTGCTAGATGGGGATGACGGCACAGTCACTTGAATGCTCCATCACATCCTCGGTGTCCGCTACCAAGAGCGCCGCAACCAGGCCGAGCTCTACTGCGCGAGCTCCCTCTTGTCACCCATACCCGATCCGACACCGCCTCCTCCTCTTTGCCGGCCATCTTGCCCACACAGACCAGGTGTATACCGATGCCGGGCCCTGCATGCGGGCGGGCTAAGGACTGGCCAACCAGGTAGACACCTCCTCCTATGGCAGGGTCCTCTTGTCGACCGTCACAACGCACTGGCAAACTTTAGCGTGCCCCGCACCAACGCGGCGCGACCCGGACCTGTGTGACACATGATCGCTTGAGGATGCAGGGCTTCTGGGATTATCTGTACTCCGCGCCCGCATGATAGACAAGGAGAAATGGGCTTCCCGGTCTGTGATAAGCACCTTCCTGTGTGGCATGCTCCTGTTTGGGCATGCTCCTGACGAGCCACGAGCCACGAGCGGACATGGCTGACGGCAGATCGAGCTCAGAACTTTTGCATCTGAGCCCCAAATTCAGTCAGATCACTAGCTTGCAACCGATGCGTCTCTTCTAGGCGCATCTGCTACTATAGTTGGTTACAGCTGTAACGCAGTATTGTGACAAGCCTGAAGCTATATTATGCAAAGCACCACGTCTTTCTAAGACACGCACGCTGATCAATATATATTTTCCCCAAGATATTAAAAAATTAAATTAAATTAAATTATAACATGCCTCCGTTGGGAGATCATTGAATTGAATTGAATTGAATTGTAACATAACTCCGTTGGGAGTATATGTAGCACATAGCCCTTGAGAGGGGGGGCATATGGCCTATCATACATCCTAAGCTACTTCCTGCAAGGGTGGGGATGTAAAGGACCCTTGCTCTAGTTGCACCAGGGCACTTGCATCCCCATGATCTTCAAGCTATGCCCAGCGAAGGGGGAGCCTGTCATGGGGGGGAAGATCAGCATAGCTATACAAAAAGCTAGGGCATGGCGTCTCAGCAGAGAGTTACTCCCTGCATGGGCACGGCATAATTAAATAAAGCTAGTCATCATCTGGAGGGTGGCTCATCATAGGCACACATGTACATGACTAAAAAAGGCTAGGCCTAAGCTGGTATAGTGCCTGTAGTAGGCGGGCATGTACAAGGCCACTGTCTAACTATTCTACACTACTGCTGCTGTATTCCCCTAGGCTGGGGCTGGAGTTGCTGGGGCCGCGGTGGTCGAGGGGGTCCGACGCTTGCCAGCCAGGGCTTGTGGCCGACGTAGATGGCCGCCCCCTTGCAGTACACCGGCTGGCCGGACTTGGTCTGCCGGAGCTGGAGGTAGGTCGGCCATAGCTCCCGTCGCCGTTGTTGCTGTGCCAGGGTCAAGTCGTCATCCACGGTGAAGTGAGTCTTCTCGAGCCGCTTGCGGCGTCTGAGAAACGAAATCTTGTCCGCTGGGCTATCAAAGATGAGAAGAAGCGGAGGCGCCCCTGCCTTACCCCGCGCGCGGGGGAGGCGGTGGGCGGTCAGCTTGATCTCACCAAGAAGGCCCATGCGTGCAAGGATTTTGCTCTCAAACGCACGTGCAAGCTTCTCGGAATTCTCACCTTCTTCCATGTCGAAGTTCTTGAGTATGGCGTTGAGGCTGCGCTTAATTGGCGAGCTCGGCCTCCTCGCGGAGGTCAAGCGTCTGCCGCTGGAGCTGGGCTACGACGGCGGAGGTGGTGGAGGTGGTATGTTGCTTAAGCATGTCCGCCCAGGTCGTGATGGGAGGAGCATCGCCGGCCAGGCCAGCCGGGGCTGGCTTGGCGGCAATGTCCTTCACTGCCTGGGCGGTGAGGCCTGCTGTGTTCTGCAAGACCTCGATAGCGATTGCATTATCCTTGAGGCGCTGGTCGATGTCGCGGAGCTGGGCGGTGATGGAGTCGGTGGAGGCGGAAGGGGGGGGGGGGGGGAGGCGAGGAGGGTGGCAGTGGCGGTGGGGATGGTGGATCGAAGCTCAGCAGCCAGCGTGCCGCCAATTGCCGCCACATCCGCGGCAAGAGGGGTCACGTGCTGCTCGAAAGCTTCCTTGAGGAGGGTGCGGATGGTGGCTTCGGTGGGGAAGGTGGGGGGGGGCGGCGGGGAAGCCCAGATCGCGGCTTCGGAGCGTCCAACAAGGGAGCAGAGGGCGAAGCGTTGGAGCTTGGGGCGACTCATGCGGTGAATGATTGGGAGAGCCTCGGCGGGGTCGACAAGCTGGCCATTACCAGGCCAGCGGCCGCGGTTGTGGGACGTGAGGTACACGCACAGGGCTAGAAGCGAGGCGTGATTGCCGAAAAACACATCTTCCATGAACCAACCGGGGCTGCGTTGCCAGAAGCCGGAGCTGTTGACGTCAAAGGAGGTATCTTCCCAGGGCGGCTCAGCAGAGCGACTGCGCTTAGGTTCAGGCGATACAGATGGCGAGGCAAGCCCGGAAGGCTGGGCGAGCACCAGTGCACGACTAGTGTCACCGTTGCCATCTGGGCCGGTGGGCGAAGCTGCAGCCGAAACTGCAGGCGTATTTTCATTGCCGAGCGCAGCCGCCAGGCTGCGTTGCGTCGAGAGGCGTTTGCTCATCGTATATTGCGTAATAGCTTCGGAAAATTATACCAGCATGTGCGTCGTAGAAAGACGCATCGATTGTGATATTCACGGCTAAATTCGGTGCTCAAACGTGAAAGTTATGAGCTCCGCCGTCAGCCATGGCTATCTCGTGGCTCGTAGCTTGTGCACTGAGCCTTGATAGCTTCCGTTGGGAGATCATGTAGCACATATTCCATGATGGATGGGGTGGAGGAAGCCGCGTAATCGAACTATCCTAACTCTAAGCTATCTAGTCCCCCCGAAGATAAATATTACGCATGCAATATTATGACGAGCAAACGCTCCTCTACGCAACGCAGCCCGGCGGCTGAGCTGAGCCCTGAAATTGCGTCTGCAGCTCCCGGGCTGCAGCTTTGCCCAGGTGAATCGGCGCCCTGAAGGCAGCCACTAGCCAAGCCCTATAGTGGTCGCCTCGCCCCCCGGGATCGCCTCGCCAGCCGCGTCGCCTACTAGGAGCCCAAGCGCGCAGTCGCCCTGCCGAGCCGAGCTGGGAAGACGTCGACTTTGGCGCCAGCCAGGCTGCCCGGCTTTTTTGACAAGCTCAACCACAGCAGCATCCTGCATGCGTTTCGTGCCTCCAGGAGTTTTGGGGATCGTACGCCTCGCTTATTGAAATCTGCAAGCAGCTCTACAACCAGCTTTAGGGCCGCCTCCATATAATGCCTGGCTTATGCATGAGGCGCCCATACTGACGAATGCATCACCACCGGACGTCGCCCGCCCCCACCTTTGAACAGCTTAATTAATACGTCTTGCTCTCCTCCCTCCTTGGACTCTCCATCCAGGAGCTCTAGCCCCCCACCCCCCTCACCACAGAACCTTCTTGACCGAGGCTGCCATCCGCTCCGGCTTCCTTATTAAGGAAGCCCTCGATCGCGAACAGTGCTCACGTGACCCCCCTCGAGCTGCATGCAGATGTGGCAGCCCTGGGCGGCCGAGCTCCCCCTTATCTCCACCAGTGACCGCCGCCCGACCGCCGCGCCGGCCTCTGGATGCCTCAGGACTCGCCTCCACCCGACCTCCAAAGCCACCGATCGCCACCGCCTGCATGCATGCACCACCGACGCCATCACTGCCCACTCCTCGACATCGACACTGAGTGCCTCAAGGACAACGCCATCGCCATCGTCAGTGCCTGGCTCCCCTGCTCCTTATAGTTCAAGTACATGGCGGATAAGCTGTTGTTACCGCAAAAACTCTATCCAGGACTGCCTACACGCTGGACGACGACTTGACCCTGGCCCAGCAACAGCGGCGACGGGGGCTATGGCCGACCTACCTCCAGCTCCGGCAGAGCGCAGGGGGGAAGTCGGTATACTGGAGGGGGGACATCATCCACGTCGACCACAATTAAGCCCTGGCAGGCACCCCCTGCCACCCCAGCAAACCCAGTCTATAGGGAACTGAATATACCAACTGTAGTGTAGATTAGTAAGGCTTATAGCCTACTATACGTGGCCTACGCGCATGTGCGCGCGCCCATAATAATGGCCCCATATAAGTAATTAGTAAGTACTTGCGTGTCATGCGCAAAGGCATGCCACGGAGTATACTATGCTAATCTCATTAGAAAAATAATTACACATTAAAGTTTAAACAAATATCGTCTGCATCATCCCCCAACCGTTAAGCACTAGATGGGGATGTAATCCTCATCCGAGCTGTCCTCTACTGTAATGGCAGACGAGGCGGTAGTAGTGTAGCGGCTATCCTCGATCAGAACCAATAACCTCCACCTTCGGACTTCTACCCTGGCTAGCTAGCAACGGGTCGCGGGGCCCACGGGTGGGGAGAAAACAGGAGCATACCCCTCGGGAAGGTGCTTATCGCAGATGGCAGCCCATTTCTCCTTGTCAATCGTGCGGGCGCGGAGTACGGATAGTCCCAGAAGCCCTGCATCTTCAAGCAGTTGTGTCAGTGACATAGGTCCGGGTCGCGCCGCGCCGGTGCCCGGCGCGCGCAAGTTTGCCAGTGGGTTGCGATGGGACAAGGGGACCCTGCCATAGGAGGAGGTGTCTATACTACCTGGTTGGCCCGTCTTAATGTACGTGATCGAAGGACGTTGCCGCCAGGCCAGCCCCGGCTGGCCCAGCCGGCCGGCTGATGCCGGCCCCTCTCACGTCCAGACCTGGCATGGGCCGCCATGCTATAGCTGATATAGCTGCATGAACCATGCACCATGCACCACCAGTGACCACCTCCGCCATGGCTGCACAGCTCAAGCAGCAGCTAGACGCTCGACCTGGCCGCGAGGAGGTTATTGGCCCTGAGGATAGCCGCTACACTACCGCCTTGGCGTCTGCCATTACAGTAGTAGAGGACTGTCAGCTCGAATGAGGATTATGTACATCCCTGGATCTAGTGCAGACGGGATGGTTGGGGAATGATGCAGACGATATTTGTTTCAACTTTTGTCACACCCATGGGCCCCGTACGATTGCGTATTGCGTATGCCTGTACACTGCTTTTGTGTATAATTATTTTTTCTAATGAGTTTAGCATAGTACTCCGTGCCGGCAAGCCTTTGCGCATGACACGCAAGTACTTACTTACTTACTTACCGTTAGGCCAAGCATGATCGACATTAAGCGCAGCCGCAACATCGATCATCGTCAAGCACTTCGACCTGCTTGAAGGTGAGAACCCTGAGTCCCTTGCCAAGCAAGGCGTTTGAGACCACCATCCGTGTCCCCATTAATTAATTAATTAATTAATTGAACTCGTGCTCCCGTTGGGGTGTCGCGTCTGCGTACCACAATCTCCGGCGCCATGCACCAAGGCAGGCACGTCAGCTCAGCTCATTTGGGTTTTACCAAAGCTGAGCATGGCCAGCCGCCATGGTGGCGCCGGAGATTGTGGTATGCAGACGCGACAGCTGTCACGGACGCGAGCTATGTCATCCGGGCGCCCACTATGCACAAGACCGGTGACGTGCGCAAGGAATTTGTTTTCTGCGCATTTTCGACAAAGGCTAGTGACCGGGGGGGGGACACTAGCACTTGCAGCATAAGAGCGGACGAAAGTGTACGTGCGCGCGCGCCGGGCCAGGCACGGCTGGGCGCGCAGCACTGACTTGAACGGACGGCAGCACAAGTGCGCAGCGTCGAGAGGATCATACGCGAGTTAGTGGACAGCTGGAGCTGGAGCTGGAGCTGGAGCTGGACTGCTGGACTTCAACAGCGCCGAGGCTATTGACAGGCCAGGTGTCTTTGTGGTGTAGAATAGCGAGTCAACGTTATGAGGACTGGACAGAAAATGGAAAAGGACAATTTGCGGTGCGGAGCCAGATCGCTGGACTGATGAATGCGAAATCGCTGGCAGCCCTACAAAGGGATTTCTTCTAGAAAGGAAATATTAGAAGCAATGTTTGCTGGGCCACTCACACGCAAGTTGTGAGCGTGCAGATTGTTTAATTGTTGAAGGATATTATGCTTCGACCTTGGTGGTCGTGACTAAATGCCGGACATTCCCAGGGACAGAAATGCCGGAGCCTCTAGGAGATGAGATCGGCAACAGGGTAGCAATTTAGATTTGTCGGGATGCCTTCCTGTTTTTGTTGGCATGTGTGGTAGTAAGCCAGGACGGCAACTGGAATGCGGTTTCTGTTTGCATGGTTCAGGCAGCAAGATAGTTTTGGCATTCCTGGCTGGACTGACAAGTGTGGCGTGTGTCATGCGTGTGGCATGACGAATGGTTTGGTTCATAGTCGAAGAGGACTCTCACGTAGCGTGTAGTCTCTTCGAGTCTCTCGTTAGTGGCCTTCGTGTTTCTCCCTTTCCTTGGGAGCAAGGCCGGTAGCATGTCATGGAGCGCTGCCTAACTGCGGGCTCGTGAGCATGGAGTGCATCGATATTGAGACTATCAACGTGTTGTAATTGTATTAACTTTCTCAATAAATTCCGCATGTGCGGCTTCATCATCAGACTGTGCAAAGTGTGTGTTGTGAAAACATTGTTCTATAGCAGGGGAGGCAAAAGCATCATCTTGCACCATCATCATTGTCGCAATTAGATTAGTTGGAGCGTCTAGCTAACGCCCCAGCAAGCCGCCGCGTTGGTCAGTACGCCCGGCGTACGGAGCCGCAAAAATACGGGAAAACGTACACTGAAGGCCTCCGTGTATTATACGCGTATTTATTTCAGAATACGCGGTTTGGACTTAGAATTTTTCGGGGGTACCAGCGGGCAGCGGGCACTGGCGCGGTGCCCAGCCAGGTTCTGGGCGCGGCGCGTTCACTGCACATTTGATATTTTTACTACTAGAAGTAGATGCGTACAGTTCTTTTCATAATTAAGCGCAAGCCTTGCAAAATCTTTGGCCGCGGTAGGAGACAGCTAGGACTAGGTACATAACGCATAATAACAGTGTGCCAGCAAATGCCAGCTGTGCTACTGACGGTGTAATGCAATATAGCGACGACGAGGCCAGTGCGACTGTGCGATAGTGTGCAGCCATTTTCGATTTGCAGCCATGCCGAAGAAAGGGCCTGAATGGGATTTCGTTGTCGAGAAGAAAGAAGCAGTCACAGATACTGTTAGTAACACAACGCAGTATGTGTCGAGGATGTTCTGCTCATTTTGCAACAAGAATTTCTCCTACAAGGCGGGGCCAATCAGCGTATTCCGAGTCCGTGCACACTTTGCCGGAATCGCAGGGGAAGGGATGTTACCCTGCGACAAAATTCCACCGAATATCCGGAGCAGGTTTCTCAGGATTGCTAACAACAAGTTGCAGAAGTCAGACGCCAAGAAGCAGCACAATTTGAACAGGGCAATGGCGGAGATGGGAGGGGCTGCGCCGGCTGACTTGTCGTCGGTTCCCAGCAAAGGCCAGCTGAGCATCACCAAATGGCTGGTTCCCGTCGACGAGAAAGGTGTCCAGCTGCTGGCTGCCGAATTTTTTATCGAGAACGGCATTGCCTTCAATGCGGCTGAGAGCGCCTCTTTCAAGCAGATGGTGGCCGGCATGATCCAGTACAAAGGAGGGCACGTCACCCCTCCTTCTCGGAAGTTGTTGGGTGGCGAGCTTCTCGTGAAGAAGAAGGAGAGCGTGCAGGTGGCTGTCGAGGATCTCAGGGCCAAGAACAACCGTTACAGCTGGACCCTCGTTTCTGATTCCTGCACGAATGTAAACAAGAAGCCCATCGTCAACTTTCTCAGCGTCACCAACGGCATCGCCATCTTTGAGGACGCGCTGGACGCCTCTGGCCAGTACAAGAACTCTGCCTATCTGGGCAAGGCCTGCAAGGTGGTCATGAGGAGGCACGGGCCTGAGAACTACATCCAGATCTTGATGGATGGAGCAAGTGCGTGCCAGAATGCATGCGACGATCGAGGTGGCGGCCTCGAAGGGCTTCGAGCACATCACGCCCGCGTGGTGCTCTGCTCACGTCATCAACCTAGCGTTCGAGGACGTGGGCGACCTGCCATGGGTGAAGGAGCAACTGGCAGCGTGTCGCCAGATCTCCAAGTTCATCCGCGCCCACGATGCGACGCTCTCCCTCTGGCGCAGCTACGACAGGGGCGCGCTCAAGCTGCCGCCCGAGACGCGGTTCGCCAAGAACTTCCTGTGCGCGAAGAAGTGCTATGACAAGCGGGACACGCTGGCCACGATGGTCGCCTCCAAGCAGTGGAGGAAGGCGACCGCCAACAAGGACTGGACGGCAGAGGCCAGGGAGGTGCGCTCGCTGATCCTGGACGAGGGGATGTGGCAGGAGCTCGGCAATGTGGCAGCTGCAGGTCTTGCAGCTGATGTACAATGTCCTGCGCGAGGTCGATGGGCGGCGGGCCAGCATGGGCACGATCTACGCGTCCATGCTGGACGTGGAGAAGGCCTTGGAGGCGTCCAACCCGCAGAGGGAGGAGGTTCTCATCGCCGACAAGAAGCGCAGGGGCGACGTGCTGGACATCTGGCGCAGCCGGTGGGAATGCATGAACAACGACCTGCAGATGGCGGGCTTCGCCTTGAACCCCCAGCACGTCGTTCGGATCGTCCAGGACGACAAGGGCAGGCAGGTGGAGGTGGGCCGGCCGGGCATTGAGGACAATGAGGAGGTGATGGTGGCTTTGGCGCGCATCTGCGAGAAGCTCCTGGGCACCGAGAAGGGTGCAGAGGCTGTGAGCCAGTGGCACAGGTAACTTCCGGAGGCTGGAGGGCGCCTTTGGCTCCAAGATGTCCATGACCTGGATCGAGAAGGAGACGCCCTCTGGATACTGGCAGCAGATTGGGGGCATGGCAGGCGCCATCGAGCTGAAGATGGTGGCTGTGCCTGTGCTGGCAGCGCCAACGTCCGCGAGTGCGGCCGAGGGTTGTTGGTCCCACATGAAGTTCCTGCACACCAAGTTGCGGAACCGTCTGTCCGAGGAGAAGGTGGTGGACTTGATGTACATGTATCACAACATCAGGGCTGTCAACAAGGCCCGGGATGCGCAGTACGCGGAGGCGTTCCTCAGGCACGACGGCTACGCCACCGATGATGAGGCCAGCGGGGATGAGGTGGAGATGGAGGAGGAGGAGGAGGAGGAGGAGGAGGAGGAGGAGGAGGAGGAGGAGGAGGAGGAGGAGGAGGAGGAGGAGGAGGAGGAGGAGGAGGAGGAGGAGGAGGAGGAGGAGGAGGAGGAGGAGGAGGAGGAGGAGGAGGAGGAGGAGGAGGAGGAGGAGGTGCAGGGCAAGCACCGTGGTCACGGCACCACTGTGGGAAGAAGGCCTGGCTCCTCCCGGTTGGAGGAGGAGGTGGGGGAGGAGGAGGCGGAGGACGAGGACCTGCGCCTGCGGCGCAAGGTTCGCGCTGCCTGCACAGCCCGGGCAAAGAAGCCGCGGTTCTTGCCGCTGCAGCCGCCAGACAAGAACTAAAGGCTTAGCATGATCTATGAAGGAGTCTTTTGTCTTAATACTTATACCATCTTGAGCCGGTGTAGTATGTGATGGCAGCTAGTGGGTGATGGCCGATGGTTGCATGGACCCATGTGATGGATGGGACATTAAGTTATAACTCACAAGTTACTAGCAATAGTATAGTGAGAACAAGGGCTGCATGCGCTGGCGTTAAAGCATGGCCGTGCTGGCTTAAATAATTGCATGGACCAACGTGGAGTAATCTCCATGGCAGCGGGGGTGCTGTTGTGCATTTTGTCAATTGTCAATGCATGATGAATGTGTGTGCACATGTGTGTGTGTGTATGGAGCTTGTTGTGGGATCCTTGAGAGCAAGGTCCTTGCAGTGTCTTATATCCTCTGCTGTTGTGCATTTTGTCAATGATGAATGTGTGTGCACATGTGTGTGTGTGTATGGAGCTTGTTGTGGGATCCTTGAGAGCAAGGTCCTTGTGTCTTATATCCTCTGCTGTTGTGCATTTTGTCAATGATGGATGTGTGTGCACATGTGTGTATGTGTATGGAGCTTGTTGTGGGATCCTTGAGAGCACTTGCTCTCAAGGATCCCACAATAAGGTCCTTGTGTCTTATATCCTCTGCTGTTGTGCATTTTGTCAATGATGAATGTGTGTATGTGTATGGAGCTTGTTGTGGGATCCTTGAGAGCATGGTCCTTAGTTGTGTCTTATGTCCTCTCATGCATTATATAGTGGATGGCTTTCCTTACAATCGACGAGTTAATTAATTAATTGATTCCTTACAATTCCCGTTGCAGCCTGCTCCCCCCTGCATTTAACAAATCATAATCAGATAGGATTGCAGGGCATAAATGGAAGATGTTAGTAAATAAGCATATACACCAAATTTCAGTTGCAATAACTGCATGACCATCATCAAGGAGCGTGCTAATTGGGTGACTGACCATTGGACCACAAAAACTGTCGCGTATTTTACCGCCGCGTCTTTTACACCCCCCACGTATAATACGCGTATTTTAGGTCCGCGTATTATATACCCCGTACACGTATTTGCCAACGCGGCAGCAAGGATAGTCAAACGCGGCACGTGACGGTACACAAGGGGATCAATAAGGTGGTCACACTAGGAGCCGGGTGTTGACAAAGTGTGACAAATTTTTGTCAACAATTGTCAACTTGTTGACAAAGTGTGACAAATGGTTGACAAATTGTTGACAAAGTGTGACAAAACTAGACAAAACTAGACAAAAAAATGTCAACAGCTTGACAAAACTTGACAGAATGTTGACAATGTTGACCAAATGTTGACAATCGTTGACATGTCAACTTTATGTTGATGTCAACAAATGTCAAAACACTGACAAGCCAAGGTGATTTGTCAACAAATGTCAAGACAAAGGCCAGCGTCAAAAACCGTCAACATGACAAAATGTCAACATGACAAACAAAGGCGTAGCAAGCTGACAAATCATTACCATGCAGACATAAAACGATTTCATTAAAATAAATAGGATTTACAATAAATAAGATGTACAATAAATAAGGTCAAAAGACCATCTAAACTGAATCAGCATCATCGTCAAGTTCATCATCATCAACGTCATCATCACCAACGTCATCATCATCAACGTCATCATCATCAAGATCATCATCATGATCATCATGATCATCATCATCAAGATCATCATTGTCGAAATCAGCATGGCTGCCGCCTTCCTCGCTGCCTGAACTGTGGTCTTCCGCATAGTTAACAGCACGGCGCTTTCTGCCACTTGTTCGAGTTGCCACTGGCGCACCGCCCTTCGGTAACTTGGCAGGACGCTTCCCTTTGCGGCGGGATGAACTTGTAGCCGGCAGCACAGTTGCTGATACAGTTTTTTTACACCGCTTCTTGCATGCACGTTTCTGCTTCTTTCCCATCGCAGCATCTGGCAAATCATCCGGCAAAGCCTGCAGTGGAATGTCCTTCCAGTTTGTCCCAAGGGTTTGGAAAAGCTCATTGCTGACGGGCGCCCATCTGATTCTGACAAGTGCCGAGGTAACTTGACATGAACCACAGCCACCTCCGGGCGATACGCAGGATCAACAACAAACCCTACAGAGCTAACTGCCGTAGGGAGGACAAATTTGGCTGTACGTGGTGAATCCCAGCTCTTAATTATCGTCAGCCTCTCAGCAGCATGGTGCTCAACTTCCTCAAATAACTCCACTCTAAGCAGCAGCTGCCTGTCCCACTGAGCCAGCGGCCCCCGCAAGGTGCAATTGAGAATATGGGTCACAATTCCGTACCGAATGCTGCCCCCCCCCTCATGGTAGGCAACGCCCGCATTGCGATGCTTCCTGCAACTCGCGTCTGCGTCCCTCGTGCGGAACTTCATTCCATACATCTCCACCATATCGTGTTCATCTGCATGGTGCAGCACACCAGCCGCAGCGGCTTTAATAAAATCCGGTACAAGAGGTGGCTGGTCTTCTTCGATCTTGCATGTCCTTCATCCAGCGAACTCTCTCGGGTTCGGGTCCGCACAGCTGACGCCTGCACACACAACAAATATTTATCATCCCAGGAACCGGCCGACGTGCAATTCCAAGTTATAGCCATCATGATGCGTGTTAGCAATATACCACAGAAATCCAGGCTAAACGCAAAAATGACCTGGCTGGAAGTTGACCGCTACCCTAAAATTTCAAGACAAGCGGGGTATATGACTTCATTCACAAGGGACCTGGTGTCAAGAAAAGATACTTACCAATACTCCTGATTATAGCCCTGGCCCTCGTCAGGATGTGTGGCATGCTTTAGCGCATATACTCCATGAGCAACTGGCGCACTTCAGCTCGCTCATCGCGGGACAGTTTGTAGGCACGGTGCCGAACAATACGGCCCAAACGGACCTCCTTCGAAGGGTCTTGCTCCAGTAGGTCCCAGATGTAGTACGGATCTTTGACCTGCAAGGGCAAGGGATAAAGACATGGAAAAAAAGACGCAATGTTACAACCCATGCATACTAAATATGACATGCAGTTGTTATTTCAGTACAAAGCCATTGAAGCAGGCACATTTCAATTGCTACCAATTGTGTTCAGCATTGATCAAGGCAGTTGCGCGTTTGCCGTTACTAGATAGTAACACATCTGATCACTCCAACAATAAATCAGCAGACTACGATGACATCAACAGCTTCCAGCATGCAAAAGAATTTTAAGAACTATTTGGGCGTTCTTACCCCAGTAACTTCGTGTGCGAAATAGCTGGCATGCAATGCGCAGCGCCTCCTTTTCAAGGTAGGACTCCCCCATGGAATACTCGACGTTGACGTTCGACAGGCGTGCCTTCGTAACCTCATGCATCAACCTTTCCCCCCATGCCATTGTGCGCGTTTCGGGCAGGCCAAGCAGCTCTTAGTATCTGGGTTGCCAAGTGCACTGCCACGTGCATGGATCGAGGCATTTCCGTTGCTGGTATGACCCTCTCCACAGCCACGACAGCCTTGATCATAAGCTTTCCCACCTCGACTAGCTCTGACTGTTTCAAAGCTCTACTTGATAACAAGCAATCCCACGCGGCCGATAGCATCAGAAATGCTGCGCGCGCGTCAGAATGAAGCCTGCCTCGTAGTGCAACAGGCAAGCACTTGCACAAATACAAGTTCTTGTCCCGGGTCTTTAACCCAGCACCCTTCCCCGTGCAAAGCAGGCCAACGGGGAGGCCACTAAAGTGCTCTGGCAGGCTTCCTTCCTTCATTGCTCGGTCAACAACTGCAATTGTCGAAACAATTAAAAGGTGTGCAGATCCCACACATGGAAGAAAAAAACATTATATGAGGCAAGAAAAAAGGCACGCAACCAATGGATACACACGCATCATTTTCACAAGCATAAGTGCATGAAAACGCTGACAAAGACATTCAGCAACTGCCTAGAAAGCATTTGTTGGTAGGGGGGGAACTATGTTAAGAACGTCAACGCATTGACTACCACACAGAGGATACTGTGACCACAAGCAAATAAAATTCACTTACGTTGGACTGCTGCCTTCTCCGACGTTGTCAACTGCCCCCTTGGCCACCGCCCTCGTCCATTAGTCGCCTTGGTTTTACGCTTCGCTGATGGTGTGGCTTCAGAGGCATTTTCAACCCATAGCTCGGGGTTAAGGCCTTTTGTCTTCAGACTCGCACGCACCTTAGAGTTGACAGCTTTCCCTGGAACCATAAAGGCAGAACATTGCAAGCAGAAACAACTATTACACAATGAACTTATGTCGTTGTATGCAGCAGACATGCCCAAAGCATGGAAAGAAACGTCCTCGGAAATGCACACTATCCGGACAAGCTGACTGGGCCACTACTCACCGCAGGTGGAAGTCTCGATTCGAAGGAGCATATTCGCGCAAAGATGAAACTCGTCAATGGCGTGCCGTATCAACAACTCCTTCCAGTATGGCAGCTTGAAGAATGGCTCTGGTTGGCGTTTCAACCTTCTACAGTATTCGAAATACTGATCAAAGCTCATGGGTTGAAATGGCGGCTTTGCATTGCATGGCTGGACGGCAAGGGTCGGCAGGGTCCAACATGCACTCGTTACCCAAAAAAGCGATCTTCCCTGACGAGATAACAAGCCCTTTATTGTTTGTGCCGCAAACCATACACCCCACCTTCCCCGTGTCGATCGGGGATATTCAAGCATTTCGCATATGCGGGGTAGTCATGGATTATTAGGGCTAGTATTGCAAACACCTTAACAGGCTTGTATACCCCATCACCCTCATCGAGGATGTCGCAAGCATGGATACCCTGCCATAGCGCACGAAACTCATATCGACAATCAGATCAAGGAATGTATGCATGTTCTTGGGAGCTTGCCTTTGTGAGGCTCCAACAAGGAGAATCAACGGTGAAAAATACGGACTTATAAAAGCCCACTCAGGCAAATTATAGCAGCACAGAAACGCGGGCCAAGAGCTATGGTTGTCCATAAAGCTGAAGGGGCATACCCCGTCAAAACAGAGGCCCCAAATGGTATTACGGCCTTTGTTCTTTCGAAAACGAGGGTACTTGTTCTTGATGTGTTGTATCGCCTTGGAGTCTGCAAGCATGCGCACAAAAACAGAATGCAAGGGCAGATATGAATTCACAGTTAGGGCAAGCCAAAACATTTGTCTCCCCAACTAGCGCTTTCAACTGGAGAAAAGAGAGGAAACAATCGAGTACAACCCACGGGAGGGGCGCCAGTGCAAACACTGTGACACCGGGCCTTTGTGCAGATTTACGTGGAACGATGCGCACCTAGAAGCAAAAATCTTGACTTTGAAAACAAGCCAGGCAGGTAGATCATCTACTCACCTTTCATTCCGTGAACCACGCGGTCAGGCCCATCCGGATCCTTGTTTTCGGTTTCATGGGCATAACGAATGGCCTTGCTCGTAGCGGGGATCCGCAACCAAGCGCGAATGCGGTCCCTCAAAGGAAAGAACCGCACTTGACGATGAGGTTTAGATGTTGTGACGGTTTTGCCATAGACGTCGGTGAAGGTTTGAAATCTATCTTCTGTACATATCGGGCACTTCAAAATAGACTTGTCCTTGTATATGTACTTTTCACAAGGGCAAGCGTCGAATACTTTATAAGTAAGGCCCAGCGCCCTCAGCAGGTCTCTTGCTTTCTCCACTGATTCGGGCAGGTTGTGGCCCTTCGGCAGCCCCCTCGCCACAAGGTTCCACATTTGATTTGCAGCGGCCTTGGTGAGGCCTTGGAATCCCATTAACGACAATAGCTGAATGGAATAGTTTAATGTTGTTTCGGTACTCCCTTCGTACAATGGGGTATCAAAACTTAGTTGGTGTACGACTTGGTCAAACTTTGTAGCGAACCTAATTGCTGCATCTTCCCCACCGTCGTCCGCACTGCCAGCCCAATCCTCACACATGAACTCATCGAGCAAAACGTCATCAGCCATTTTTCAAAAGTGAGACCTGCATACCTCGGGCCCACACACCATTGCTGGTACGCGGGCCCTTTCTGTTTTACTCCATGGGCGGCGGCTGTGCTGACTGCTCACAAGCACGTAGGGGCTTACCGGGCTCGCATTACAAAGTTCATGCTACGCGGGCACCCCCAACTATGGGTGACCACGTGCAGCTACTGTATGGCGCTCAGGCCATAGCTGGCGGCTGCTCTCAAGTCCTCACTGATAATCTGGTACCGCAAACGTTTAGGCGGTTGCCTCGCGCCTCCTCCACGCGCCTGCAACCGCATCGTGCCGTTACAGGAATCTTTGCCAATCTTGCGGCAGCTATCAGAGCACGATTGCCAGGCTACCGTTTGGCATTTGCAGGCCGGTGCCTGCCGGCAATTTAGCCGCGCTTACGTAACAAATCTGAGGGGTGGAGAAAAAAACATGAACATGAATGACGTAACAAAACACTTTTTTGGTACACTTGGCCTGCTATATACTGACGTGTAGATCCATTTTCTTGCAGAGAATCGGATCCAGAGCGCGTGGAAAAGATAATTTGGTGTGAAACATGCCACGCTAGGGCCCGTTGCCGATGAACGGAGCCAATGCCAATAATTATATTTGATAATATTTTACGTATGGTTACCTCATCTCTGTCGGCCTAGGAACCGGCGTGGAATAAACCTGACCGGTATGGGGAACAAATCTGAACGGAATTAATTTGACTACTGGTTGTCAACATGCCACGTGTCCAAAATGCCTCTGGTAAACTGTCTCGACGTCAGAATGTCGATCATGTGACGACCGTGTTGAGCTCCGTGTTGATGTCAGAATGACCGGGGAATTCAAAAATGTTGCGGAAATCAGTTGAATGAGAGTTTACCACCGAGGGAATCCATGGCTCTTGCAGGAAAGTTGCCTTTATTATAATGAGCAAACACAGACGTAAGTCACGTCAAGTCCGAGACTGCACGTAGCACAGACGACAGGGTCGTTATGCCAAGAGAGCGTGCACGCAAGAGCTAGCGTCCTAGAGCTAACAAGTCACTCATATAGCTTGCTAGGGACGCGTCCAAGTATTCAGCTGCACTGTCACAGCTGAACTGTCAATCAATTGATTACACAGACTCTGGCACGCCTTTGGCGCGCAGATCTATCAATTGTCCATACGGCTAGTCCTGTGGACCTATCCGTACACTAGTCAGCATCAATTGTCTCATAGGTCCTGGCGCGCTACAGTGCGCCTACCTATCAATTGACCATCAAGTCCTGTACAAGTCCTGTCAACGTCCTGCGGACTATCAAAGTGACACTTGTACATCCTGTGTCCGTACGCGCCCACAGTGGCGCGCCGGGTACTGTCGGCACAGCCTAGGAAACGTCATAACTTTTACGTTCCTTAACCAAATGAGGCGTTCAAGGTGCCGTTGGAAAGAGCGTAACAATCTCTATCCATCTAACGTAAATCCTTTACGTTAACTCCAATCCCTTCTTTTCTTTAGGGATCACATCCCCTGCCAGGGACCCTTGAAGTAGCTTGAAATGTCCTTCACTCCAGCTTGAAGCTTGAACAGATGTCTTTAATGGCCATTGCCATTCCCCCAGCCCTTTCTTTTAAGGAACTGGAAAAGAAACAGATCTGCCACAGGGAAAACCATTTCATGAGAAATGGATAAAAACCTATGGAAGTGGCATTACAGAGTACCACCAGATATTAGAAACACACAAAATTAAATACATACAGGTTAATTCTATGAGGTCTTCTCCAGGAATTAATCCCATCACCTCGGTAGAGCCTCCAGTACAATGACCTTCTGGCGGTGAGTTACATTAATCCCAGATACTAATCCCATAAAACCCAGTACATATCTAATATAAGCACAATAAATCCATGACAATTGAAATACCACTTGACAAAGTAAGACGTATTACAATAGTTTCCCCGTCATACTCTCAACAGGTTAGTATTGGCGCCCGTCTTATGGCGCCCGTCTACTTGTCAGATGATAAATTGCCACAGCAAACAAATGACAAAATCAAACACATATAGGCAACAATTAAATCCTGCCCTGGGGAACTAGGGAAGTCTGAACAGGTAAAACACCTGAGCAGGCCAGCTTGTAGAAACATAATACCAGGGAATCGAACCCCGCCCTATAAACCCCAGAATAAAGGTTCCCAGACCATTGTGTGAGGTATGTACAAATATACATTTCTTTTTAAAATAGAATACATGGTCTGTAATGGACCTGTCAACCTTGTGTAGTCAACAGCATGAACCCCAGCCAAAACCTGGCTGTATCCTGATTAAAATCAGAGTGAGTGTACCATGGTCCATGAGCCTTAGTACAGACTAAGATACAGGTATTATGCCAGTCACAATGCTGACACTACCACACAATCTGCTCTCCAATGCCCTATAACCAGGCACCAGCTTAGACAGCTTGCTGAGATGGGTCCATCAGAGACTGAAGAACCTTGTATTGCACTGCTGCCTTCTGCACTAGCTTGGTCAAAGCATCAGCAGGATTGTCAACCCCAGGGATATGCTCAATATTGGCCAAGGAGGACAATTCCTTAAGAAGGAGATAATCCAAGTCCCTACTTCTGGCCATCTGCCTGTGCACAAACTGCACCATCCCCATGGAGTCTGTTTTTAGAAGAGTGGTAACCTGAAGTGGCCAAGGAGTGTTAGAAGTCATCTGATGAAGCAACTCCTTCAGATAAAGGCTTGTGTGAATGCCTTCACAAATAGCCCTGCATTCTGCCACATCACTACTGACAGCCACCCGTTTGTGCAGGCGACTGAACCAGCTCACCAAACTCCCCAGGCCTTCCTGTCTGAGCACAAAGAGCCCTGCAGCCCTGCCCCTGACCTTGGAGACCTGCCTGCTGTCCATTGAGCTATCCACATACAGCTCCATGCAAATGGGTTGTGATAAATCCACTGCAGACAACAGAATGCCAGACGAAGCCCTGACCTGATCAGCCACCTTGGCAGACCCTAGCTCTGTCAGCATGTCATCAGGCAACCTGGCTATGACCATAAGGTCTGGCCTGGAAATGCCTGCCACCCAAGCAACCATGCCCCTCACCATGGGACACAGTGCCTGTGTGATGACTGGAGGAAGCTTGCTAATGAGGGTCTCTTGATAATCGTTGCCCCCCACCAGCAGCATACGCCACTCCCCCCCTTCTTCACCAGTGTGGCCTCCATGCCCACAAACAGGAGAGGCTCATTCTCCACCTGCCATTGCTCCCTACCCAGAGGAAACTTGGACTTAATGATGGAGATCAGCTCCTTAAGCCACGACGTGGGAGCTATCAGATGTAGGTCATCCCCGTGCAGCGAAGCATACACTGGTAGGCCTTCCCATTGCCCCAGAAACAGACAGGGGTCTACAGGAGAAACCTTCAAGTTGCAATGCTCCTTCAGGAAACGGTTGAGAGTCTCCCTCCAGATTATTGGACTTGACCTCAGGCCCTCCAGGCCCTTGAGGATTTTAAGGAACTCAGTGTGAATGTCCCTTTTCCATACAGCAGGCACCCTGACATAGAAAGGCGTCTTGCCCTCCCACTTTTCCTGTGCCACATCTGCATCCCCCTCCAGAAATGCCCTCTTGAAGTCTACCACCACTGAGCCATAGTCCAAGCCCTTGTTGAGAAGGCCTAGAAATACACACAGCAGCAGCCTCCAAGTGTCATGCAGCATGCCAGGGGTATACAACTCCTCAGCGGTGCACTCACCAGTACCCTTGAACTCATTCAGTACTGGCCTGACGTGTGGTACCTTGACCCCGTCCACCTCCTTCATCTTGATGACAAACTTGAGCTTGAGTAGACGTCGTGCAGGAGGCAGGTCATTGACAGGTTCCACGCATTTCTTGGAGATCCAGTCCTCCCCAGATTTAATCAGACCCAGTGTGACCTGGGGACACATAATGGGAGAGGACATGAGCTTCACCAGGCCTTGGTAGTTTATAGGGCTGTGTCCAGCAAGTGAGTGAGGACCAATGCCCAAACTGCTTGGATGACTAGCAGCTGGCAATATGAGGTCATCAACCAAGGGCTCCTGCCCCTGGCACACTTGCACACGCTTAACCGTCCTGGTTACTGCACGTGATAGGTGAGTGGTCCTGAAATTAATCAGTGGGACCTGACCAGCCCCTTCCTTAGTCAGGAGAGAGGACGTGATCACTACCCCATCCTGGCATAGGAAATTCTGCCCCAGAAGAGCAGGTCCCTGATAGCCCTCCAAGACACAAAAAGCAGTGTCCTGTCCAAGGATAGGAATGGATACCTCACCCAGTACCTTCACGTGTACCCCGCCACTGAAGTCAGACACAAACTGATAGCTGGGTTCAGTCATGCTGTACCCTGCTGCAGCTCTGGTCCCAATGATGGAAACCTGAGAATTAGTGTCTACCTCTAAGGCAGTGTCCAGCCCCAGATTGCCATGCCACCTGAGCTTGGCTACCTTGGGCTGCTTCTTGGCCCTTTGCAGAGCCCCAATTAATCCAGCCAAACTTGTCCCCCTGGGCTTGGTTAGAGCCTTGGGCTTGACAGTTGACTCCCCAGCTGTTGACCTTGCAGCCTGTTCAACAGGTACCTCTGCAACCTGGCCAGGGCTGACAGATTCCCCTGCAACAGATGTGGTCGTTGCATCAGTGATGTCACTTGGGACCTGAAAATCCTGCAGGTCCTGTGAGCCTTGTGCCTGACTGCCCTCATTCATCAGGTTAGGCTTGACATATGACCAACTCAGCCGGTGCACATGCTTTGGTTCGTCCTCCATGCTGACCAAGCATGCGTGGCTAGCTTCATCAACCTGGGTAACCACCCCAGGACTCCAGCTACCACGTTTGCCATAAAGGCTAGGTTCCTTCCAAGCTAGGACCTTCTGACCCACTTGTGGCTCCAGCATCTTCCAACCCCGGTCCTTCTCCCTCAGCTTGGCAAAGGTGACATGTGCAGCATGTTTCCAGCCCTCCAGCACATGTGGTGGGCACAGGCCATGATATAGACCCATTGGGCTGACAGCAACTCCATCATAGTAGAAGTTAACCCTGCTGTTCAGCTGCTGCTCCACGTTCCTCAGCCATGCACTCCTGACAAGTGCAGGTGCAGACAAGGGTACCCAGTCTTCAGAGATGATCAATTTCTTGACCTCCTGGATTGCCCTCTCTATAGCACCCTGCTGCCCATGAGCCTCCCTAGGTGTAACCAGCAACTCAGGAAGGGTGGGATCACCCTTGAGATGCTGAAACTGCATGTCCACCTGGATCCTTGTGGTAGGAAACTTGGCTCTTACATTCTGCAGGGCAGCCAGCAAGTACCTGTTCTTCATAGAAGGTAAATGCTCCAGCACCTTGTATTTTGTGTACCTGTCCACGCACACCAACAGTTGCATGCCCCTGATGTGTTGGATATCACACTGCAGATCACCAATGCTCTGAGGTATAGCTTTGGCATGTGATTTCCTGGGCTTGTTGGAGGACAACTGGCACTTACACCGTGAGGCAGCTTGCTGACACGCCTTAAGAAGGGGTGCCCTGCCCATACGGAAGGCAAAGTTGTTTGACAGAGAAGTGGCATGCCCAAACATGTTGTGGATTCGGGCACCCAACTCCTGGTACACAGAGGAAGCAGTCCCTGGCACAGTCAGGACTGTGCTGTCAGGTTGTCCAGCATCACCATGCATGCTGTCTTCCATTAATTAATTAATTAAACTCGTGCTCCCGTTGGGGAGTCACGGAGCACCGAAGTGCTTTTAATCCCTGTGTGTGCACTACAGGAGAAAGGGCAGAGACCCCCAGTCTCCTTCATGCCAAAGGCATGCCACAGCTGCAATCGGGCGCGGCTAGCTAAAAGGACAGGCTAACGATCCGGCAAACTGTGGGTGCAATAAGACCCATGTGAGCATGTCATAGCAAGGAGCGTGGGCAAGTAATCTGAACATAGCCAGGGCGTAGCATGGCTGTACTAGAACTAGGCTAAGGCTATGGCTGGTTGTGTACCGTGCGTTGGCGGCACGTGACTAGGTTTGTTGGCACAGCTAGGCAAACATTCTAGGCATGGCTGCCTTAGCGACAGTGACTCCAATGGTTACAAGCTAGGGCTATTGCTATTCTAGCCCGCTGGGGGCGTCCACATCTTGTGGTTGATCATCAGGTCCCCGCCCCTCCAGTACACCTTGGGCTTCTGGGGGTCCTGCTTATGGCGGAGGTATTCCGGCCACAGGTCGCGTCGCTGCTGTTGCTGAGCGGGGGTTAGGTCGTCATCCAGCGTCCAGGTGAGGTCGTGCAACCGCTTGCGACGAGAGAGGAACCGCTGCTTATCCTCAGGGGAGATGAAGGTGAGCAGGACTGGTGGGGTGGCCGCCTTGTCCCGTGAGTGGGGAAGGCGGTGGCACCCACGCAGTTCTACCTCACCTACCAGGCCCATGAGGGTAAGAAGCTGTTTCTTGATCTCGTCAGCAAGGGAGGTTGACGTCTCACCTGGCTTCTGGGGGAAGCGACGTAGCACCACTCGGCACTCGCGGCGAGCGCGATCGGTGACCTCCCGTTGCTGGGCCTGGCGGTGGTCCTCCAGCTCCTGGAGCTTCGTGGCGATGGCGTCGGTGGTGGAGGCGGTCGCTGTCCGCAGCAGGTCCGCGTAGGAGAGCGGGAGGTCACCAGCATCCTGCCGGGGTGGCTGGGAGGCAATGGTGGCCGTCTGCTCCGCTAGCTTTGGGACCTGTGTGGCCAGGGCCTCGGTGTGGGCGGTGATGGCCTCAAGCTTCTTCATGAGCACGCCGCACTTGCCTTCCACCTGGTTAAGGCGAGAGACAAGTGCAGCATGCGTTTCCGAAGCCTGCGCCGCGGTGTGTAGCGCCGTGAACTGTGGTTGTAGCTTGTGGACGACCTTGGTTTCCACGTTGGAGACCCGGGCCTCGACCGTGTTGAGCGTGGTGTTCAGCGAGGTCATCTTCTCGGCCAGCGGCCAGGTCACGTGCTCCTCCAGCACTGCGCGGATGTCATCCTTGCAGAGGGAGGAAGCCGATGGGGCTGCCGGCTGTGCGGGGGCTGGGGCGTTGAGTGCGTTCCAAAGTTCTCTGTGGATGGCGCCGAAGCTGCGCTGGTAGTAGCTGGTCAAGATAGACTCGCGTTGGCGGGATTCGGCACAGGTGTAGAGCCAGGACGTGTCGCGGTAGTCGATAGCCGCCCTCCCTCTCCAGGGCACAAAGAGCTTCCGCTCCTGTGTGAGGAACTGGAGAACTTCGACGACTTCCTGCGGCGACAGCTGCTGCCACTCGAGGAGGGAGAACATTCCGTCGCCGGGCAAGAATTTGCTCCATTTGTGGCGATCGTGGCATGGTTTCTTGGGCTCAGGCGAGGCGCTTGGCGAGGGTTTGGCGGGTAAGCCTGGCGGCTGAACAATGGCGAGGGCGAGAGGGTTGGGCTGGGCGCTGGGAAGCTGTGCCAGCTCCTTTTCCAGCCCTCGTTTTGCTTTGGTAGTCGTCATAGCTGGTCACGTGCGTAACTTTGTCTATACTGCGTGGCAGCCGTAACCGTTTATACTGGCAAGTGCGTCTTAGAAAGGCGCATCGAATGCAAGTGGTCTGACCGAATTTGGGGCTCAGACGCAAAAGATCTGAACTCCGCCGTCAGCCATACCGCCGTCAGCCATTTTCGCGTCTAGGTGGCTCCCCAAGAGAAGTCTTCCATCCTGTTCTGACTCAGAGTCTGAGTCACCCTGCTCATGCCCAACACCTGGACCGCCAGCAGGGACCACATGCATACCACCAGAGGCCTTCACACCCCTCTGTGGTTGTACATTGGTTTCTCTCAAAATGAGAGGTCCACCCTCGTGCCCAGCACAAGGATGCATGGGGTCAGACATTCTTACAGCTGCACCAGCTGTCAAGGACGTCTTCATAGGAACCTGTACCTCTCCAGGTGACCTGGGGCCACCATGAACCTGGAGATCACCCTCTTGTTGCCCAGATATAAAATCTGCATTGGAGCACCTGGCCTCCCCCCTGGGTGAATTAAGGTGTGTAGGGGTTGCCTCAGACAGTCACTGCTCCTTGTTGTCTTCTTGCTGACTGCCCTTTGAAGGCTGGCCTGCCTGGGACTTGTTGTTGTTCTTGTTGTTGTTTTTCTTGTTGCTGCCCTGGCCCTGGGTCTTCTTGAAGCTGGGACACTCATTTAGATGAACGCGGATCAGTGAGTTTCTGGTCTTCCCAAGATGTGATGAATGGAGCCATGGTTTCAACCAGCGGCTTTTAACCTTTACCACAGTTGCCTCACTACCCTGTGGTCACTAGCCTGAGGCGGCAGCACCCACGGACGGTGTTGGGAAAAGACGCTTGGCCACTGCTGTGTCCGAGCCTTTCTAGGTCTCACCATTGCTGCCAGGCCTTGCACGCCTTGGCAGGTCCGCCACTGTCAATTTCCTTGGTTGCATCAATCCAGGACGTCTGTCCTTCCATGAATGACAGTAACGCTCTGGATTTATCCGTCATGACAAGTACCCGTCCATCCCAGGCCTGCAGGACTGCCAGTCCTGAAGTCCTGTGACATTCTTGGTACCATCAACCAATATTGACCACAGTACCTCCTAGTGACAGTCGGTCCTGTGACACGTAACGTGTGATGGTTCACCCAACACTGCCACGTGCCCTGTCCCTCACGTGTCCTTAGTCCTGGTACTGCTGTAGCGTCCGGCGGCATTACTTCGGGACTTGATAACTCTCAAGTTCCTTGTCCAAATGAGGCGTTTAGCACGGCGTTGGAAAGGCCACTTCAAGTATGATATGCTTAGCATATTGCATCACCAATATGCTAACTCCAACCCTTTCTTGTTTTGGAGCTGCAAGCTTCACACCATGACCAACCCATTCCTTGCTGCCTTGTGAAATGGACACCTGGTTACCCTGGACTTATAATAAGCCTCATGAGCACCCCTTTTGCCACCTTAATGGTATCCTTCTTAGGGATCTATGGTTCAACCCTGCCATCTGATCATTAACTTGACCTGCAGGTCATCCCCAACCCTTTCTTTTGCAACTGTACCTTGGCTTGGGCTTAAAGGAGGATATTGAATATTCCTTAGGCAACATATCCTGGATATCTGAATGAGAGGCCCTGACTACAGGAAACGTATTACAGTGAGTTCCTGGTCTTCCCAGTTATCACTGGCGCCCGTTTCATGGCGCCCGCCCCGAGCGTTCCAGGCATCATCCATCCAAATGTTCACCAATGGAAACCACTTCAACACCACTGTGCCACTGCTTGATGGGGAGCCCATGTCATCACTGGGTGTTAAAGCCCAGGAGTCATACATACCAGGCTGTGGCTCAACTAGGGAATCGAACCCTACCCCAGAACCCCAGGTTAAACTTAACCTGGTCACATGACAGACAACAAGAGAGATTGGCATACAACATGATTATGGTTTATTATAGAATATCCACCAAAACCAATGTTGAGTGTTCCCAGTGGACCAGCCTGCACCAGCAAGGCCCAACTGTCAGGTTACAACACCATAATATCCAAGGTTGTCACTTATTCACAGCTAAAGAAAACTAAACAAGAGAGATATATACAAACAACCTGGAAGAACTCTCAACATGGCCTGCCCTGTCATGGCCTAACTGCCCGAGGCCAAAGGCATCCCACTGTGCTAATCCTTTACAGGAAGAGCTTGCTCCTGTTGAGCCTTCTACCTGCTTGGTGACAGGTAGGCTACCTGTTGCCCTCCCCCCTGGGGACAACAGCACTGGTCAGCCACCAACTGGCAAAGGCTGGACTTCAAGTCCCACCAGAAAAGGGGTCCATGAGCCCTTTGAGCACAGGGTATTGTAGCTCAGCCTTGCTCTCCAGCTTGGTGAGGGCGTCTGCTGGGTTGTCAACACCAGGCACATGTTCAAGATGAGCAAGGTAAGACATCTCCTTCAGCAACAAATAATCCAGATCCCTGCTCCTGGCGAGCTGTCTGTGCACAAACTGCACCATGCCCATGCTGTCTGTCTTGACCAGTGTGTGCAGCTGCAAGCTACAGGAAGCTACCTGACAGAGCTGGTAGAATAACTCCCTGAGGTAAAGAGCAGTGTGTAGCCCCTCACATATTGCCCTGCACTCAGCAATGTCACTGCTGGGCGTCACCCTGTTCTGTAACCTACTGTACCAGCTGACCAGAGAAGTGTGCTCCTGTTGTAGTGTAATGAGTGCTGCTGCCCTACCCCTGACATCCGTCACCTTCCTGCTGTCCATGGAACTGTCCACAAAAAGCACCATGTTGAGTGGTTTGTACAAGTCCACAGCTGCCAGTATGAGTGGAGGTGAGCTCCTGACAGACTCAACCACCTGCTCTGCCCCTACCTCAACCAGCTGAGCATCTGTGAGCCTACTCAGCACCAACAAATCTGGGGCACAAATGCTAGCTAGCCAAGCCAACATTCCCCTGATTGTGGCACACCTGGCCTGGGTAATGGGCTGCTGGAGGGCATCAATGATCTGCTGAGGATAGTTGTTGCCACCCTCCATCTTGATAAACCAAGTACCTGCCCTCTTGATCAGCGTGGCCTGCATTCCACAAAACACCATGGGCTCATCCTGCTTCATGTGCTGGACCTTTCCTAACTCAAACCTCTTCTGGATCTTGGACAGTACTGAATCCACCCACTCAGGAGGCCCTAAAGGTGCAGGTCATCTCCATGCAGAGATGCAAACACAGGCAACCCTTCATGAGTACTCTGGAACAAGCAAGGATCAACTGGAGACACAGTAAAGCCACAGTGAGTTTTCAGAAACTTTTCCAGGCTCTTTCTCCAGATGATAGGGCTGGACCTGAGACCCTCCAAACCCTTGAGTATTCTGAGATATTTTGACTTGATCTCTGCTCTCCACACCTTGGGCACTGTTACAAAGAAGGGAGGGATATCACGCCACGTCTCCTTGGCCTGCTCCACATCACCTTTAAGAAAAGCCCTCTTGAAATCAATCAGCACAGAGCTGTACGCAATGCCCTTGACCAGGAAAGACAGATATATACACAGAACAATCCTCCAGGTATCATGCAGCATCCCAGGCGTATACAACTCCTCATCTGTCAGCTCCCCCGTGCCATGGTACTCAGTCACAACTGGCCTCACATGTGGCACCTGCACACCGTCTATCTCCTTCAGCTTGAGCACAAACAAGAGCCTTAGCAACTGATGCTCCCTGGGCAACTCATCCACAGGCTCAGCACAGTTAGACACTATCCAGTCATGCCCACTGGAGACAAACCCTAGAATCCATGCCTTAGCCATCTTGGGGCTTTGCATCAACTCTACCAACTGGTGCCAGGAAATAGGACTGTGACCAGCAATCTGGTACTTGTGCACCCCCAAGTCCCGTGGATCTAGGGTGGTTGGGATGATCAACAAGTCCTCAGCAATGGGCTCCTTGCCTTCAGGCCCCACACTCTGCTGCCCCTTCACAGCCTTGACTGCCACAGCTAGACCCTTGGAGTAGTGATATCTCTGGAGGGGCAAACTGCCATGACCTTCTAGTGCAAGCTCATCTGCTGACAGAGTCACTCCTGGCATGCACAAGAAATTCTGGCCCAAAATGGCAGGCCCCTGGTACCCTTCCACCACACAGAACGCAGTGGGGACACCCAGGATAGGCACAGTCACTTCCCCTAGGATCTTCATTGTTACAGTGCCCGTAAAGTCACTCACTGCCCTGCAGCCAGCCTTATTCACCTTCAGGCCCTGAGCATCCTCCACCCTGATGATAGACACCTCTGAGTTAGTATCCACTTCTAGGGTAGCAGCCCAGCAAGAACCCCATTCAGTCAACTTAGATACCTTGGGATCCTTGTGCTTGTTGAACATGAGCGACCGGACAATGTCTGCCATGAGTGGCCTCTTGGACCCTGGTGCAGGCCCAGCCCCCGTTGGCTCCACCACAGGTGATGCAGTTGCCTCCTGCACCTCATCATCATCAGAGGGATAGCCACCTCCCACGTCAGTGACAGGCACATCAACTACCTGGTCCTTAACCTGGCCCTCCAGCCAACACTGGGGTCCAGGCCCGTCTGCAGGCCAGATTGCATGTGGCTTGCGTTCCTTGACGTTGGCCCAGCTCAACCTGTAAACATGCCTGGGATTACTCTCCAAGGCCACAAGGCAGGAACGATTGGCATCTTCCACACAGGTCACCACCCCGTTCTGCCACTTGCCCCTCTTGCCCTGCATTGATGGCTCCTTCCACATTCTGACCTTCAGCCCCACCTGAGGCCTCAGCACATTCCAGCCCCTATCCTTGCGTCTCAACTGAGCAAACACCCTGTCTGCTTTCCTCAAGCATGCCTGGACCACTTCCTGGGCTAGCATCCAAACTGCAGTGCTACAGGATTGACAGCCACCCCGTCATAATAGTAGTTTATTCTGAGGTTCAACTGTTCTTCCACCTGCCTGGTCCACACTGCCCTCTCCAAAGCAGATGCTACCAGTGGCACCTTAGGTTCTGCCAGCACTACGGTCTTGACCTCCCTGATGGATCTCTCCACAGCACCTTGCTGTCCATGGCTCTCCCTGGGCGTGACCAGCAGCTTGCATGGCAGTTGCTCCTGCTGTGACAGTAGGCACTCAAACTGAATATCAGCCTGTACTGTCTTGTACACCCCAAAGCCTGGTAAGAGAGTCTGCAAGCCCAGCAGCAGGGTATTCCCCTTCATATCTGGCAGAATCTGGAGCAGCCTGTACCTGCTAAATCTGTCCACTGCCACCAAAATGTATAAGCCCCTGATATGCTGGACGTCTACCTGGATGTCCCCCTTCTCCCTGGCAGGCTCCCTAGCATGGGACCTTGGCTTCTTGGCAGCATTCTCCTTACAGGCACATTGCTCAGCTGCAGCCCTGCATGCTTCCCTCAGTGGCTCATCTCCAATCTTCCAACCAAACATCTCAGCCATGGCTGTGTGACCAAAGATATTGTGCAGCCTGCGTCCAGCATCCGTGTAGCTCAGTTGCCTAGCCAGATTACGCACCTGGGAAGACGCCTGGACGGGCCCTGCGTGTGAGGACGCAACATCCACCTTCTGCATCTTGGATCCAGAGGACCCAGCAGACCCTCCCAGCAGAGCATCTAGGCTCCCAGAGCCAACCCTGTCTGGGGACCCTCCACCTGTTGACAGTTGAGGGGATTGTTGTGCTGCAGCATGCATGCAATCTTGTGGAATGAGAACATCAGTACACCCCTGGTGCTGATCAGAGGTGGCACCCTGCCCAGATTTATTTACATGTGAAGCTGTGTCCCCACAGGGTGTCTCACTATGTACACGGGACTGCTTCACTAGTCACTTCTGATCAGACTGCCCCTTCTTCTTGTTTGGGCAATCCCTCTTCCAGTGACCTTCCTTGCCACAAGCAAAACACTTGCTCTTGCCAGACCCTCCCCCTGGGGCCTTGCTGTCCTGCTTGTTCTGGTTGCCTGAGGCCTGATTGTTATTCTGCCCCTGGCCACCACCCTTACCCTGCTGATGGCTGTTACGGTTGCCAGACTGGTTCCCCTGATTCTGGTTCCCCTGCTGACCCCTCCACCACCCTGGTTCTGCTCCTTCTGGGCCTGCTTCCTTCTCCTGCTGCCATACCGTGTCCCAGATGGGGTACGGTTCTTGCCCTGGCTAGCCTGAGACGCTGACCCTCCCTGAGAACTGATACCCTTGCAGGTAGGGACCCGGGTCCTGAAGTTTAGTATCACACGCTTCAGAGCCCCCCAGGTGCCATCAGTGAGATCACAGAGCTGCCTAGCAGTAGCCCTACCTTCCTCTGACAAGCCCATCTTATCAAGAAGTGGTCTGCTGCTGCCCTGACTGTCACACTGAAGCCCTGCTTCTTGCCTGCCTCCACGATCAACTCAAACCTGGCCAGCTCAGCAGCCACCTCACCCTTGATCTCAAACTCATCAAATTCTCTCTTCTTTTCCATGGTGAGATTGTGAACCCTGTCAGAAAACTCCTCCTTGATGTCATCCAGGAACTGCAGCCAAGTGTGCCCCTCTTCAGAGCATGCCTAGCCATGTCATTGACCCTTTCAGACGACCCTTGTTTGCGGTGGAAGAGTGAAACACCCTGACAATATCCACACCTGCTGCGACAGAGCCCACAACTAGCTTCATGTCATCAAGCCATTTATCCAGGTTGTCTTGCTTCAGGGAGGGTTGAGCGCTTTCTGCCCATTCATGACTGTCACAGCATCAGAAAATGGACGGGTGCCAGGCAACACACTCCCCACACGCACTGGTGGTGCCTGGGGAGGGTCAATCCTAGCCTCCAAACGCTCGGGCAACATACCAGACACCCTATCGTGAACAGCAGCTTGCTTTGCAGCACGCACACCTGGGGTGACGATGGCGTCCTCCTCACCAGGCGTTGTGAGCACCACTGCTCCGTAGGTCGCCTGGCACGCTTGACTTTCTCCGCCTCAGCTTGCCCATCACGCCACCGCTTGTGTGTTCTCCCGGCCTGGGGTCCATCTCTGGGATAGGTTGCCCAGCTGGCGCCTCCACGCCCCTCTCCTCCATCGCCTCCCCTTCCTCTCTGGCGATGTCCTCCTCTGCCGTTCGCTCCCGTTGCTCCTCGAATGTCGCCGCACCCCGGCTTGCCCTCCTAGGCATTATATACAATGGCTGCGACCAACTTTGCAACAAGAAAACAGCAAACTCTCCACCTATCCTCCACCCCCTCAAGCCTCGTTTTCAGACGAAGCTTCTCCTGCAACCGGTGCAGGTGCTGGCTCGTGGAACGGTCCCTCCACCGGATTCAATGGCTGCCCCTGGTCGTCGTGAGTAGGCACAGGCCTAATAACCACCGGAAGCCTCAAACCATACGCGTAATCACGTATCCAGCGAGAACGCCCCCACCTCAACAAATGGGCCTCACCTAAACCAACGTTGTCGTCAATGTGGTAGCGATTAAGCTCGTCCCGCTGCGCCTGCTCACGGCCCTCCTGAGAGCCGTCGCCCTCGTGACGCCTCTGGGCCGGCTGTACTACCGCCCCTGCTGGCTGATCTACGAAGTCGTAGAAGGCGTCGTCGGCTGAGACCTCTCGACCGCCAACCACGTCGACAGTCAAACTTAGCTGGTTTAACTCTCGGCGAGAATGTGGAGTATCCCGACTAGTGTAGATGGAGAAGGGATTAAGAGTAATGAAGACACGATCAGCAGCGCCTCTGGTCAACTCTAAGACAGAGTGCGCCAGATTCTGGCACTCTGCCACCAACGCCTGCGTACTGCCACGAACGATGGCCTCCCGCCTGTCCCGGGCGACCTGCACCACGTTTGGCACGCCGGTGTAGTCGTCCCCAAGGCGGAGATTGGCGACAAGGTCGTTTATCTCTCGGGCACCCCCGAGGCTTATGGCAATTATCTGCAAAAGCAGAGTGACCACCTGCTCAAACGCGAATGCGTTTGTGTGGCCAGCCCGCCAAGACGCTGGCAGCCTTCTGATGATTTCCGCGAGGTCCTCGCGAAATCTCAGCAGCTGCTCGGCTGCTCCTCGGACGTACTCGCCCGGTGCCGACACCGCACGAATATTTCGGCGCACTTCCCCGAGTCCTCGTGCCCTCCTGCGGGTACTGGACTGGACGCCGCTACCGTTGCTGCACGCGCAAAGGTGTTTGTCCTAGCTTCAGAGTCCGAATTCGACATATCCGTCGACCAGACTGTAATACGATTTAGATGAACGCGGATCAGTGAGTTTCTGGTCTTCCCAAGATGTGATGAATGGAGCCATGGTTTCAACCAGCGGCTTTTAACCTTTACCACAGTTGCCTCACTACCCTGTGGTCACTAGCCTGAGGCGGCAGCACCCACGGACGGTGTTGGGAAAAGACGCTTGGCCACTGCTGTGTCCGAGCCTTTCTAGGTCTCACCATTGCTGCCAGGCCTTGCACGCCTTGGCAGGTCCGCCACTGTCAATTTCCTTGGTTGCATCAATCCAGGACGTCTGTCCTTCCATGAATGACAGTAACGCTCTGGATTTATCCGTCATGACAAGTACCCGTCCATCCCAGGCCTGCAGGACTGCCAGTCCTGAAGTCCTGTGACATTCTTGGTACCATCAACCAATATTGACCACAGTACCTCCTAGTGACAGTCGGTCCTGTGACACGTAACGTGTGATGGTTCACCCAACACTGCCACGTGCCCTGTCCCTCACGTGTCCTTAGTCCTGGTACTGCTGTAGCGTCCGGCGGCATTACTTCGGGACTTGATAACTCTCAAGTTCCTTGTCCAAATGAGGCGTTTAGCACGGCGTTGGAAAGGCCACTTCAGGTATGATATGCTTAGCATATTGCATCACCAATATGCTAACTCACTCCTTCTTGATGTGCCCCCACCCCTTGCACAGGTAGCACTGGATCTTTGACTTGCCCTGGCCTCCTCCCCCGTTGTCAGGCGCGTTACCCTGCCTGGGCTTACCACCCACCCTCCTGAACACCGACTTGGCATGTGATTGCCCGTCAGGGTCGGGTGAATGGTTGGCCTTCCGCTTGTTGTGGTTGCCCCCACGTCCTCCTTGGCTTCTGTCAGCCTCAGACGTCTTGGAGCCCCCCTGGGCACGCCCACCTGCGTGGGTAGCCTTCACAGCTGGCATTCCACCCTCAAACAGCTCCTCTGCCTCGAGTGCTTGTTTGATTATGACCTTGTAGGCCTTGAGGGTAGAGTGTGGGGCACACATGACCTTTAAAGAGCCACGTGTTGCCTTGTCCAGCCCAGAAACCTTGAGCCAGTTTGTCAGGGCTATGCTGTCAGCGACATTGAAGCCGTGAGCCCTGCCCTCCTCAACCATCTTACAATAGTTAAGGAAGTTCTGGATCAGGTCTCCCTTCACCTCCCACCCCTGGTATTTATCCTGCCAATGGATCCCCACTTTCTTCCTCTGATCCTCTAGCAGCTCCCTCAGCTCTGCCACGTAGACTGCCCAGGCCTTGTTGGCCTTCTTGCACTCTCTAGTGAGGTCTTTAATCTGATCTGTGCACTTGCCAAAAGTCTGGCTGCCTATCCAGATCTGATAATAGTTTGTACCACCGTACAAACTTGGAAACCCCTCTAGTCCTTCCACAAACTCCTCTGCCTGCTTTGGCTTAGAGTCTGAAGTGACAGGTTGCAATTGATTCACAATTAGCAGACCCTGGGTGGTGAGATCATATCCAGAAACAGCATGTGTAGTATTATTATTCAAAGGGATATTAGTGATTTCTCCGGTGACCCCCACGTCATCTACGTGAGCGGTCCCGCTACCAGCACCCCCATTATTATTCCCACTGGCTAGGCCCTTGCTACGGCGTCCCTCAGCCATGGTAAACTACACTAGCTGTGTATGGCCCTGAGCTAAGCAGCTGGAAAACAAAAGACAGGTAGATATGTACAATCTGTCAAAAAGCCGCCTGCCCCGGTGCCGACCGCGCCACCATGCCGAATTCAGTCGAGACCACGAAAATCGCAGTAGTCGTAGTCGTAAATTGGATCGTTGGCGACAGGCGCAGGCGCCTCCTGGCCTTGCCCAACCTCAATCGTCACCGGAGTTTCGATGACGATGGGGTCCAACCGACGTCCCGTCACCGGATCAATGCGGCGACGACGGCGGCGGGTGACGATGCGGAGCGGGTTGGTAAGAATCGTTAGAAAATCCCACCCGTCCGGCGCCCACTCTCGCAATGCAGACAAGAACGCGACAAGATTGAGCAGCAATTGCCGCTCACGCGTCCGGAAGCCTCGCGACAGCAACTGCAGAATCGCAAGGTCTTGAAACAGGTTGGTCGTAATCGTCGGAATGACGCCCGAACGAACCGACAGCCAGTTAGCGAGATTGCGCTGGTAACCTGTAAGCGATGAAACCGCGTTGTCGATCTCCTCAGAGACCTCGGCAACCGCGCTGGGCGCTTGCAACCCCGCCCGGGTATGGACCTCGAAGTCCGCGAGCAAAGCTCGAATGGAATCAAGGTAATCGCGAAACCCCGAAACAATCGAAGGTTGCGGAGGCGGGGGCGGCAGTCGTAGGTTTTGCAGCAGTGCCTGCTGCTGAGCGCGTAGCTCCGCACTGGACGCTACCGCCTGGTCAACAACACGCTGCCACGCCGGATTAAGAACCGGACGATCTTCACGAACAGGAGTCGTCGAAGGACCAGCCGGAGATTCGGCGATGTCCGCTGGACTGCCCAAAATTTCAGAATCCCTCGGAATGCGGAACTCCATCGAGTCCGGCATTTTTCTTGGTACGAAGATTGTAATACGAGTTGAATGAGAGTTTACCACCGAGGGAATCCATGGCTCTTGCAGGAAAGTTGCCTTTATTATAATGAGCAAACACAGACGTAAGTCACGTCAAGTCCGAGACTGCACGTAGCACAGACGACAGGGTCGTTATGCCAAGAGAGCGTGCACGCAAGAGCTAGCGTCCTAGAGCTAACAAGTCACTCATATAGCTTGCTAGGGACGCGTCCAAGTATTCAGCTGCACTGTCACAGCTGAACTGTCAATCAATTGATTACACAGACTCTGGCACGCCTTTGGCGCGCAGATCTATCAATTGTCCATACGGCTAGTCCTGTGGACCTATCCGTACACTAGTCAGCATCAATTGTCTCATAGGTCCTGGCGCGCTACAGTGCGCCTACCTATCAATTGACCATCAAGTCCTGTACAAGTCCTGTCAACGTCCTGCGGACTATCAAAGTGACACTTGTACATCCTGTGTCCGTACGCGCCCACAGTGGCGCGCCGGGTACTGTCGGCACAGCCTAGGAAACGTCATAACTTTTACGTTCCTTAACCAAATGAGGCGTTCAAGGTGCCGTTGGAAAGAGCGTAACAATCTCTATCCATCTAACGTAAATCCTTTACGTTAACTAAATCGAATGGTTCCGCAGCTGGTTCTCGATCGTAAACTTGTAGTGGGCATGCAACGGCATTCGGCGCACCATTTGAATTCCGCGGTCATTCGGACGCTGCAGCCCAAGCGTCTGTAGGCCTTGAAGAGGGGCACCCAGTTATTGTAGCCCGTCCTTGTTTGGCGCACGGCAAGGGGAGCCCAGGCTTGAATGTATGACGATGGCTACAGAGCCATCAAGAAAGGAACTACGCCAAAAAATTCAGGAGGCTAGGGAGTTGTTTGCAGCTGATGAAGAGATCGAGGCCATCCCCATCCGTGGGGCGACACCGGAGGAATGGGAGCAACGTGTAAATGATACCATCAACGAAGTGGCTAAGAAATATCTGGTCCGTGGCCTCGCATTCAAAGACCAGGATCCTACGCTGGCGAGGGGTGTTGTAAACCGTATTTTCACGATTTGCCCATTCACCAAACATCTGGTGGGCACCGACAAGGCTGGGAAGAAGGATCTTCCAGAAAAGTACATAACACGCGTGCTCTCGAGGAAACTCACGACGGCCAAGTACCTCCGAGATCACCCCAGAAGCAAGGGGTCCGCAGCAGCGGCTAGTGAGTCATCCGACAGTGACAACGAGGATGAGGATGAGGATGAGGATGAGGACGACGACGACGATGAGCTAGGTAGAGCAAAAGCCCGTGCCCGCTGTCCGGCGAGCTCCCCTGACCCCCATTAGTCTCCATTACCAACGTCCCGAAGAGAGTGCAGGTAAAATTGGTTGCGTTTTGCATCCATGGAAAGCCTGTGTTCCTTCGTTGCAGGTTTATCATTGTGAAAAATTGCTCGTTTTTCCAGCCCGTTGCTGATACTTTCTGTTATCGTGTTCATTTTTCTCCATGAACGACCTGCATTGACCAGGTCGTATCCAAGAAACCGAACACCGCTCCCCCGACCTCCAGTACCAATGTCGTCAAGAGCGCTCAGGTAAAATTTGTTGCGTTTTGCATCCATTTAAAGCCTTTGTTCCTTCCTTGCAGGTTTATGTGCAACTTTGCTTGTCTTTCTATAGCCCGATGCTGATACTTTCTGGTATCGTTCTTTCTTTTGGTACCATGAATGGTTTTGGCCAGATCGCATCCAAGAAACCCACGAAAGCTGTGACAATGGCCCAGAAGCGCACCAAGCAAGAGGAAATCGAAAGGCTCAAGGCGCAGCTGGCCGCGCTGGAGGCCTGGCCGCAAGACGAGTCGGAGGACGAGCCGGAGTGCAAGCCTGCAGCCCAAGCGCGACCACACATCGTGATGCCGCCGCCTCTACCCATGGTCAGCTGTGGTGCTGATTCTGCAAAGGTGGTGGCGCCAAAACTGACAGGGGATGCAGCCGAGGCACCAATGCCGGCGCTGAAAGTGGCTGCTACCCCAGCTGAGGGTGCGCTGTTGCCGGCGCTGAAACCGACTGCGACCCCAGCCGAGGCGCTGCTCCCGGCGACAATGCCAGCTCCGATGGTGCAGCCACTTCGGCCTGTGGGGCCGGGCATTAAAACTGGTGCCAAAGGTACCAAGTCAAGGACGGGCCGGCCTCTACCGGTTGATCTTGGGCTTCAACACTTCCTCAACCAAGTGAAGCCGGGAGTAAAGGTGTTGCCGAAGCCCAACAACCCCATGGAGACGGTAATGGTGGGGGCAGTCATTGCTCAAAAATTCCAGTACGTCCCGCTTCAGAAGACTGCGCCGATCGAGTTCGGGTGGGAACTGGCCGAGGTTTATGACGTGGGCAAGGGCGATGCTGAATACCCTTGGAAACTCTGCTTTGTGGAGAGGAGCGGTGTGCGGACACGTGGGCATGAGGTTGATCTGCGTGCGCTGCATTATGGCGAAGAAGGAAGTCGCGTGTACTCGTGGGTCCTGCTTGACGGTGTCTCGACCACGGACCTGGACCAACGCAGCAAGGCTCTGCGTGTGAAGGCGGCAAAGGACAAGCAACAGCCAGAAAGGGGCAAGGGGGCGAAGGGCAAGCGAGCGGAGGACGAGCCGGAGGAGGACAAGGCAGCGGAGGACGAGCCGGAGGAGGACAAGGCAGCGGACGACCAGGCGGCAAGGGGCAAGCGGGAGAAGTGCAAGCGGGAGGAGAACCAGCCGGCAAGGGGCAAGCGAGCGGCGAAGGGCCGCAAGCGAGCGGAAGACGAGCCGGCGGAGGACAAGGCAGCGGACGACCAGGCGGCAAGGGGCAGGCGGGAGAAGCGCAAGCGGGAGGACAAGCCGGCAAGGGGCAAGCGGGAGAATCGCATGCAAGCAAAGGGCAAGCAGGCGAAGGATAAGGCCGCAAGGGGCCAGCCGGCTGATGGAGAAGCGGCGGCAGACGGCAAGGCGGCAAAAGAGGTGGTGGTGAAGCTGGAGCACGATGTGGCCAGCAAGTTGGAGGTGTCATCAGCCACTTCAGCTGACGATGACCTTGCGGATCTGGCAGAGCTTTCAAAACTCATCGCCAAGCAGAGGGCGCTGTTAGCAAAGAGGGCAGCCAGCGCTCAGGACCCCAGCGCAAGCACGATACGAGCCACGGTAAGTTTGTGTAGAATGGATCATCTGTTGCCGGCAGGAGATGTTCATTATTCCTTTGAAGGTGGGGGGTTACGGGGATTTATGATTCCTTGTCATGGGGCAGGCGGTGGAGGGGTTAATTATTCCTGGTCGTGGGGAGCAGGCAGGACGGGTTAATTATTCATTGTCAAAGGGGCAGGAAGGGGGGGGGCGGGAGTCTTCCTTGTCATGGGGGACAGGTGGGGGGGTAATTAGTCCTTGTCATGGGGGGCAGACAGGGAGGGTTGATTGCCTTTTCATGGGGGGCAGTGTTACGTCGCGTAACAATTCGTTGTAGTTACGGACGTAAATTAGGTCTTTTGCCTCGGTTGTCCCTAGGTTTACGTGTAGCTCCTACCGGGACACTATTGTCCTCGTAACAGTACTGTGGTACATTGGGTGCCTTTGGGCGCCGCGCCGCGTACTTTACTAGTGGTCCTGATCCTTTGGTAGAATGTAGTGGACCAGCGTGCATCTGTAGGCGAGGGCCATGTCGGCCCGAGCGTGTTGGACCGTTGGTGACCATTTATGCACGTTCTACCCCTCGTGTGTGCACTCGGCGTGTGTTAAATGAATTAACACATATAGGCTTGGGTCACGGCAGTGTAGTTGTGTTTCCTTCCTCTTTTCCTGGAGTAAACGGGTTGTGTAAATGGCTTATGGCGTATTATAGTAATACTTACGTTAATGCACTGAGATCTGGATCGTCTCGTTCGTCTTTCGCTAGGGGTTTAACTAGAGGCGGCTTGACTAGTTTAGGTAGCATCAGGCCAGGTAGAGGTAGAGGTGGCGGTAGAAACCCGAGGCGTAACAATGGACTCGGAGGAATTTTAGGTAGAGAGCCAGACGACGATCCCCTGCAACATACGTCATTGAATCAACCCTTCCGCGTCCGGGAAAATGAAGACGACACCTACTTGACAGGTAATGGGCGGGTCGCCTGCAAGCTGGGGGGGTAGTGCTGCCCGATTCGGGACACGCCCTGCCTAGAAGATAGACCTGCTCGAAGCGGAAAATCCTTTTATAGATAGCTCCTTTCCCTCGTTTTGTTTTCCTGAGAAATGTTGCTTACTGTCGTAGATAGGTGATGGTTTCGGTTCGGCGTTAGGGAGACGATTAGCGTCTAGGTAGGTTCCACCTTTTCCTTCGTGCTGCTGTTCATTAGACGGCCGCACCCGCAGAAATTCACTGGGTCGCTGACTTTATGACTACGAGCGCTGGACCATTGCCGCCCTCGTCATTTTGGTGATCCAGATAACCCAGCTAAGTCGACTCCTACCCCTCTCACTCCTAGCGTGACTACTGAAGACCACCAAGGTGCGTTACCATGAGCCAGCGGCGATCCTTTACTGCTCCTTCCCATTCTGCTAGCGATAATAGTCTAGCTAAATATTACGTAGTGATTACGCCTCAATGGTCCTCCATTTTCCTTTCTTGGTCCGACGCTAGGAAGATAGTCCAGAACCGTGTATACAACGTAATTAGGTATAAGAAATTTATGACCTTCGAAGAAGCTCAGCAGTTCCTTATAGACCATAGCCAATCAGATTTAGGCCTGCACGTACGCCCTATTCCTCATGGTCGTCCTCCTGTAGAAGCTCTAGTCTTTGCTACTCCTCCTTCTTCTCCCCCTAAACGGGCTGCATCCTCATCTAGCTTAGATACTCCTCTCACCTTAGAGTTCGGTTCCCTATCCATTACTGTTGTTAAAAAGGATTGAGCTTAATTGTGTCCTTGCTTCAGACATTCAAGGTTTTTCCTTTTTCCTTTGTTGCTTTCAGTTAGATTCCTATTCCTTTACTTAGTTAAAGATGGATCCAGTGGGTGGTAATATGTCGCCTATACCTACCAACACTCCTACTATGAATAATAATAATAATAATACTAACAACCATAACAACACTCGTGGTAACCGACGGGACTCACTTGAAACGGTGCACCATCTCACTCCTCAAGGTAATCTTCGTACCTCACCTCCTTCTCCTGTTACTGGTGGTCGCCGTCGTCCCTCACTTACCCCTCCTACCTATGAACAACGTATGCAAGTCAGATTTAGTGATGACTCTTCCCTTACCTTGAACCAGGCCCCTGCCCCTCCTGCAACCTTGGCTCAACCCTCCAGCAGGTCCTCACTAACTAACAATGCTTCTAGGCCTCCTTTCCACCCTGTGCCTTCCATGCCTGCTTTTAACACGGGTCGTACCTCTGCCCCTGTCGGCCCTTCTGGGCGCCCTAGTGCAGTTCCCTTTTACCCACCTGCTTCCTGGTCCTACCCTGAGACGGCCTATGAGGCAGCCCAGGTCCCTACCCGTGTGGCTGATTTAGAAGTTAATAGTGATTTCAGCACCATGCCCCTAGATGATAGAAATTATGATCATTTTGCCTACTCCTCTCTCCGTGAGCAATATACTGTTCCTTTCTCCTATGGGCACCAGCCTGAAACGGTGGCCCCTTCTCGACCCCTACCCAAAACCTTTCCTCTTCCTTCCTTCTATCCCGCTTATGTAGCAGTGGAAGATAGTGGCCCTATGGGAAAAACTGACTCTTCGAATCCCCCTAAGCCTCCTGCTCTTCCCCTCTTTAATTGCTATAACCTTCCCAAGCTGGATGTCAAGTCTACCCCTCAACAGTTTTTCACTTTTATTATGTTGCTTACCCAGAACACAGAGTCGTGGCAGAATCATAATAGATGGCGTCTCTCTGATGCTGTACTAGTCCCTCACTATCTAACAACCTGCATTACTCCTGAGCTTGCTAACCTCATCCAGTGTGAGTCTTTGGCCTCTCATGCCTACCCTAACTCTGTAGCAGAATTGTTTAAGCGTTTAGAGAACCATTTAGTCCCTCCTGATTCAGATTGGCAGGATAGATTAGCCTTTGGTACCTTGCAGCAGGGTACTAAATCATTTAAGGAGTATATGAAAGAGTTTGATGCTCAGATGGTACGAATTAGGGATTTGTCGGGCGCAGAAGTACGTGCTCGCTTCCTCCAAGGCCTCAGTAGACCCTTATTACGTAAAGTCAAGCGCCAGTTCTCTGCCTACCGTTTTACTGATCTGCCCCTCAAGCATGTGCGCCAGCATCTCTTGCGAGTAGCAGATTTCTTCACCACTCCTTCTCTCCCTACCCGTTCCCGTATTAATAATATTATCCTTACCCCTGAGGAGGAGAACTCCTATGTAGAAGAATTAGATATCTGCGTTGCTGATCTTTCAGCTCTGGATGTCTCTCATATCACATGCTATCATTGTAAGGAAGTAGGTCATCTTAAACGTGAGTGCCCCAAGTTCCTTTCGGGTGCTCCCCCTCATCCCGACGCTCGCCCTCCTCGTACCCCTCAGCGTGCTCCTATTCGTCCCACTTCAGAACGCGTTCCCTCAGCTACCCCTAGTAGGCTGAATGCTGTGCAGACAGGACCCCCAGGGTTCCCCTATGATAATCAGGCTCCCGCACCCTCTTCGATCCCTCGTGACCCTCCAGCAGTGGCTTTTTCGCCAGGGTCTTCTTCGGGGTTAGTTCCTATGGATTTTGGGGGGGAGGGGGAACAGTAGGCCTGTCAGCCGGGGGTAACCTGGACAGGTCCTTAGATAGTACCCCAGATAAAAAATTTTGCCTGCCTGTTTTTATAACCTCTGTAGGAGCTGAATCATCCCTACCACTACGTGTGCGTCCTCTTATGTTCTTGAATGGTGGTTTAACTGTTCCTCATACTGTTGTAGACCCCTTCTTGCATGCTGATGAACTCTTGCATGTCTCTGTGTTGGTAGATAGCGGTGCGGCTAGCTCCTTTGTGAGCGAGGCCCTAGTTAGGCGTTTAGGACTAGTCCCTACCCCTCACACCAAACCTGTCACTGTTCATTATGCTGATGGTCGCACCAGTCATTCCCCGGGTACGGTAGTTATTATAAATAGTGACGGAACCTTTTTGGTCACTATTTATCCGGCGAAAACCACTCGCCGGTATCAATTCCGCGTTAAGTTCACGTGAACTTAACGCGGAATTGATACCGGCGAGTGGTTTTCGCCGGATAAATAGTGACCAAAAAGGTTCCGTCACTATTTATAATAACTAAAACGTCGTAGTGTGGGGGCCGATATCTATCGTACCGCTGATGCCTACTGCAGTACCGAATCTCGCCTTAACGATATTCCAACCGGGCATATTTTCCCTTCTGGCACTTTCGTTTGGCCTTCTGGTATCAAATCCTTCCGGTATATTCGGAAATACCCGTGTCACCACAGGGATTCGAACCCCCGACTTACGAGGTCTTAGTTATTATAAATAGTGACGGAACCTTTTTGCCACTTGGGCAATTAGGTCCGTCACTATTTATCCGGCGAAAACCACTCGCCGGCATCAATTCCGCGCCACGTTCACGTGAACTTAACGCGGAATAGATGCCGGCGAGTGGTTTTCGCCGGATAAATAGTGACGGACCTAATTGCCCAAGTGGCAAAAAGGTTCCGTCACTATTTATAATAACTAAGACCTCGTAAGTCGGGGGTTCGAATCCCTGTGGTGACACGGGTATTTCCGAATACCGGAAGGAATTGATACCAGAAGGCCAAACGAAAGTGCCAGAAGGGAAAAATGCCCGGTTGGAATATCGTTAAGGCGAGATTCGGTACTGCAGTAGGCATTAGCGGTACGATAGATATCGGCCCCCACACTACGACGTTTTAGTTATTATAAATAGTGACGGAACCTTTTTGCCACTTGGGCAATTAGGTCCGTCACTATTTATCCGGCGAAAACCACTCGCCGGCATCAATTCCGCGCCACGTTCACGTGAACTTAACGCGGAATAGATGCCGGCGAGTGGTTTTCGCCGGATAAATAGTGACGGACCTAATTGCCCAAGTGGCAAAAAGGTTCCGTCACTATTTATAATAACTACGGTGTCCCTTCCCCTGGTCATACAAGGACGTACTGTCAACCTGACGGCCACTATAGGCCCTATCACTACCGCTGATGTATTACTAGGATTAGATTGGCACCAGGATAATAAGATTACTATTAATTATGATACCATGGTCATTTGGTTTCCAGATAGCTCTTACTGGGTACCGGAACGTCATTATAGATTGGAAAATTTATCCTTGGTAGATATTACTCCTCCTACACCTGTTGATCCTCCTGTAAGACCTATACCTGAAGTATTAATGTCCAATGATGAGTTGCGTTCTGAATTAAAGGAATATGGATATTTATTATGTATGTTCCTTCAGTTAGAAGTACAGGAGATACCTATCACTAATAATAGTGTGGAAATAGAGGTAAACACAGTGGATACAATAGGAGTGGGATTTACTGAAAATGAAATAGTAAGATACATGGCTGTGATAGATTCCTCAAAAGTTTTCGAAGAAAAGACTCCTTCTTACCCTCCTCCTCGTTCTGTTTTACACCGTGTAGTTATCAAGGACGGTGCAGTTCCTACGCACTCTCCGATGTATAGAATGGGCCCTACCGAGTTAAAGGAACTAAAACAGATTTTAGTGTCACTATTAGAAGCAGGATTGATAGAGCCTAGTAACTCTCCCTACTCAGCTGGTGTCCTGTTAGTTCCTAAGCCAAATGGCAAGTTTCGCCTAGTTACTGATTATAGGAAGTTGAATGATATTACTGTGAAGTCTAAATACCCTCTACCTCGTATTGATGATATATTTAATAAGGTTAAAGGTTCCACTTGTTTCACAGTATTGGATTGTGCGGATGGTTTTTGGCAGTTGCGGATAGCTCCTGAGGATTGCCATAAAACCGCCTTTGCTACCCCTTTTGGTCAATACCAGTTTAGAGTAGCGGCTATGGGACTCTGTAACTCGCCTGCCTCTTTTCAAATGTTAATGAATGAAGTGCTTAGACCTGTTATGGGAAATTCTCACCTTCCTCAAGTGTCCTCTGATTTAAAGGATCCTTCCTTCTCCTCTGTTTCTTTATCTGAGCATGACCGTTCTTGTGCTCAAGCTTACTTAGATGATATTCTTATTTACTCTCCTGATTTTGAAACGCACCTACGTGATTTAAAGAAAGTATTAGAAATAATGGCTGAAAATTCTTTGTGGGCGCGCCGTGCTAAAGTTCGTTCGGGTAGGAGTGTCCCATTTTTAGGGCACGTTCTGTCAGATGCCGGGGTCGCTACCGACCCAGATAAAACTAAGTCAATTCAGGAATGGCCTACCCTACCGACGTTAAAGGTGTACGTAGTTTTCTAGGAATTGCTTCTTACTATAGGCGTTTTATCCCGCGTTTCGCAACTATAGCAGCCCCTATTAATCATTTATTAAAGAAGGATATCCCCTTTGTTTGGAGTAGTGAATGTCAGTCGGCTTTTCAGTGTCTAAAATCCCTACTCCTTTCCCCGCCTGTACTCATCCTACCGGATACTACTAAACCCTTTGTTGTAGCTACAGATGCTAGTAAGGTAGCTATAGGGGGCGTCCTTCTCCAGGATCAGGGTCAGGGCTTACAGCCAATTGAGTATATCTCTAGGACAATGCTCCCTGCGGAGCGTAACTATCCCGTACACCAGCAGGAACTCTTAGCGGTGGTGTATTGTTGCCACGCGTGGCAGCACTTCCTTAAAGGTGCTCAATTTGATGTCTGCCTGAATGAACCCTGTGAGCTAGATCCTTATAGATTAGTTATCCAAACGGATCACCGTCCCCTTACCCATCTTCTCTCCCAACCCAACCTTACCCCTCGGCAAGCGCGCTGGATGGAATTTTTAGCACAGTTTTCCCCTTTTAAACTTCAGTATGTTAAGGGTGTAGATAACGTAGTACCAGATGCACTCTCTCGTCGTGCAGATTACTCCTTTTTCGAGGACCTTGATGTTCTCAATACTACTCTAGTCCCTACTACTATGGGTGTAACCCCTTATGGTGAACTACCTGATGATGAATCCTATGCCTACCTCTTTCATACAACTGTTCGCATGCCTGATCTCCTTTCTCACGTAGGACTCTCTCTCCCGTGTGAGGCCCTTCCCGTGGCCTCGGTGGGGGGGGAGGGGAAAAATAAAATTTCTATACCGCTTAGCCATATAGCGACTAGGTCAGGAAAGTCTTATGAAAACATAGTCCCTCTAGGACCTCCCCTTCTCTTTGGCAAGGCGGTAGGAGATCTCATTAAAACTGTTCTGGATACCTCTGTAGCGATGCCTACCTCTGATCTTGAACGCCTTATTAGTAGATTTACGGCCACTGAGCCGGAAGCATTAGCTGCCATTGCTGCCCATCCCCAACAATTAGGCAAGCACCCTTGTAAATTTGTAGGTGGGTTTTTATATGTGCAGATAGCAGAGTCTCCCCCTCAATGGCGCCTGTATGTCCCTCCTATCTGTCGCTCCTCCTTGCTCTTTGAGTTACATGACTTAGCTGCTCATCAGGGTGGTAAACGGGTACGGGACCTAGTAGCCCGCTCTTATTACTGGCCTTCCCTTTTTAAGGATGTAGATGAGTATGTTAGAACTTGTCAATCTTGCCAGGAGATGAAACCCAATAACGTAGGACAGATAGCAGAACCTAGGACCTTGCCTGATCCCATCATGCCGTGGGATTCTATCATGATGGATTTTGTAGGACCTTTTAGAAAGAATGATAGAGGTAATGCCCAAATCCTTGTGTTCATAGATCGCTTTACTCGTATGTGCCATCTCGTGCCGTGTCCTTTAGAACTCACCGCACGTGATTGCGCACGCCTATACCTTAATAATGTATACAGATATCATGGTTTGAGTAGGCAGTTTATTAGTGATAAAGATAAGTTATTTACCTCAGACTTCTGGCAGCAGTTCTTCGCTGCCATCGGTACCAAGGTTACCTACGGTACTGCCTACCACTCCTCCTCCTCTCATTTAGTAGAGCGTCTTAATAGGGTAGTGGAAGAAGCGCTTAGGCACTATGTTAACGCGGAATAGATGCCGGCGAGTGGTTTTCGCCGGATAAATAGTGACGGACCTAATTGCCAAGTGGCAAAAAGGTTCCGTCACTATTTATTATAACTATAGCTGGGTGGGGAGGAACACCACTGCAGTTGTAAGTTGAGCCAGACAGCCATTGTGGCCGCTCAGCGGCGCCAGTAGTTGAACGTGCAGGGTTCCAAGGGGGAGTTCTGCGATCACCTTCCCCGAGCATGTTGCGGTCGTGCTGTATGGACAAAAGCAGCACCATTCACCAGCTTTATAGGGGGCACGGGGAGAAGTCATGAGTGTGTGCCAGCGTGGGGGTATGGCTTGTACTAGCGCGGCCCAGGCAGCATAAGTAGGCATATTGGGGACCCAGGCAGCCAGTTCGTTATATGTTAAGAGGCGGTAGCAGTCACCGTGGAGAATATACAGGTGGAGAATAGTGGTTACAGGGTGGGGGGATGTTATGAAGCCTTCATAGGGGTTAGGGCCACTTAAGCATCCGAAGGGGCGATTAAGGGGGTTGAGGTATATATCATTAAAGAATAGGGGTTGGCGTGCAACTTCCTCACGTAGTGTGGGGAATAATAGGCGGTCGGGTTTAAGTGCCATAAAGCCTTGCCATATACGAGCCCAGTACCAAGGAAGACCTCTGGTGAGCTTCGGGGAGGGGAGGCGAGCAGTAAGCAGTGCGGCTCCAGAGTGCCAGGAAGTACCATTGGAGTGATGAGTAAGACGTGAGAGGGTTACACGTGCCAGAAGACATCCAGGGTGTGTGTTGACACCAATGTGGGCAGAGATAACTTGTTTGGCATACACAGACCATAAACGCCATTGCATATTGTGTAAGCCTAGTCCTCCAAGAGGCCACGGCATAAAAGACATTGACTCTCTGATCCATCCGTGTACCTGGCGGCTGAGATCGCTCGATTTTTTCCAAACAAAGTTATGCCCCGTCGTTGAATAAGAGACACGGTGTGTTCATCCGGTGGGTGGGCCTGACCGAAGTACAGCAGCTTGGAGAACAGCAGCTGGTTCGTGACGAGGACCTTGCCCCGGAGGCTGAGGCGGTGTACGCCAGCCCAGCGGTTAGCCACCTGTTGTACACCAGTAAGTTTGCCCAGTTGTTGTGATTCGTCGTATAGAAAGGTTTTGACTTCCAATAACCTCCCTTCGGCTGTCCGACCGATAGGGCAGTTATGCAAAAGGTGGTATCCTCCTGGCGGGACCCATGTCACCGCCAGGTTATAGTAGGTTGGAGAGTCGGGTTGGTTGTTCTGCCAATATGCAAGCCCGTGGACTTTTGCACGTTGCAGCGTTGTTGGGAGGCGGTACAGTATGTAGATATATTGTCAAGCACAGCATCAACATCACGCAGGGAGGTGCAAATGTTAGTAGTGTCATCGGCGTAGGCAGTTTGAAACAGACCACGTGTGTGGTGAGGGATGGGGTAGCCTTGAATGCGGCTGTCCTGTTGATGAAGAAAGAAGAGGCCAGCGTGAGCAAGCAAAAAGAGAAGGGGAGAGAGACAGTCGCCTTGTGGGAGGGAGCGTGTGCTATGGCCTATTTGGGATTTATGTCCATTAATTAGTAGGTGCCAAGTGAGGAATTTGATCGTGCCTAGACTGACCTTAATAAGTTTAGGTCCAAAACCAAGCCCGTGTAGTATAGCCTCGAGGTATTTCCAACATATGCGGTCGAATGCCTTTTCAAAATCCCAAAATAAAATAAGACCTGTAATATTGTTGCGCCATGCGTCATCAACAATGTCCATGATCATGGTGATGCTGTCGCTGATGTGTAGGTTGGATTTGAATCCCACTTGTTCCGGGCCGATCAGATTATCTAGTACACTATAGAAACGGCGTTGCAAGAGTTTGCTGGCTAGTTTGTAAGGGACTGTGAGCATGCGAATGGGTCTATAATTTTTCCAACTTGTTTTATCCCCTTTTTTGTGTAAGAGGATGAGGATTGTTTCCGACCACTGGCCCACAACAGTTTCGTTGTTCCAGATTTCCAGGATGCATTGGTATAGATCCCTGCCTATGAGGGGCCAGAACGTTTTAAAAAACTCTACTGGAATTAGGCCATCTGCACCAGGTGCGCTACCGGTTTTGAGATGTTGAAGTGCTAGAGATGTTTCTTCCATAGTGGGGCTGGCGTCTAGTAGAGCTTGTTGTGACGGAGAGAGGCGGTGGGGAATAGCATCGAGGATTTTTTGTGTGGCTGTATTTGCAGAGGGGTCGGGTTCTGTCCTGAACAGGGTGGAGAAAAAAGCATGTCCAGATTGTAGGATGTCTTGAGGGGTGGTATGGGTGCCAGTCTCGTCTGTAATTTCAGTGATGGTGGTTTGTGAGCGCGGGGGTGGGATAAATGCAAAGAATTCCTTATTCATTCGTTCACCTTTGACATGCCACCATGTATTTTCCACATCTAGGGCTTCTGCGTGGCGTTCAAGGCGTAGCTTATCCATCTCAGTCTGGCACAATTGCAGTCGTGTTAACTCGTGCGGGGCTAGGCGGGGTTTGGATTGCAACATAGCAATAACTCGTTTGTAGTAATTGTAGTCTTTGCCTAGCTTTTATGCGGCGTTGTTCTAGATCGTATGCCTTAGAGGAATCAAGGATGTGCGAGAGGCATGCTTGCATCCAGAGCGTAGTGCTTGGGTAGTCTACTTGCTTAGTTTTCCAGTCCTGCCATTGTTCTCGGACTAGGGTGCGAAATGCGGGGTCAGCCAGCAGCTTTTTATTGAGGCGAGGGATGCCTGGTCCTCTGGGGGGGCTGGAGTGATACACCATGGTGAGAAGGCAGGGGTAGTGATCAGAAAAAACTGTGGAGCGTATGACCTCTGCGTGACAAATGAGGGATGCCCAAAAGGGTGACATAAATATGTAGTCCGGTCGGATTCATTTGCAGATCGCGTTTTCCACGTTTTCCGCGGCCCGGCACTGAACGCAAAGGTTTTCACCTTTGCGGAGTGCCTGATCAGAATGTAGTCTAGACGGCTAGTGATGCGGGTGCCCTGACGAGTGGACTCGCGAGTATGCAGATGGTCGCGAGGTTTGATAACATCCTGTAGTGAGAGGCGGGTGAGGTGGTTGGCTAACGAGGTCGTCTCAAGCCCAAGGCCATGGTCTAGGTCAACATTAAAGTCACCCATTATTATGAACTCATGAGATTGGTCCAGGAGGGGGGCAACCATAGTAAACAAATCATCAAAAAATTTTATACGGTCAGAGTGTTCGTTGGGGGCATATACCGATATAATATAGCCAGTTTTACCGCCCCAGGAGATGCATTGCCGGGTCCAGCGACCCTGCCATGTGTTGGGGGCAGTATCTATGTGCTGGGCCCATGGGTGCAGTTGAACATGAGGGTGTGGCGGACGTCGATATTGTAGCAATGCAGTGCCTCCACTAGTCCCCCGTGCCCATGCCCATCTGCGTTCCATGTCTGGGGTGCGTCGTGTAAAGGATTGTAGCGCTTTGGCGTCTATTCCAGGAAATTTATGTTCTTGTAGGCCTACCCAGATTTCATGAGATGGGCCGACATAGGGTTGAGTGATACTGGCTAGTTGTGCCGACAGGCAATTCCTGGGCAAGACATATCACAGTACATACCCTAGTAAGGTTACCATCCGAGCTACTTACGTCGCCAAACTATCTCTGTTGGATACGACCGGCGTGGGATTCCAACTAAACTGAACTGAACTGAACTGAACTGGGCAAGACATCTGCAGACTGCATGACAGTATAGCGCGGCGCGGCGTGAGGACGGATGCCGACACAGTTGTGTAGGCATCCGTAGGCCCGTACATAGCTGGCATCCGGGGCATGGCAAGATGGGACGCCACGTGGCATGATGCGGCATGCCGCGCCTGCTGTACAATATGGGGGCCCGAAATCTAGGGCTGGCGGCTGCATAAAAATTCGGCCCCTGGAATCTCCCCTATAGGGGCCGAATTAATTAATTAATTAATTAAACTCGTGCTCCCGTTGGGGAGTCACGGAGCACCGAAGTGCTTTTAATCCCTGTGTGTGCACTACAGGAGAAAGGGCAGAGACCCCCAGTCTCCTTCATGCCAAAGGCATGCCACAGCTGCAATCGGGCGCGGCTAGCTAAAAGGACAGGCTAACGATCCGGCAAACTGTGGGTGCAATAAGACCCATGTGAGCATATCATAGCAAGGAGCGTGGGCAAGTAATCTGAACATAGCCAGGGCGTAGCATGGCTGTACTAGGACTAGGCTAAGGCTATGGCTGGTCAAGTGTACCGTGCGTTGGCGGCACGTGACTAGGTGTGTTGGCACAGCTAGGCAACATTCTAGGCATGGCTGCCTTAGCGGCAGTGACGCCAATGGTTACAAGCTAGGGCTATTGCTATTCTAGCCCGCTGGGGGCGTCCACATCTTGTGGTTGATCATCAGGTCCCCGCCCGCCTCCAGTACACCTTGGGCTTCTGGGGGTCCTGCTTATGGCGGAGGTATTCCGGCCACAGGTCGCGTCGCTGCTGTTGCTGAGCGGGGGTGAGGTCGTCATCCAGCGTCCAGGTGAGGTCGTGCAACCGCTTGCGACGAGAGAGGAACCGCTGCTTATCCTCAGGGGAGGAGAAGGTGAGTAGGACTGGTGGGGGAGCCGCCTTGTCCCGTGAGTGGGGGCCGAATAGATGGGGGCTAGCTAGAATTGGTGCCGGTTGCTGCACGGGCCCCTAGTATGGAAATAGGGGCCAGACATTCTGGACCGGCGGCTGCAGGATCCGGCCCCTATTTAGCTTGGCTCAATGTCACCCCTCCTGGCGAAGCTCTCTGACGTCAAAATGTAACGTAGGCGAATATCGTAACCGTCCAGAACGGTGCGGCAGATTTCTGCGAGATGTTAACGCCCAGTTTGAGAAGAATAATGATGGGAATTTTGTCCTTTTGGTGTTAACTTTTAACCCCTAAATGGGCAGAAATACTGCCGATGCATCGGCTGTAACTTCACAATTTTGCAAACCAGATGCCATCCAACCCACCCATATCCAACGGCTGTCCTTGGGGGCCAAGCATGTCCATGAGTTGCCCTTCGGGTTGGTATATCACAACCTTACATATATGCAGGGTAGGCCATGTATAACTGCCGTCAAAGTCAGGGGGGTCAAGACGAGCGTTTTCATTTTTGGTAGAATGTGCATTTTGAATTATGTTGTAAGAGCTAGGCACCTACCACTTCAGGGATGATAAACAATTAGTTGCTGAACAGTTTGAGCCATTGGGGTCATCATTTGGGTGGGTATACCAGCAGTTACACCCAGTACAGCCCATAGGGGTACCGTTGGTAAAAAGCAACCAAGGGGGTAGGGGTGGGCATACTACCTACTAATACCTACTAAAAATGTCCCCCAACCATGCCACACAATACATTTCCCTTCCACAATGATGGGGAAACATAACTGCATCATCACACTGCCCTTACATGGCACCTATGTGCAGGTGCCACCTTGTCCATGCACGTAGGTAACGTGGTACGGATACCCTACGCAAGGCTTGCATTCTAGGAGGCAGCCACCAACAAACTAGTGATTTTAAGCCTATTTCAGCTTGCCCTAGCAAGGATAAACTAGGCCTAAGCTGCTATAGCTTGCCAGGTGATGGCCAGCACACCTGGTGGCACATGCTGACAATGGGAAGCTTCTACTCACCGGGTACATGCTTGATGATGCCACAGAGACCAGCCAACTGCCTCACACTCATGCAATATGTGTGTGGGAAATGTATAACAAACATATATGGAGGTATTCAAACCCATACAGCCTCTAAAACTTATCACCATCACACTATGGCAGGTCAACTGACTGAGGGAAGCATCTAAAAATGGTGTTTTAGGAAGGGGCCAGGCCATGCTCAAGAAAGAGCATGAATAATGAAGAAAGAATGTGCTACACAAGCTAGAACGTATATATAAACGTCAAACATCGACAAGAAAACGATAACTCAGCTTTACCTGGCATGGCTGGCATTACCTTGGCCCAGGCGGTGGCCGCAAAATGGCGCATTTCGGCACACCAAAGTTGTGCAGCATGGTCGCTAGATTCGACGATTTCTGGCCACCCTTGCACGTTTACGACTACAAATCATCATAAAAATTACAAAGAAACCGATATATCCCTGAAAATACGCCGGAAAGTTATTGCTGTCAACGTTTCTATCGTCCGGCCTGATCGCAGTTTTTTCCAGCAAGAACGCTGCCGACACCTATCAAATGGCATTCCCGCGAACCAAAAATTGGCCTGTATCATATTTAGGACGTATAAAATCAATTTCCTGAGTTTGGTCAGAAAATTCGAACGAAAACGTAAATGCCATGCGTGTGCGCAAGCCGCCATGGCCAGGTCGTCGTTTTCCGGAATGCACGTTCTACGTGAAAAAGTACCCTGACCCCTTGTACTTTGACCGGCCAGAACACCTCTATAACTTTGTCAGAAGTATGCAAACCCTAGTACCATGCTGTGAGGAAAATTATAAACTTTCGATCTTCTCAGCTAAACTTTTCCTAATTCTCAATAGTTTTCGCGGCATTTGGTCCCCCGAGAAGGGGCCGACGTGTCGGCTGTAACTCAGTTTTAGGCGGAAAATCGGCAGCCAGACCATTTAGGGGTTAACACCACGAAACCGCCAAATAACACCAAATCCGCATAGATTCTCTCGGGTTTATTGTAATATCGTTTGTTAATACTAGAAGCCCCACAATTCAGTCTGGTTGCGCTCGTTGCGCCGATTGGTCCATTTTTAACACCAAATCCCTTAACACCAAAAAAGGATTTGAAATGAAATGGTCGGAGGATGCACACTGAACAGAACTGAACACTCACTGAACTGAACTGAACATCAAGATCTGCGAATTCCCGCGCCTGCTAGAATGTACAGTGACCAGAAGTAGCACTAGCTTGTGCTGATCGACATGGCGGCAATTTTTCGCGGTGCTGTTAGTCTGATACGTTCCCGCCATTCCGCAAAAATATCGGCAACCGTGTGGATACGTACGAACGTGTCACTGCGCTTATGCATTTCGGAGCAAAATTTGCCGTGGTGTTATTTGTTGTCCGGCCTAGTGCAACTCTTACAATACATGGTTTTCAATGGTGTCAGGAGTCGGTTGACTAGCTTTTTGGCGCGGTGTTATAATTTCTGGGACAAGTCCGCAATACCTAACTCTGACAAATGACAGGTCGCAATGACGGTTGGGCGCCTACAGATATTTGGCGTTTAGGTGGGTATAAATTGCGTCCGTTCTTCCCTTTTGGTGCCCTTCCACCACACTCTAACTTCTGCTGTTGTCAAGCAGAATGCCGCGCATTACAGTTATGGCACTCGTGCAATGGATGCGAACGTGTGTTGGATTATGCAATGGCTGGCATAATATCAACCCATGCAAGCTTGCCAAGCTGGATTGCATGGGCACGTAGGTTAGGGTAACCTAGCTATCCTGCACTAGTGCTAACCAATGAGATGCTGGCTCCGTCCAGCTAGATCTACTCCAGCTAGGACTGATACGATGCCCGCAGGCACCGACTGCCTAGCAGCACTACGTGGATGATCCTGGACCTCCCCTAGGACCTCCGTACAGGACTAGCACTGCAACCACCTTGTGGTCTGCATCACAGCTCATAAACCCTACCACGTGAATACCCACGTGCGTGTGCCCTACATATCTCAGTGCTAATATCTAGCACCCACGTGCCCAATATGGCACGTGCGGATCTAAACCCTAGTAGAGATATGTCCAGTGTACTACACCACCGTCCATGTCCGTATCCCACTTGGGAGACGGGGACAACGCCACGTGTACTGATAGTCTAGGCCTGAAGTCCTAGAATAACTCCCATTATTACTTTTCTTTGGGGAGTGAGGGGAAGACTCTTCCCACAACCCACTCATATGCCAACCACTACTGAATAAGCAAGGTTCCCCACAGGGACAACCAGGACACTGAAAGAGATGCATTTATAAAAGCGCCCATAGCTCCTCCGTGTTGGATACAACATCCCCACTGGTTGGGTGCCTGTGTTAGGAAAACCATTGTCAGAAAAATATGACCACACGTTTTATTGACAAAGAACAAGCCATCAATAAAGGAGGACCCTTCTGACCTCAATCTTTAATGACGCAAAGAGAGTCTTACGGGTGGGACACTTCAGACCCTGCCACCCCATGACCACCCTCCTATCTGGTGCTAATAGCCCTAGGCTGAGGCACTTCACCCTCTGCCGTTATATGGGTTCATCAGCGTGTATAGGACTCTGTACTGAGGCCCTGCAGCCTGTGGCACTTTTGTGAGTGCATCTGCTGCATTGTCAGGGTCTCGGATGTGAGTCTTGGACTCCAGATAGGTACACTCCTGCTTGAGGACAATCCAGTCCAAATCGGTGTGCACAGCCAAGGGGTTGTCCAGGAAAGAGAGAAGGGATTGACTGTCAGTCAGCAGATGGGATTTGACACCAGCATAACTACCAGCCTGATGCTGCAACCACACCAGCAGATGGTTCAAGTACCTGGCATGCAACACAGCTGAGACCACAGCACGGCATTCGCTACATTGCTGCTGACTGCCTTGCGCTTGTGGAGTCTGCTGAACCAGGAAACCAAAGATTGCTTGCCAGTGGGGTTAGACAACATAAATAGCCTGCCTCTCTGGCTTGTACCTTAGTGACTACCCGTGACTCCATGGAACTGTCCATCATGCATGTGATGTGGATGGGTTGGAACAGATCCAAGCATGAAGAATAAGGGGAGGGCCATCATGCAACACCTGTTTAATAGCCCTAGACCCTACCTCCATGAGGACATCATCATCCACTCTGCTGACCACTGCCAGATGAGGAGCACAAGTGGCACACAGCCAACCTAGCTTACCCCTAATAGTGGGACAGAGATCAGGAGTGATGTCAGAGGGAAGAACATCTTTGCAAGACATGACATACTCAGGGGATGCTTTGAGAGAACACACCCACTCCTTCTGCTCCTTAAACAGGTTCAGAATGATGCCACAGAACTTGACAGGATCTTTCCCCAGCTCCAGCTGCTTGCCTAATTCAAAGCTAGCAGACACTTGAGCAATGAAATCCTCCACAGCTGCCCTGGGACCAGTAATGAGCTGATCATCCCCATGCCACACAAACATCATCATACCAGCAGGATGAGGGATGGTGAAGAAACAAGGGTCAATATCATCATACTGGGCCCCCAGCTTCAGGAAGACCTCTTGGGCAGACAGCCTAAAAATTTTAGGTGCTGACTGAAGCCCTTCTACCCCCAAGTTAGGCCTTAGATGAGGTTCCTTGATGTCCCCAGACCAGACTTTGGGAGTGTTTACCACATAGACTTGACCCCTCCACACCTTTTGGGCTATGTCAGGGTTGCCTTTAAGGAAGGCACGCTTAATGTCAGTGGCTTTACACACGTAGTCCTTACCAGCATTCAGATGGTGAAGGAAAGTGGCCAACAGGACCTTAAGAGACGTCTGCTGAATACCAGGGGTATACAGTTCAGCCTCTGTTAGCTCAGTGGAGCCCCTGAACTCCGTGACACAAGGTCTGGCATGAAAAATGGGAGGTGTCCCATCTGCCTGGGGTTTATGCTTGCAGACAAACTTCAGTCTGAGCTTTCTGGCCCCTTGTGGCAGTGCCTCAATCGGTGTTACAGGTGGTACCTGGGACTTACTACGTGGATCAGGACAAACCCATTCCTCTCTAGCCCTGTTAAAGGCTTCCATCCATTTCAGAAAACCAATCTGCGTTTGACAGTCTTTGACCACATCATCATAGGACAAGGGAGACATGGACGCTATGTCCCATCTACCAAGCCCAAACGCAGAGGGGTGTAGCTTCTGAGAATGAATGAGGGAATCAACACAGGGTTCCTGACCTGGGAGGTATTTTATGTTGACAGCATTGATGGCTGCTTCCAGGCCATCACTGATCTGTGTTAAAGGAATTTTGAAATGGTCCAGGGTGACCTGCCCCACCCCAGTCACGCTCAACCTCCCAGCTGAGATGACTACTCCAGGGTATGAGACAAATGGTTCCCCCAGCAGTGCATTCCCCTTGTAGCCCTCTACTACCTGGAAGGGAGTGGGCACACCCAGAATGGGAATTAGCACTTGGCCTTTGACTGCCATTTTTGTTTTGCCTGAAAAATCTGACACTCTAGCCCAGGGCGAGCGTTGCAGACTTAGGCCAGATACAGCTTGTGCACTGATGATGCTCACCTGTGCCTGTGTGTCTACTGCCAGAATACTGGGATCCTGGTTAGATTCACCCACAGCATTGACTTGTGCTGCACCTGCTGCCATTTGTGCCTTGGCAGTGTGTGCTCTATGTAGAGCTTTTAGAGCCTCAGCAAATTTATTCCTGGGGACAACAGGATCTGCTGCTTCGCGTGGCTGTTCCTGAGATGAGGGAGGAGCGACCTGCTGCTCATCCAGTGCACGTTCCTCCTGCCCAGTTGGACCAGTGGGCTGTGGTGGGGCTGCACCACTGAGGAACACAGGAGCGTCTATGGTTGTGTTGCTTGCATCAGCTATGTCCCTAGCCAATTCACTGGGTGAGACCAACCCACCAGACTGAGGCTCTGAATCCATGTCCAAGAATTCTACCCCTGACACGTCTGCCAAAGGAGGGTAATAAAGCTTCAGTCTATGCTTGCCAACCATTCGCTCTCTGTGATGCTGAATAGTCACCGTGTCACCTGTTTCTGACAACCTGATGATTTCAGCTGGACCATGCCATCTACCAGAGTGGGCTTTGTTCCCTTCCCCTCCCTATAGTAGAGTACCTGATCCCCCACTTCAAACACAGGCCTGGCATTACTCTTATCCTTTTTTGCCAGCAACTTGGCCAAGTGTTGCCTTTGCGTGTTGTAGTGGTCTAGTACCTCCTGAGAGTAGCTACCTGATTGCAGGCCAATTGGTGTGATTTCACCAAAAGGAGAAGACATGAGGGGCTTGGTGTTCAGAGTTCTGCACACCTCAGCTGCCCACGCTGTCCTATCAGCATAGCTCCCAGACTCTGCTGTCCTGGACTCATTTTTCTTTATGAGGTCCCTGATAGCACGCATGGTACGTTCAATCATCCCCTGGCGTTCATGATCTTGAGCCCCAGCAATGTCTATCTTGGGCAGATCAGGATAATCTTGTATCCACGTGAACTGCTGATCCAGCATTAATTTTTCCTGAGGATGATACCGTGCTAGTGCAATCAGCAGGGCTCTGTGCAGTTGTTCATTGGCCATGCCTGGCAAGGGTTCTATCACCACAAACCTAGACCAGGCATCTTTTAGGACCAAGTAATACACCGTGTCCTTCACCAGGTGTATCACATCCCCTACTAGCTTTCCTCTAGCCAGTGGTGGGGTGGCCACATGCCATCTCTTGGGTTTAGGTGCATGCAGTTGGCACGCTTCACAGTGCTTCCTGACATGCCTGCACATCTGTTCCAGGTCACGGCCATCAATTTTGTTGGCCAGCCTTTCTGCCACTGCCTCATGCCCCATTGCCTTGTGTAGCTGTTGGGCTAACCTGGCATAGGATATAACCTTATCTGCTGCTGCATCTAAGGAGGCTATAGTGGGATCTTGGGCCACCTGTGCTAACGTCATGTCATAAGCCAGGTCCCAATCCACTTCCTCACTGTCAGGCAACACAGAGCAAATAGAAGGTACACGGCCATTGAGAAACCAGGGTACAGGAGACTTACAGTCGTCCTGAGTGCTGGCTTGTTTTGTGGGGCGCCCCGTCGAGGCTCCCTTCCTGGGCTTGTTGCAGCGTCCCCCTGCAGGTAACGGGTGGCGGGGCTCCCAGCAACCTGGGCACACATCCACATCAGAACCAAGTTCGGGTTTGCCCTTCCAGCAATCATCCCTCTCATGCCCCTTGCATGAGCACCTGGTGCAGTACAGGGTGGAGTCATGAGGCTTACCTTTCTGACTAGGCCCCTGGGAGGGCCCTGCCTTACTGCCTGGGTTCCCCTTTCCCCCCTTGTCTGATTTCCCCTGCTGCTTGGATGACCCCCCTGCCTTCTTACCTTGCTGGGGACCCTTGAACACCGCCTTGACCTGAGCTACCACCTCCTTGATGAGCTTCTTCCTGCTAGGACCTGCACCGTCCTGACCACCCCCCCCTTGGACCTTGTTAACCTTGGGTTCCTTGACAGTTGAGAAGGGTTCTAGGCTCTGCTGAATGAACAACATGGCCCCCCTAAAATCATCCCACTTGCCAGCAGAACTGCATTGGTGTTCTTGTCCAGCTCAGCTTTGGTGAGCCACTGATGGATCAGGTACTTAGAGTTGAGTTTCTTCAACTCCTCGTCCCTGTCTATGTACAGGACATACTGTTTGTTGTCACGTACGTAGTCAGACTTGTTGACTTTGTACGAGGCCAACCAGTTGAACCCCTTGAGAGCCTGCAGGTGTTCCCCCTTGGTCAATATCCCTTTTAGGTCTGCTATGAATTCTGTGAAGATTTGCACCTCCTCAGCCCCAGGTGTGCTGCCCTCCTCTCATACATCTGACCATTTGTTTTATGCTAGGTGCAGATTGGTGGATCGTGTTAGACACCCTGAGAGCAGGAAACCAATCACGGATGTTATCATGGGACCAGGAATGTTCTATCTTGAAAAGAAACTCAAGTGCATCCTCCTGCACAAATCCCTCAGCTAGACCTGGGAAGGTAATCCTATCTTCCCTACGGGATGCATCAAACCTGGGTCGCTGTGGTACAGCGACAGCCGCTTGTGGTTGAGGTTGCTGCTGCTGCTGCTGCTGCTGCGGTTGCTGTTGCTGATGCTGCCGCTGCTGCTGCTGCTGCTGCTGCTGTTGCTGATGCTGTGGCTGCTGCTGCTGCTGGGTTGTCGCTCCAGCGTTGCTGCCGCCCGCCATACCCCCGGTGCTTGCTGGTGCCCCCCCCCTGGTGCTCCCCCGTCCTTCCCCTCGTCACCATCCTCCTCTGGATGCGACCGCTGGGGCGTAGACGATGGTCCACACCCCTCCTGCCACTTTCCTTGGCGGACCCGCTTGGCGGCCCTCAGCAGTTGCTCTACTGCCTCTGCTGCCCGCGCCCGCTTGGTCGGGTTGGCTTCCGCTGCGTCCAGCTCCTGGTGGAGTAGTGCAGCGATGCGGTCCAGCTCCAGGTCCGTGTCGGTCTGCAAAGTGTGTTTGGGTATGGGGGGTGGGGGGTGGGGTGTGTCTGCGCCAGCGCGAACACGCTCACGCGCGTTTAACAAGGCCGCTCCTCGCTGGGCTCTGGCTGGCTGCGGGGTGCGCATGAAGTCCAGTACCGCGTCCTCGGGCAGCGGCTCATGTGGCGCCAGACCACGCTCAAAACGGATGGCGTCTCCGAATTCTCCCTGCAGAGCCCAGGTCCTGGCCGCCTCCTGGTACCTGCGCAGAGCCCGCTCCTCCTTACGCATGCGCCTGTCTAAGGCACGTGCGTTCCGCCTGCTCTTCCTCGCCAGCCTGGCCTCCTGCTCCCTCCTCGCCGGGCCCACCATTGCTGCCAGTGCCGCCTCCGACCTCTTCATGGCCGCGTCCAGACGCGCCTGATGACGCCGGGTCTTCTCCGTGGCATCGTGCGCCTTCGCACGAAGTCGCCGCAGCTCCCTATGCTGCGCCTCCCTGGCTGCACGCTCCCTAGCCAAACTGTTCTCAGCCATGGACCGCACCATTGCCCTCTTTGCCTTCCGCTGGCAATGCCTGGTGTACTCGATCTTGGCCAGGCGCTCGGCCTCGACCATGGCCGGGTCCATCAAAACCAGCTCCTCCCCCCGCGCTCCTGGCTGCATCTCCATGCACCGATGAGTCTGTCTCCTGCAACACATCCCCAGCCATACGCCGAAAGTTGCGCGCTGTGCGCCTGTGAGCAAAAGTGTAGAGCTCGTTCTTCTTTCGTAGAACGTAAGGGGGCGCCTCGCGCGCACCTGTCGGTCCCGCGCGCAGGCCTGCCCTGGCCACGCGATCCCGCTCCTGCTGCCGCTCCGCGAGCACCCGGGCTGTCCTGTCCATCTCAGTCTCTGCCCGCAGCTGAGCCTCGCGCTGAGCCTCCAGCTCGCGCTGTTGCTCCAGCTCTCTGCGGAGCTGGGCCTCCTGCCGAATGCGCTCTGCCTCCCGGCGGAGCAGCTCCTCTCGCCGCTCCCTATCCTCAGGCAGCTCAAGATCGACTAGGTCTTCGTCTTCGTCGTAGCCGTCCGACGGGATATCCCCCAAAACTGGCACCACCCTCCCCGGCCCAGTTATTAACTTGGGTGCCGTGGGCTGCCCTTCAGCCGGTGGCGCGTTGGGTCGCCAGACATTGTACGTCGGCGGTCTCAACGCCAGCTGGTCGAGGTACCGCGGGTCCTCGTCCGAGGACGAGCGACCACTGCCGGCATCGCTGCCAGCGTGATCACCCCTATCCTGCCGGCCCCTCACTGCCGCCCTGTAGTCCATATCCTCGGACGAGGGCGACAGACTTGACTTCGAAGAGTAATCGGTATCGGAAACGTTCGACATTTTTAAGATGATGATAGAGTAGTATAAAAACTGTGAGAGTTTTTATAAATGCAAGTTATGGCACTCGTGCAATGGATGCGAACGTGTGTTGGATTACGCAATGGCTGGCATAATATCAACCCATGCAAGCTTGCCAAGCTGGATTGCATGGGCACGTAGGTTAGGGTAACCTAGCTATCCTGCACTAGTGCTAACCAATGAGATGCTGGCTCCGTCCAGCTAGATCTACTCCAGCTAGGACTGATACGATGCCCGCAGGCACCGACTGCCTAGCAGCACTACCCCTACCAGCCATTAAGAATGTACTCCAGCACGCAAAATGTACTTCGTACCGAAGTTTGTCTTTTTATGCTGAAAATTGTCATGCATGATGTTTGCAACCAAAATAGACCTCGTACAAAGTTTGGTATCGATCGGACGTCATCTTGGTGACATTTGCTAGCAATAAAGGTACATTTTTGTCATTTTTTGTTAAATTAAATAGTAATAAATAGGAAACAGTACTAAATCACGTCAAACCATCATGGATATTTGCAAGCAACCTAATTACCACTAGAATAGACCATGCACAAAGTTTGGGGTCAATCTGAACTCAAAATAGTGACGTTTGCTAGCATAAATACTGCATTTTTTGCCATTTTCAAGCATTTTGCTCAGTGTAAGCTACTAAACAATATCAAACTACGTCATAAAGCTATGAAATATTGGAAGCAACCTAAACACCACTAGATTAGACCATGGGCCAAGTTTGGGCTCAGTCTGACGTCAAAATAGTGACGTTTGCTAGCATAAATGGTGCATTTTTTGCCATTTTCAAGCATTTTGCTCAGTGTAAGCTACTAAACAATATCAAACTATGTCAGAAAGCTATGAAATGTTGGAAGCAACCTAACACCACTAGATTAGACCATGGGCCAAGTTTGGGCCCAGTTTGATCTCAAAATAGTGACGTTTGCTAGCATAAATGGTGCAATTTTTGCCTTTTTCAAGCATTTTGGTAAGTATAGTTGCCTCAAACTATGTCAGAAAACTGTGAATTGTTGTAAATAACCTGTTTGCCACTACATTAGACCATCCTCAACTTGTAAGGTCAGGCATAGGTAAAGGTAGTGACATTTGCTAGCACTATATACAAGCATATTATGCCTCTTTTCGCATATACACATCAAAAATAACAAGACATCATCATATCATGGCCTTAATACAAGGTGTGCAAATGCAAATCACACCAGATCGGATGACCAATGATGGGTGGCTGCATGCCATCACATCTACCAGGCTGCAGGGTGAGAGGCCACATCGCTACAAGACAGGAATCCTCGCAATTGCACAACACCGCTAGTACACTGTGCACATACCCCAAGAGGATTTGGCTACAAGCCATAAAAGTTTGGCCATGCTAACACATTCTTCATCCAAGCAAAATGCAGCCTCTCCAAACTCAACTCGTTGATTTAAATTCAGCTAGGCCAGGCGTGCATGCTCTACTTGCCGACAACCATGAGTAAACTTGTCTACCACTTCATTCCATGCGCCGGTAGATGGCACCGTCTCATCTACCAGTCATCCCCGGCTCCCATTCCGCATCCTCCTCTCCCTCTCCCTCTCCCTCTTCCTCCTCCCCTCCCCCTCCCATTCTCCCTCCCCCTCTCCCTCCTCCTCCCCCTCCTCCTCCCCCTCTTTCTCCCCCTCTTTCTCTCCCTCTTCCTCCTCCTCCCCGCCTTCACTGTCACTGTGCACAGCAGGGACGGCATCGTCTATGTGGGTGCCATCACCTGCGTTCACGGTGCCAGCCTAGCTCCTGTGGAAAGAAGCGAGCGCGGCCAAATGCCTCGACTGGGTGTGGGCAGCCGCACACGAACTGCGTCACCTCCGCCAGGGCATGATAGTCCTCATACTGCCCATCAGCCCACATCGCCTTGATGAGCAGGTGACCTCCCCTTTCCTGAACCTTAGTGACCCAGCCATGGAAGCGCTCCCTCTTCCTCGCTATCCCCGGAAACAGGGCACACAGGCGCATCCCGATAAGCGCACGTGCTCCATGCTCGGCAAAGTAGGCATTGCAGTCATCCTTTGCTGCTGCCCTGGCGGCGGTGGCAGTCTTGTAATGCTCAAAGTCAATCTGCGGGTGCTCTTTCAACGCCGCCACCGTGGCAGCTGACAGTTTGCCGGTACTGATCAGCTCAGGCTGGTGCACCTCTGCCGTACCGCCTACTGTCCAGTGCTGCAGGTGTACATCAGAAATGGGGACCGTCATCCCTGCGCTGCCGCCACCTAATGTCACTCTAGAAAACTGGCCCGTCCACGACGGTGCGTAGTAAGGAGAGGCGACAATGCTGTCACGCTCCGTGCGATCGCCTTCCAGATCAAGGACCTTCACCAGCATGTGTGGTGCCCACGGCATTCCCTGCCCGCAGGTGACGGCTGGCCGCTTAACAACGAGTAGGTCGCTGCGTCGTATGAGGCTTCCATTCACCTTGAAGGTGTGCCTGCCGGAAATCAGTGTGCGCAAAGCGGGCGTTGCCGTTGATGTGCTCCCTCGCGCAGCGGGCGCACATGCGCGGTTGATCTGCGCTTGAATCTCGCGGGCAGGGCAAGCGACGTGTGAGATTACTTGTTTTATGGGCAGCCTCAGTGCTCGTGTTGCCCGCGCAACCGACTGGTCGCCTGCAGATCGCAGCGGTAAGGGTACCGCCTTGTTCGCTTGCAGTTCACGCTTCTCTTTGAGCTTTTGCTCCATGATGTCGAACAGATTCTCGTTGTTGGCACGCACATCCTCCACGGACTTTGGCACCTGCTCAATCCATCCGTCCAGCAACTGCTGCTTCTCAGCGGCGACGATGTCAGGAAAAAGGCTGTGAAGGCTAGCGCAGGTACATCTCCTGGCACCGCCCTCGTCCCATTCAAAAAGCGGCACTAGACCAGGACTTCCTTTGGGGCCTTGCCACGCTCTATGAGGAGGCACCCATAGACAGGATCTCCCTGCGGGGTGTACCCAATGGGCGTGACCCCGTCACAAGCCTCGCCATTAGGCCCTGTGGGCTGCCACTTGTTCACCGGTGCATTTACCAACGTCTCCGATGCGGCTAGGCGCCAGCGGACATACACGGTCATATCCGGGCCCCAAAACACTTCGAGATCGAACACCTTCGAAGAGCGGTGCCTCTCCCTCTCGGCTTCGGTTGCTGGCTCATCATCCAAGTCGGCGGTGGCGCCCGCGCCCGCACCCGCGCCGGCGCCTGCGCCCCCACCCCCGCCCGCGCCCGCGCGCGCGCCTTGGGTGGCGCCCGCGCCCGCACCCGCGCCGGCGCCTGCGCCCCGCCCCCGCCCCCGCCTGGGCCCGCGCCCGCGCCCGCGTCTTGGGTGGCGCCCGCGCCCGCACCCGCGCCTTCTCCCCCGCCCCCGCCCCCGCCCGCGCCCCCGCCCGCGCCATGGGTGTGGCCCGCGGCTGGCTTCTTCGGAAATGCGTCCATCGATATCACCCACCGGCCGTCAGCGGTGGATGCACCCTTTCGGCCACGTTGTGACATCAAGCGCGGCGTCCCCAATAGAACAGTCATGCAATATGAATAATCATTAGTATCAACGATGCGTTCATGCAGGCGTGAACTGTGAAATACAACAAGCATGCAACAACGACTCCAGCACACTTAGTAAATACTGCTCATAATATCTGTGGCACATGCAACATGGTTAAAACACACATGGATGACCTGTATGGCTGCACATGAACTGTCCACCTAGAGAAGACTAGAAATTCAGCATGATATCAAGAGCCATCCACACAAATATATGTCTTACCGCAGCTTAGGGCTTCTTCGGGTTGAGTTGGCGAATCGAGCTTGTTGAGCCCTGCTCGAAGTAATGCTCAAATGCGATGCCCAGGCCCGCCAGCACATCATCAAATGTGATTAGTTTCACAGGTGGTCCGAAGAGTTCCAAACGTGGTTGCTAATTTTCAGGCAGTGCCTGAAGGCCGCCTCGAAAGTGAAACGCGAAAGTGAAAAGGGGTCACAAACCCTATGTTCATATCCTTGACTCCCCCGTCGAGAACGAACCGAAAACCAGCGCCATGAACGAACTTGTGACGAGTAGATGACGACATCGTGGTTATGGCGTCGTACCCCCCCTGGTGCAGCTGCTGCTTTATCGCCGCCTTCCTGTCCTCTTGCTTCCGCCCGGGCGAAAACCAGGCGCTTCGCAATGCCTGGAGATGTGATATTCTAATGGGCTTCATGCACTCGTGGCCGCACTTACAGTCGAACGTCTCGTCGGTCACTAGGCTGCCGGCATGGGTGCTGCCGCTTAGCACTATGGCTGCGAACTTGCGCTTCCCATGGTGTCCCATCACCATGATAGCGAAAGCCAGGAAGCAGATAGCCACGATTATGTCCCAGCAAAGCCATAGCACACCTTCCGTTTCGACCGCCATGTCGGCCACTAGTCCGGATAGCTCAATGTGCACCTGACCTTGACACTAATCGCACAAACAGCCACAATTTTGCAAGCAAGAAGACATGGCTACCTCGGCATTTCATGAAATGTACTTCGTGAAATGCATTTCGTGAAATGTACTAAGGAACGTGATTGGCCGGCGTTCGCTCGCCAAATCTCGCAAAATGTACTAAGGCACGTGATTGGTCCCGCAAAATGTACTAAGGAACGTGATTGGCCGGCGAAGATTCTGTAGGGAATTTTAATTGCAGCAAACAGAATCTTCGCCGGCCAATCACGTTCCTTAGTACATTTTGCGGGACCAATCACGTGCCTTAGTACATTTTGCGAGATTTGGCGAGCGAACGCCGGCCAATCACGTTCCTTAGTACATTTCACGAAATGCATTTCACGAAGTACATTTCATGAAATGCCGAGGTAGCCATGTCTTCTTGCTTGCAAAATTGTGGCTGTTTGTGCGATTAGTGTCAAGGTCAGGTGCACATTGAGCTATCCGGACTAGTGGCCGACATGGCGGTCGAAACGGAAGGTGTGCTATGGCTTTGCTGGGATGATTATCATCGTAGTACATCATATGTATTACAGTACATTTCACGAAGTACATTTCATGGAGGCAGAGGGAAAGTTCCTGTTCATGGTGAGTCGGGGTTAGCAATCACGGCAATGTCGATACATGTACTTGCAGTATATACAAATGCCATAATGTCCTTAGATGCAGCATGAATGTCTATTGTTCGGATTTCTTTTATCACGATGCTTAGGATGCCTTCCGACAGAAATCTGCTGCGCTACAGGTCGGGAATACCTGAACTTGATATGCGTGGCCAGTGGCCATGGCAGCCGGGGTCGGTAAGAATTAACTTCGATAGCCATGAATAATGCGGAAAGTGAACGTTGTCCACCCGCTGCACAGGGAAAATGGCTGCACAGGAACGGCCTGACGTGATACTGTCGCAAAGCAGTTCTCATAAGCCGACAATTACACATTCGACTTATGATCGATAATCGGCGCAGGCCTTCGACATTCAAGCGCGCATCGAAACGTCGTGAGGATTTCGGACATTTAGATGAAGTTGGATTGTTTTCGGCCCTCGTATTTGCCATGATCTTGGCCATCCAATCTTTTTGCTTCGTGCACAGTTTGCGTTTGCAGTTAAGCGTAGGTACATGACAAGCTTGCGTTTGCGTTTGCGTTTGCGTTTGCCTTTGCCTTTGCCTTTGCGTATACATTTGCATGTGCGC
>RPFO01000026.1:1260014-1300014 GCA_009746045.1 Mesostigma viride | reverse complement strand
ATGGGCCTCAAGTGAGGCCTCGAGCTAATCTTGCGCATGCACGCGAACAATGCCTACCTTGCTTTTTATATTTCCTAGGACCCACAGTTACAGGGTCGTAGTCTTTGACAACGTCATCCAAACGCTGCGTATGTTCTGATCAGACACTCCGCAAAGGTGAAAACCTTTGCGTTCAGTGCCAGGCCGCGGAAAACGCGGAAAACGCGATCTGCAAATGAATCCGACCGGAATCGAACTGGGGACCTCTCGCACCAATTTTGCTGACTATAGGACGGACGTCTCCGGTTACCATGGCATCGCCAACTTACACCTACAGTCATCCGCAAAAGTTCTCCTGTCCGGGGAGTGATGCAAGTCCAAACGCTGCGTATGTATCCTGCTGATCCGACCATTATCTGAGTAAGAGGGGTTGAGCGGATGACGCCAATTAACAGCGTCTTAGCTCTGCATGTCAGCTAAAATTATGGCGTGGTATATTAATTAATTAATTAATTAATTAATTAATTAATTAATTAATTAATTAATTAATTAATTAATTAATTAATTAGGAACATCACTGAGCCGTTGGGAGTACATGTAGCACATATCCCTGAGAAGGCCGGGCATTCTGGGCTACTTCCTGCAAGGGTAGGGTGTAAACTACACCTGCTCTAGGTGCACCAAGGGCACCTGCACCACCATGATGTCTCAGAGCTCAATTAAGGCCTGGCATCCATGGGGAGCATGCTCCTGTTTCAGGTTAATACCCACGAGCCCCGCGGCCCATTGCTAGAATGCAGGGTAGAAGTCCGCAGGTGGAGGTTATTGCCCTTGAGGATATCCGCTACACTACCGCCTCGTCTGCCATTACAGTATACATGACAGCTGAGATAAGGATGATATCCCCCTCAAGTGACTATATATGGTTCCAAGGGCATGATGCCTTGAATGAAAGAGTGCGTGCGTGCGTGCGTGCATGAGTGAGTGAGTGAGTGCGTGCATGAGTGAGTGAGTGAGTGAGTGAGTGAGTGAGTGAGTGAGTGAGTGAGTGAGTGAGTGAGTGAGTGAGTGAGTGAGTGAGTGAGTGAGTGAGTGAGTGAGTGAGTGAGTGAGTGAGTGAGTGAGTGAGTGAGTGAGTGAGTGAGTGAGTGAGTGAGTGAGTGAGTGAGTGAGTGAGTGAGTGAGTGAGTGAGTGAGTGAGTGAGTGAGTGAGTGAGTGAGTGAGTGAGTGAGTGAGTGAGTGAGTGAGTGAGTGAGTGAGTGAGTGAGTGAGTGAGTGAGTGAGTGAGTGAGTGAGTGAGTGAGTGAGTGAGTGAGTGAGTGAGTGAGTGAGTGAGTGAGTGAGTGAGTGAGTGAGTGAGTGAGTGAGTGAGTGAGTGAGTGAGTGAGTGAGTGAGTGAGTGAGTGAGTGAGTGAGTGAGTGAGTGAGTGAGTGAGTGAGTGAGTGAGTGAGTGAGTGAGTGAGTGAGTGAGTGAGTGAGTGAGTGAGTGAGTGAGTGAGTGAGTGAGTGAGTGAGTGAGTGAGTGAGTGAGTGAGTGAGAGTGAGTGAGTGAGTGAGTGAGTGAGTGAGTGAGTGAGTGAGTGAGTGAGTGAGTGAGTGAGTGAGTGAGTGAGTGAGTGAGTGAGTGAGTGAGTGAGTGAGTGAGTGAGTGAGTGAGTGAGTGAGTGAGTGAGTGAGTGAGTGAGTGAGTGAGTGAGTGAGTGAGTGAGTGAGTGAGTGAGTGAGTGAGTGAGTGAGTGAGTGAGTGAGTGAGTGAGTGAGTGAGTGGAGTGAGTGAGTGAGTGAGTGAGTGAGTGAGTGAGTGAGTGAGTGAGTGAGTGAGTGAGTGAGTGAGTGAGTGAGTGAGTGAGTGAGTGAGTGAGTGAGTGAGTGAGTGAGTGAGTGAGTGAGTGAGTGAGTGAGTGAGTGAGTGAGTGAGTGAGTGAGTGAGTGAGTGAGTGAGTCAGGGAGGGAGGGAGGGAGGGAGGGAGGGAGGGAGGGAGGGAGGGAGGAGGAGGGAGGGAGGGGAGGGAGGGAGGGAGGGAGGGAGGAGGGAGGGAGGGAGGGAGGGAGGGAGGGAGGGAGGAGGGAGGGAGGGAGGGAGAGGAGGGAGGAGGGAGGGAGGGAGGGAGGGAGGGAGGGAGGGAGGGAGGGAGGAGGAGGGAGGGAGGGAGGGAGGGAGGGAGGAGGGAGGGAGGGAGGGAGGGAGGGAGAGGGAGGGAGGAGGGAGGGAGGGAGGGAGGAGGGAGGGAGGGAGGGAGGGAGGGAGGGAGGGAGGGAGGGAGGGAGGGAGGGAGGGAGGGAGGGAGGGAGGGAGGGAGGGAGGGAGGGAGGGAGGGAGGGAGGGAGTCAGGGAGGGAGGGAGGGAGGGAGGAGGGAGGGAGGGAGGAGGGAGGGAGGAGGAGGAGGGAGGGAGGGAGGGAGGGAGGGAGGAGGGAGGGAGGGAGGGAGGGAGGGAGGGAGGGAGGGAGGGAGGGAGGGAGGGAGGGAGGGAGGGAGGGAGGGAGGGAGGGAGGGAGGGAGGGAGGGAGGGAGGGAGGGAGGGAGGAGGGAGGGAGGAGGGAGGGAGGAGGGAGGGAGGGAGGGAGGGAGAGGGAGGGAGGGGAGGGGGGAGGGAGGGAGGGAGGGAGGAGGAGGGAGGAGGGAGGGAGGGAGGGAGGGAGGGAGGGAGGCAGTGTACAGCCATACGCAATTACGCAATCATACGGGGCCATGGGTATGGTGTATAATACGCCATACGGGGTATAATACGCAAATCATACGGGGACTCTTGAAAATGCTGTTTTTTGCATGGTTCAGGGGGTTCTTCAACATTCTGACCAATCAGGCATGTTTTTTTGTGTTCTTGCAACACCACTTGCCTTTATTTAACACATCATCACATAATATTGCCGTTGCCGTCGCTGCATGCCTACAAATACAAGCATTGTACATCTGTTGTTATTAATAATGTCTGTAAATAGCACACAGTCAGTCGGCCAACTTGCCAAAAGTAATAAGACATTGTGCCAGAAACAGACATCTTGCCTACTCGTGGTAGGCCACCATGCAATATTGATCTACATGAAGCAAGAATCCATACGGGCTGCCAACAATGTGGCTAGCGTGCAGGATACCATGCATGCCAGCAACCCGACCCAGCTTCCCTAAACCATTAACACATATGGTACGGTGGCTGGCTAGCAGCAGCCTGCATGGCTAAATAAGGCATTTATGTGCATCGCGAGTCACACCAAATACCCCGCAGCCTGCGACGTAATGCCTCCGGCGGCCTCTTGCACTCGCTCACTCTTGCCTCCTTCGCGTACGTAGCGCCCATGATATGGCGGGTGCTAGCCTTGCTCGGGTGGTAGACCCCGAGAATTTTGCATCCAAAAGTGTGCACGTCACTTAGCTTGTAGTTACCTGTCGGCTGCCATTTCTTGTTGAGAGTCTGTTCTTTCACGATGTGTGTCCAGACAGTCTCGAATACGGCCTGCATCTCGTCGGCCCAGTCATCATCGTGTTCCATAGACCCACACCATCACCGTCGCTAGCCATGGTGCCTGGATGTCGTTTGTGCTACGATTAAATGTTAGGTGCCAGATGCGCGCCCTTGTTGGCAGACAACATAACTTCGTCACCTAATTTCCTCGTCCTTCGTCTCCTAGACCCTAGTCCGACACGCAGCAATCTGAAGCAATGCACGTACAGTCGTACATGCACGGCCAGCTTGGCACCTGGATGTGGTTTATTTGTCGCGGAGTTCCAGGTCGCCTAGATACAGTCTACTTCCGGCTCCACGTGCCGTCCAAAATGATGCCAGAAGCTACTTCGAACGCGGTTCATACGCAAAAAATACGCAAAAATAAAGCAATACGCAAAAAATACGCAAAAAATACGCAGTGCGTATTTTTTTTCCCATTTTCATACGGAAATCTTGCGTATGGCGTATAATACGCGCCATACGGCGTATTATACGCCGTATGGCTGTTCACTGGAGGGAGGGAGGGAGGGAGGGAGGGAGGAGGGAGGGAGGGAGGGAGGGAGGGAGGGAGGGAGGGGGGAGGGAGGAGGGAGGGAGGGAGGGAGGGAGGGAGGGAGGGAGGGAGGGAGGGAGGGAGGGAGGAGGGGAGGGAGGGAGGAGGAGGGAGGGAGGGAGGGAGGGAGGGAGGAGGAGGGAGGGAGGGAGGAGGGAGAGGAGGGAGGAGGAGGGAGGGAAGGGAGGGAGGGAGGGAGGGAGGGAGGGAGGGAGGGAGGGAGGGAGGGAGGAGGAGGGAGGAGGGAGGGAGGGAGGGAGGGAGGAGGGAGGGAGGGAGGAGGGCAAACGCCCGGGGAAATACGCTTTGGAGGAAGGGAGGAGGGAGGGAGGGAGGAGGGAGGGAGGGAGGGAGGGAGGGAGGGAGGGAGGGAGGGAGGGAGGGAGGGAGGAGGGAGGAGGGAGAGGAGGGAGGGAGGAGGGAGGGAGGGAGGAGGGAGGGAGGGAGAGGGAGGAGGAGGGAGGGAGGGAGGGAGGGAGGGAGGGAGGGAGGAGGGAGGGAGGAGGGAGGGAGGGAGGGAGGAGGGAGGGAGGAGGGAGGGAGGGAGGGAGGGAGGGAGGGAGGGAGGGAGGGAGGGAGGGAGGGAGGGAGGGAGGAGGGAGGGAGGGAGGGAGGGAGGGAGGGAGGGAGGGAGGAGGAGGGAGGGAGGGAGGGAGGGAGGGAGGGAGGGAGGGAGGGAGGGAGGGAGGGAGGGAGGGAGGGAGGAGGAGGGAGGGAGGGAGGGAGGGAGGGAGGGAGGGAGGAGGGAGGGAGGGAGGGAGGGAGGGAGGGAGGCGAGGGAGGGAGGGAGGGAGGGAGGGAGGGAGGGAGGGAGGGAGGGAGGGAGGGAGGGAGGGAGGGAGGGAGGAGGGAGGGAGGGAGGGAGGGAGGGAGGGAGGGAGGGAGGAGGGAGGGAGGAGGGAGGGAGGGAGGAGGGAGGGAGGGAGGGAGGGAGGAGGGAGGGAGGAGGGAGGGAGGGAGGGAGGGAGGGAGGGAGGAGGGAGGGAGGGAGGGAGGGAGGAGGGAGGGAGGGAGGGAGGGAGGAGGGAGGGAGGGAGGGAGGGAGGAGGGAGGGAGGGAGGGAGGGAGGGAGGGAGGGAGGGAGGGAGGAGGAGGAGGGAGGGAGGAGGGAGGAGGGAGGGAGGAGGGAGGGAGGGAGGGAGGGAGGGAGGGAGGAGGAGGAGGGAGGGAGGGGAGGGAGGGAGGGAGGAGGAGGGAGGGAGGGAGGGAGGGAGGGAGGAGGGAGGGAGGGAGGGAGGGAGGGAGGGAGGGAGGGAGGGAGGAGGGAGGAGGAGGGAGGGAGGGAGGGAGGGAGGGAGGAGGAGGGAGGGAGGGAGGGAGGGAGGGAGGGAGGGAGGAGGAGGAGGGAGGAGGGAGGGAGGGAGGGAGGGAGGAGGGAGGGACGGAGGGAGGGAGGAGGAGGACGAGGGAGGAGGGAGGGAGGGAGGGGGAGGGAGGGAGGAGGAGGGAGGAGGGGGGAGGAGGGAGGGAGGGAGGGAGGGAGGGAGGAGGGAGGAGGGAGGGAGGGAGGAGGGAGGGAGGGAGGGAGGAGGGAGGGAGGGAGGGAGGGAGGGAGGGAGGGAGGAGGGAGGGAGGGAGGGAGGGAGGGAGGGAGGGAGGGAGGGAGGGAGGGAGGGAGGGAGGGAGGGAGGGAGGGAGGGAGGGAGGGAGGAGGGAGGGAGGGAGGGAGGGAGGGAGGAGGGAGGAGGGAGGGAGGGAGGGAGGGAGGGAGGGAGGAGGGAGGGAGGGAGGGAGGGAGGGAGGGAGGGAGGGAGGGAGGAGGGAGGGAGGAGGGAGGGAGGGAGGGAGGGAGGGAGGGAGGGAGGGAGGAGGGAGGGAGGGAGGGAGGGAGGGAGGAGGGAGGGAGGGAGGGAGGGAGGAGGGAGGGAGGGAGGGAGGGAGGGAGGGAGGGAGGGAGGGAGGGAGGAGGGAGGGAGGGAGGGAGGGAGGAGGGAGGGAGGGAGGGAGGGAGGAGGAGGGAGGGAGGAGGGAGGAGGGAGGGAGGGAGGGAGGGAGGGAGGGAGGGAGGGAGGGAGGGAGGGAGGGAGGGAGGGAGGGAGGGAGGAGGGAGGGAGGGAGGGAGGAGGGAGGGAGGGAGGGAGGGAGGAGGGAGGGAGGGAGGGAGGGAGGGAGGGAGGGAGGGAGGGAGGAGGGAGGAGGGAGGGAGGGAGGGAGGGAGGGAGGGAGGAGGGAGGGAGGAGGGAGGGAGGGAGGGAGGAGGGAGGGAGGGAGGGAGGGAGGGAGGGAGGGAGGGAGGGAGGAGGGAGGGAGGGAGGGAGGGAGGGAGGAGGGAGGGAGGGAGGGAGGGAGGGAGGGAGGGAGGGAGGGAGGAGGAGGGAGGGAGGGAGGAGGGAGGGAGGGAGGGAGGGAGGAGGGAGGAGGGAGGGAGGGAGGGAGGGAGGGAGGGCAAACGCCCGGGGAAATACGCTTTGGATTTGGAGCTCGATTTTGCTTTGTAAATTGTCATGATCAATCTGCAGAGGACTTTTACCGGGCATTTTCGGCATCAGTAGATGAATGCATGAAAGGAGACAGTGTCTCTACCTTTGTCATGTTTCTAAGAACTATCATGGCAATGGTAATCCTCCCACCCACACTATTCACCAAGCACACGTTCAGCCCACTGACCAAGCACATGTTCCACCCACTGACCAAGCACACGTTCCACCCACTGACCACACACAGGTTCCGCCTACTGACCAAACACACATTCCACCCACTGCATGACCAAACACGGGTTCCCTATACTGACCCAAACCACACGTTCAACTCACTGACCAAGCACACGCTTTACCCACTGACCACGCACGGGTGCACCATACTAACCAAAGCACTCCGGGTTAGTACCATCATCCACAGGGTGTCCAGGTGCTGCCAAGCTGCCCTAGCCCCTACACTGCACTCACCCACCAAACGAAACAGCGAATGCAAGCAAACAACCCAACCACCAATTGAAAGCAAACGGCATGTCTCTTTACCCTAATAATAAAGTATGTGTACACAGTCATTCATGCCTTAAGTTGGGTTGGCTTAAGTTGTGTTCACGCCTTAAGTTGGGTCAAATAATTAAGTAAACTCGTGCTCCCGTTGGGTCGCATCGGCTTTCGGCATTCAAGTTCAAAGTAGTTTAGAACAGTATGTTTGAGTATCTTTACTTCAAATTAGTACAATTAAGTTAAGTCATTCACACGTAAAGTTGGGTTGACCCCTAAAAAACCTTGAACCCAAATCAAGGCGTGAATGACGGAATAACTGTACCAGTAGGGGCTTGGCCCCTACCGGGTCTACTTGTTATGGATAAATTAAAACACACAAATTATTTTGACCATATAGCTTGTAAATTAGTAACAACATGTAATGGGTGAGACCACGCACCTGCACATTGATGTTAACTCGGTATAGCAGGGATGCAGCTGCTAGCTCTCGATTGCCACCCCATGAGCCATCCTTGCGCATCCGTGACAAATAATCTAGAAAGGAGACCTCTTCCTTTTCATTGAAAGAACTAGAGATCAAGAAGGGCGCGTGTGCCTGCAGAAACGTGGCAATGTATGAATGGTACAGCACCCCATATTCAAGCAGTTATGATGAACTAGAGTGGGCATACTAGGAATGAGTTGGCGGCAGTGCATGCGCAGGTGGCAAATTAAACGTGTATCATGACGTGTGTATACGTTATACGTGGGCGCCGCACAACAACATGCTGTGCAGATCGACTGAGGCCAATGGAAAGGACATGTGAAATGCAGGCAAGCAAACATGGGAACTAAACACGTAAAGAACAACGACATAGGCATCTCCACAATACCTGCATATAGTCCACGACTTCCTGTCGGCACTGGTGTGTCCCCATTATGTTTCCCGTGCGCTGATCAATGAGTATAGCCCCTGCAAGCAGACAGTTGCCATCATGTATGTGGAATGGCGCAGAGAGGGCAATTGCTGAAGGCCTGTGGCGAGTCCAAGTAACACCATGCTCACCGGCAGTAACGTGTAACCACAAGTACTCGAAAGATAATTGGGTGTAAGTGCGCAGGATAAACTTGATCATGACGCCACATGTCGCCACATTCGGGCAATAGGCATGGATATCCCCGCCTATTCGATATATATGAGCGACGTCGTCGGATTACCCACTCGCCAAGTCAAAGTCTTCCCGAAAAGCGAGCGGGCGCGCTAAAGAAGACTTACATTCGACCAGGAATCATCAACACGCCCAGCTGCTCGCGCAATCTAGTTGCTAAATCACACAGCGCCGATGCAGGCCGAACTGACCTTTTCCCACAAATATTAGGCTGCGGCTTTTACAGGGCTAAAATTATCGCGATATTTCAAATAAATACACTCCGATCACTGTCAGCATTGTTGGCAAGCACTCAATATGCCCCGGAATCGATGTCTAGTGCAGCACCGCCATTCATTTCTTTATCCCTGCTTTATCCATTACTATCACCGGCCAGGCTGTCTTTGGCCCGCGAACGCAGTGAAATGTTTATGTTCCGCCTCTCTAATTCGACTCCGCGACACCGGAACAGTCAGCGGGACGCGGAATTGCGCGGGAAACGGCTCTGTTTACCGTCAACGCGGTTTTACTGAACACCGGTACAACGCTAACCTTGTTCAGCCTGAACCGCCAGCTGATCGAAGCCATTTTGTTCAGTAAATTTCAGAAACCTTGGAACGGAATCATTTTGTAACATCGTTGGCTAATACTCGGAATCCTCGAATCAGTCTCTTCGCGCCGATTGGTTCATTTTTAACACCATTTTAACACCAAAAAGACACCACGCCCAATAATGATACTGTAGGATACTGTACAGTTGAGGTGGTGTCGGCATATTAACCTGGAATAAACCTGAAAAATCTCAGGAGCGGAAATCATTGTCAGGTTTTCTTGGCGTTTACCTGGTGTCCGTTGTCCAAGTGTTTTTCCTCATCAGCCAGGATGCTTCGGCCAGGATCCTTACCACTACTTACACCCTTCGGCTTTGCGAAAGTCCGATTCGGACCAGAAGCTTCTCTGACGTCAACTGCCGGAAGGTGCAAGGGGCGATATCACGAAGGCATCTTAAACCCGGCTCGGTTGCATATTTCCTGGTAAATGGGTATTATTTATTAACCAATGGGATATTGGGAGAGGGGCTATCACCAATGGGAGATTTTTTTTTTTGAGGCTATATCGTACAGGCAATATCTGTAACCGTCCACAACGGTGCGACAGCATCGCTGAAAGATCTTACGCCCAGCAAATACCAGATTTTTTAATATTGAGCAAAGAATATGTCACCTAGGTGGTGTCGGCCTATTTGCCGTTCACCTGGAATCTTTTTTAACAATGACTGGAGGGCCGTGGAACTGATCTCAGGTTAATTTGGAGTTGACCTGGTGTCCTTTGTCCATGTGTTTTCTTTCATCGGCCAGGATCGGCCTTGAAGCTTAACAATATTCTGCGGCAGCAAAGCCTCCCTGAAGTCGGGCCTTGCGACCCTGCACGGCAAAATATGGTCGGGAGGATACCACGTGGGCAAAGCCTGGCCACGTTTTGCAAAGTTAAAAGCAATCCTCTAACCTTACCTGACGTCTAATTTGGTCCAGGCGAAAAAAACCAACCTGCAGAGATGCAGGAATCCCATACAACGGTTCGTCGAATGCTTCAGTCGTTCCGACAACCTGTGGTGGGCACCTGTACGCCTATCTAGACAGCATGCCGTGGTCAATCAAGCGGCAGCGGCGGATGGCCGGATGCCGCCAGCAGCTCCGTCAGCAAAGGCCACCTATCTGGATTCGTACCATGTGCACCAGCCCGCGCAAAAATCTAGTTACCTGGCTGTTGTTCTTCAAACAACCAAAGCCGCATGCAAGGTGCACTACGGCACCTTACAACTGCACTACCTGTACCTCAACGATATTGACCGGTGTAGACGGCGCCCATGGGTTCTGCACTGCGGGGTGATAAATCACGAGCAATCAAAGTTAGTGCGCGTACGTAACAATTGATTGTAGTCCTTCGCTCGCCCCACGTGCAGGCCAGCCATTGATGACCGGCGGGCGGGTACGTTTAACGGCATTTTCGGCACCCTTACATGGCCTGTACAACCGTGAGATCGACATCACAATTTATGGGCGTACGTATTGTGCTGCATGCTGCAGCGCCAGCGGCCGGCCTGCGCCGTGCATGCGCAGGTGATTTATTTATTCCTGCATGATCAATATGATGCAGGTTGCCCATAATTAAATACGTTGCGCGGGATTCTCTTGGGAAGAATTCGACATTGATCTAATTCGACGCGGGACGTGGAGTTGCAGTCCCGGCCGGCCGGCCAGATCGACGATCAGCCGGCTGGATGATCGATCCGGAGACGTGCACGTGCGCCCTAAAATTAAATGTTAATCCGCCAGCTTGCACGTGCACCATGGCCATGACGTCCATCGACAGTGATGCTAAGCAGCTGCGCGCAGCTATAAGCGCTCGTGCATATTTATTCTATATGGCGCAGCTGTCTACTACGCTGCTCTCGAAATATCTACATATTTAATCCATATTATTATTCTTACATACCCAATGTCCGCCGGCGCGCGGTCGTCTGCAGCGCGGGGCAACGCGCCCAAGCTGCGCCTGGCGGATGTTGTGCACTGTTGGCCTGCTGTGCCAGACGACATAGAGACGCTGTTCGAGAAGGTGGTGACGCCGTCGGACGTTGGCAAGCTAAATAGGCTGGTAATTCCCAAATCGCAAGCGGAAAAACTTTGCCCATTAAAGGTGGATCAGTCTGCGGATCAGGCGCCTTCTGTGCTCCTTAAGTTTCATGACAATGGAGGAAGGTGTTGGGAGGTGCGCTACACCTACTGGAGCAGCAGCCAATCTTATGTTCTTACCAAAGGCTGGAGCAGATACGCGAGAGACCAGAATCTTACTGCCGGCGACATCATGGTCTTTGGCCGGTCAAAAGCAACGGGCAAGCTATACATCGATTTAAAACGCGCACCTTCTGGGGCACAACTGTTGGGCCAAGCTGGGGCTAGTTTAAACTCCGGTGTGTCTGCTGGAAATGACAGCTTGCTGCTCGAGGGTGTTGCAGTCCAGGCTGAGCATGTGCAGCAGCTCGGGTCGCACGCTGTGCGTGCATGCCTGCCGGCGACATCGCCAGCCCATGGCCACGATCATGAGGTGCTTTCAAATGTAAGCCAAGTGATCCGTGGAGTCGGCAACAGTGTCTGGATGCCTGCAGCTGCACCTGGTCGCCTAGATGCAGCACTGCCGGCTAGCACGGATGCACATGCAGTCAGGTTTAACAGCATGTTTCTTCTGCCACATGAGAACCTGATGGCCAGGCCCGCATTGCTGTCGACAGGGACGGCTGAGGGCTTCCACGGGACTCACGCTCAGCAGGTGGTGGATGCCGGCTCACAGCCAGGGGTGTCATGGTCTGACCTGCATTCGCAGTCCAAGTCGCACAAGTCCGCGGACCACCGCCTGCCAGGAATGTATGCCTTGAGTGGACAACGCAACTCAGTCACCAGCATGGTGGTCGATGGCGCGGGCGCGGCGCCCTCGTTCACATCCCCTGGGGACTTGGCATCGGAGGGCGCCCAAGGGCATCCTTTTACGAGAGGTGTCATGCTGCAGGCCCAGTTCAAGTTGCTGGACGCTGCTGGCGCCAGAGACCAAGTGGGTACGGGTGGCAGCCTGCCAGCTGTGGCGTCACCAGAGCGTACACGGGTGGGCGCCCATCCCGAGTATGCCCCTGCCATTTTCGCGCTGGGCACCGGGTGGGCCTCCCCTGTTCAGCTCACCTTGATGGGGGATGCTAGCGACCGTGGTCCTTTAACCGTAGGGTCGGACGGATTCCCGCGGTTGCCGGGCCAGCAGGATGCCTCTGCCGCCGCAGAGAGGCCAACGGTCATGCTCATTCGCCCGCAGGACTTGCCCACCTCACCTGGCACACAGGCGCAGCGGCAAGGAGGTGGAAATCTGGGGTCCGTGCACACTGCCTTTTCTGGCCCAGGGTCATTCCCTGCGGAGGTCGGCGTCCAGAATTTGGGCGCAGCCCAGATTTACGAAATGTCAGGGACGATGCAGCATGCGTTTGGCACGGCTGCGGGACCGCTGGCGGTCGAGCCGCAGCTGGCGTTTGGGGGGACCAACAAGACTCTGGCGCAGCAAGGGGGGCCTCTGCTGTGGACGCAAGCGCAAGGCCGGGCCGCAGGCGGCCAAGATGTGCCTGTCATGCCGCTGGGGGCATCGCCGGCCGTCCCCAGCCCGGCCCGACGTGCTTATACAGCCACCACTGCAGGGCTGAGCCGCGTTGACAGTGGCGCCACGACATCCGAGTCATCATGTGAAAGTTCCCGAAAGCCCTGCAGCAGCAATACCATGTCACATGTGGAGGACGAACCCGCAGCGCCCAAGGTCAACGACAGGCAAGGCCAGGGTCCAGCCGACTGCGGACCAGGGCAGACCGATGGTGCGCCCATTTTGATGGCCAGTACCCCACCCGGCATGCCCTGGCAGTGGCACTTGCTGACCCCATCCCAGCAGATGCAAGTTGTCGCGCTTGTGCAACAAGTGTCCTCAAGCAATGCCATCGCGTCCTCAATGCTTCGGCCGCAGGGGGGGTCGTTGCCGATGCATCACGTGCCCGCGCTTGTCCCCGCGCCGGCCATGTCCACTGGCGTTGCGTGGGCTGGGGAGGCTGGGGCCCTGGGGCCCGCCGCCAGGCGGATGTGGCCAGGCCTTGTGGCGACCGCTGCGCGCGCGCCGCACATTAGGCCCTCCTCATGGCCATGTGAGGAGCATGCCAGCAGCAGTGCCCTCGCGCAGCCACTGGGATGGGTAGGTGGCAGCCTGGCTGAATGGACGTTGGAGCCGCGGACACAAGGCCACGCAGCTGGTGCAGCGTCAGGGCAAGGAGATTCGGTGGATAATCACCATGGCTTGTCACCCTTGGTGAGACACTCTGTCGGCTCCCATCGGTCGGCTGGGCGGGGCCGCCGCCGGCTTAACACGGATGGCGCAACGGGGAGCAATTATAATGGCATTAACGACCCCGGCGCGTCAGTGTCGATGGGCCATGCAAACTCCTCCGGAGGAGAGTTTCTGGCGGCCGACCATGAGAACCACGGGGTCGCGCCCGGGGGCTCCCATGTGTTGCTGCATGGCATGACTGCTGCTCTCCTCAATCATGCATGGGGTGATGAGCGGTACTAGTCTCGCAATGGCAGCTCAGGCGGGGCTTGCACCATGGCCGCCCCGGCCAGGATGTCATGCGTGGCAACATCCAGAGTGGTGGCGGTGACCACGACCACTCCATGAGTCATGAGTCATCATGAACTTGTGAGGTATGATGCTAGCTGGTGCAATTCCATTGACTGTATATGCATGGCGCCTCTTCAATGTCGATCTGCATGGCGTATGTACGCGATGTCGTGGAGCCAGCTGGTCTACATATTATCCTGACGACCTCAGTGCAGGTGGCACCAACTTAGGTGCCACCTGGCATATGGAGCCAACATAGTATGCGCCGGAGCGTGCCACGGGATCAGGTATAATATGTATCTCCTTGCGTGTGATCTGACCTGCGATCGATCGGATCGGCCTATATGTACATACAGTAGGCTGCGCTACCTGAGCCGTGGCGTACATGCAGGCAGCAGCTGTGGATGCATGGGCCCACGTATATGTGTGCAACGGTGCAAGCATGCAATGCCAATGTCAGGCATGCATATGTCAGGTATCGTTCAGTCCTCACTGCCGGACTGCGTTGCCTAGCTCTACAGACATACAAACATCAGGGCATGTATGTGTGGCTGCTATCAGCATGCAGTCTACATGTGCAGACATACTGGCGACTAGGGCCGGGGCACGTATACAGCCTTAGTAGCTGGTTCCATTGCCGGGCCCGACCACATTTTTGGCATCATGCCCCTGACAGTCATCATGTGCAGCTCCGTGCCATGGTCACTTGGGCGTGTGGATTTTTGGTCAGTGCATGATTCATTGGCCATCATTGACGGTCAGGTTTTGAGCCTCACATGCAGCGATGTGTTTTAATAAAGTGGATTGGCCGATTGACACGACAGGCGTCTGCGTTGCCAGCCTCACTGGTGTGTTCAATATCACAGGCTAGTAGCATGGCACTCAGGCGCGGCGTACCAGATCGACTTCAACTACATGGTTGTCAACAGCGCCGGACCACAAAGGCGGGCACGCGCAGCGCCATGCATGTTGCAGCGGCCTGGACAGGCCTTACTGGCCGCGCCAGCGCCCTCCGGGCGCCGCCGGCATGCCCAGAAATCACTTTTGTGCCGTATGTGCAAGTGACTTGGAATTGGGAGTACGTTGGCAGCACTGGACCAGCTGCCACACCCTTTCACAGCCTCCATCTCAGCCTGTATTCGTCCATGCATCTCCACGCGCCTCACCCGTCGCCCTTGACCTTGCCCCCGTGGCTCAGACTGGGCGCGCCATACTCAGATCGACTGGGCCATGCATGATATGCAGTGCGCACGCTAGCGCTGCCAATCATTGGTGCCACAGGTCTCCTGTGCCCCGCGGCGTGCAATATGCGTGTGGCCGTGCTGGCCAGCATGCATTACACTTGATAGCTTGATCATGGATGGAGGAGGTGGGTGGCCAGCTGCCGGATGAGTGTCATGCAGAAGTCAGATAGCTAGCCTAGCTGCACATGCAGTCACGCCGCGCCCATGATGCAGCAGACTGTCATATGCATGCATGGCCAGCCAGGGCTAGCTTCAAGCGGCCATGTCCTGCCGGCACCCGTAACCTTCCAACCATGCATGGCATCTAGCTGTCGGCACGCCCTATTCCGTTCCAACCTGAGGCTGATCCGGCATGCACTCTACATACTGGGCACCTTTCCAAGATCATCGATGACCTGCCGCCGCACCTTACACAGTATGTATGCATGGTTCGATCCGCTGTTGACACGTCCGAGCTCTGTGTGGGCAGGAAATGCCCGTGCAACCCCATGCAGGTCCAGTCGGATTTGAGGGTCGGGATTGGGGGGAATTTGGGAGGATGGCTGCACATGCCTGTGACGGGGCATGAGATTTTTTAATGGTGCATGGTGATGGAATGGTGACAGTGCCGCACGGGGTGGGGCTGGGTAAGGGGGGTAGGCCAGCCTGGGGGCCGGAAGGGGCCGGGACGGGGGAAGGGGGGAATTAAGGGGGGGCTGGAAAGCTGCCGGGGGGGGGGGGGAGGGGCCGGGGGGGTGCGGAAAGCCGCCGGGGGGGAAAGGGGGGGGGGAAAGGGGGGGAAGGGGGAGGAGGAGAGGGGGGGGCAGAGCTGGGTACACCGGGGGGGTGCGGGGCTGATGGCCAGGCCGGGTGGCCGGCCAGGGCGGGGGGTAGTATACTTGAGGGGCGCCGGGGTGGCGCGCTGCGCATTCCTGTCGCTCCACGATCCTCATTAATTCTGCAGATCGACAAGACGCTAGTTGCTGAACCATGGACTTTGAACTGGCTGCTGGGCGCCGGCTGCATGCATAAGGGCAGGGCTGCCGCCGGGGTGAGTCACAAGATTGACCAATTGGTGACCGACGCGCGCCCCGCCCTGGCACCCGTCGAGCCTGCCCGTGGTATCGCCCCAGCCCAGACTGGATGGTGCAACTCGTCATATGGCAGCATGGCTATTGTGGACATGTGCATTGATCAACCCAGTGCCGGGTTTCACCAATGAAGGGCCGGGCCAGGCATGCAGAGCGCGCATGTTGCTTCTTTGAGGGATCGCTAGGCCCCGGGTCAATACTGTGCATGCAGTATCTGGCGACCATGCATGAGCCGCAACAAGGCTAATCACCTAGCTTGTTATGCACACGTGCCCGGCATGCCATGCAAGGCAGCTAGTATGTATTGTGCCGACCATTGTTGCAACGGTGGCAAGCCTGTGGTGGCAGTGACGCTACTTAAATTACATGTGCCTGCCAATGTTACTGCCCCAGTCCCCATGCATGGTCCCCATCCGTGCGTCAAAGACCACTGGAATTAGTGGGCGTACTTACTTTTGACTATTCTTTATAAAATATACATTATTATTTTTATAATACACTATTATACTATTATTTATAATACAATATTATTTATATCCCCCGGCTTTCTGAGCTAAATGTAGGCCCGTGCCATTGCTTAGTTGCATACCGGAAGCCGATGTGAACATGGTGGATACTGTAGTGCTTATATTAATTAATTCATTCATTCATTCATTAGACTCGTGCTCCCGTTGGGGAGTCACGGAGCATTAAGGGGTCCGGACGGACCTGCCCCCCCCCAAACTGAATACACATGTTTTGCACTCAATACCCATGCTGGCAATGCAAATGATGATGGGGGACCATAAATATGACCCTTGGGCATGCATCCCACTACTTGTTGAGTTTAAGGCCCATCACAATACATGTGCAGGGAGCCAAATCTGGCAAGGACACGTCCTACAAGCACGGATTGCCTAGGATCGACAACCCCCCCACACTTGTGTACCAAACACCATAAAAAGTTCAAATCCCCACCCAGACCAAAGAATGGAGCTAATTTGCAGCACCAAAATCGCACGTCTGGGCATACTTATGCAGTTTACCGAAAAATACGTCTTTTTTGTGACTAAAAAAAAAAATCAAATCAAATACGCATGGGTTGGGCCCAGGGAGATAAAAATCACTTCCACAGGGTGGGAATATCAATGGCACCAATTTTCAGCTCATTCTGACCACGTATGTGAACAAGCCACGAGCCACGAGCCACGAGGTAGCCATGGCTGTCGGAGCTCATAACTTTCACGTTTGAGCACCGAATTCAGCTGTGAATATCACAATCGCTTCGTCTTTCTTAGACGCACATGCTGATATAATTTTCCGAAGCTATAATGCCCTATACGATGAGCAAACGCCTCTCGACGCAACGCAGCCTGGCGGCTGCGCTCAGCAATGAAAATACGTCTGCAGCCCCGGCTGCAGCTTCGCCAACCGGCCCAGAAGGCAGCGGCGCCACTAGCCAAGCTCTAGTGGTCGCCCAGCCCCCTGCTGAGCCCGCCTCGCCCGCAGCGTCGCCTGAACCCAAGCGCATGCAGTCGCTCTGCCGAGCCGAGTTGGATAGCGGCCGACTTTGTCGCCGAAGCCAGCCAGCCCGGCTTCCTTGACACGCTTACCACGGAACGCATCCTGGTCTGCGTGTTTCAGGGAACGCACGCCTCGCTTCTTGCACTATGCAAGCAGCTCTTCAACCAAGGTCGCCTCTTTGACCCTCGCTGGATTCGTATCTCCTGTTTCGACACCATTCCCAGCCTCCACCGCCCCTACCTCCAGCATGTCGCTCTCTTTTCCCTCCTTGGACGCTCCATCGGGGAGCTTTGGCCCCCCAAGCCTCTCACCACCACCTTAACCGAATCCTCCATCCGCTCACTCCTTAAGGAGGCCCTCGAGGAGCACGTGGACCCCATTGCTGCAGATGTGGCGGCCATCGGCGGCACGCTGACTGCCGAGCTTCCCCTCCTTTCCACCGCCACCTCCACCATCTCCACCGACACCTCCACCCTCCTCGCCTCCTCCACCGCCACCACCTCCACCTCCGACGCCATCACCGCCCAGCTCCGTGACATCGACCAGCGTCTTAAGGACAACGCCATCGCTATCGAGGTTCTGCAGAACACCGCAGGCCTCACCGCCCAGGCGGTGAAGGACATTGCCGCCAAGCCAGCCCCGGCTGGCCTGGCTGGCGATGCTCCTCCCATCACCACCTGGGCGGACATGCTTAAGCAACATACCACCTCCACCACCTCCGCCGTCGCAGCCCAGCTCCAGCGGCAGACGCTTGACCTCCGCGAGGAGGCCGAGCTCTCCAAGCGCAGCCTCAACGCCATCCTCAAGAACTTCGACCTGGTGGAAGGTGAGAATTCCGAGAAGCTTGCACGTGCGTTTGAGAGCAAAATCCTTGCACGCATGGGCCTCCTTGGTGAGATTAAGCTGACCGCCCACCGCCTCCCCCGCGCGCGGGGTAAGGCAGGGGCGCCTCCGCTTCTTCTCATCTTTAAGAGCCCAGCGGACAAGGTTTCGTTCCTCAGACGCCGCAAGCGGCTCGAGAACACTCCCTTCACCGTGGACGACGACTTGACCCTGGCGCAGCAACAACGGCGACGGGAGCTATGGCCGACCTACCTCCAGCTCCGGCAGACCAAGGCGGGCCAGCCGGTTACGTACTGGAAGGGGGCGGACATCTACGTCGGCCACAAGCCCTGGCACGCGACCCCCTCAACCACCGCGGCCCCAGCGACTCCGGCAGCCCCAGCCTAGGGGAATACAGCAGCAGTAGAATAGATAGACAGTGGCCTTGTACATGCCCGCCTACTACAGGCACTAACTATACCAGCTGATGCCTAGCATTTTTAGTCATGTACATGTGTGCCTATGATGAGCCACCCTCCAGATGATACCTAGCTTTATTTAATTATGCCGTGCCCATGCAGGGGGTCACTCCCTGCTGAGAAGCCATGCCCTAGCTCTTGTATAGCCATGTTGATCTTCCCCCACATGACATATGTACTCCCCCTTAGCTGGGCATAGTGTGAAGATCATGAGGGTGTAGGTGCCCCTGGTGCACCTAGAGCAAGTGTTGTTTACATTCCCACCCTTGCAGGAAGTAGCTTAGAATGTATGATAGGCCATATGCCCCTTCTCTGGGCTATGTGCTACATATACTCCCAACGGAGTTATGTTACAATTCAATTCAATTCAATTCAATGTGAACAGCCAACACTTTTGTATGAAAAAAAAAAATGCACGAAAATACGGTTGTAAGACACATGGCCACACCACTCACACCCTTGCCCACCACAGTGTGGGCCAAACAAGGTGCCAGCAAGTTATTTATCATGCAAACTATCTTGGAATCAAAATTCAGGTCATTCTGAGCTAGACTGATGGCATAAACTAGTGTCCTCAACTGCCACCCCTCAACCCTAGTATAGACTGGCATGAGCTCAAACATAACCCTTTTCATCACCTGCCCACCACAAATCATCAGAATCCTAACATAGACGGCTGCCAATTGAGTTATACAAACAGCCACCAAATGCAGGATCAAGCTGAGCATGAGCCTTGAGTACTAGAGAGGTCATTCATAGCATGCAGCACCACACTATGGTAGCATAGTTGGCAATCTTCATTGGTAATAACAGAAATGTTTAGAGGCCCAAGCAACGTTCAATAGCAACAGATACATGTGGGATTAGATGGGTGACTCGTACATGCTAACCACACCCCACACCTCACCATGGTTGTAAACCATGCTCAACAATAAGGTGCATAAACAGCATGCTCATATACACGTGCTATGCTGACTTAGAGTAGAGGATGATGCCTCAATCAACCAGCAATAATAACACAATGTTCTAACCCTGCAGGTTCACATCACCCCGTTCAAAAACCAACCAACAAAACAGAACTGTAAGCGCAAACACGAAATACAGCAAAGCCATAAGAGAAATGGCTTGCAGCCATCCTCATAAGCATGGCTAGCATTCTTGAGAGCACATTGATTGTGATGCATAGTGGCTGTGATCCACAAATCTAAAGAGAACACACACGTAAGCATAGCTTACACATATACAAAGCATGGCCAGCAAGAGAAGTATAGCCACCTTGTTTCCCAGCACGTTGAGACGCACGGTTCATATGCTCGCCAGCTTGTTGCAACGGTCATGCCGCCCTCGAGGCATGCCGGGGTACGTGTTGAATATGCAATATAAGCACTCTGCCATCCAAATCCTTCTATATATCATTACATTAACCCCTAAATGGGCAGAAATACTGCCGATGCATCGGCTGTAACTTCACAATTTTGCAAACCAGATGCCATCCAACCCACCCATATCCAATGGCTGTCCTTGGGGGCCAAGCATGTCCATGAGTTGCCCTTCGGGTTGGTATATCACAACCTTACATATATGCAGGTTAGGCCATGTATAACTGCCGTCAAAGTCAGGGGGGTCAAGACGAGCGTTTTCATTTTTGGTAGAATGTGCATTTTGAATTATGTTGTAAGAGCTAGGCACCTACCACTTCAGGGATGATAAAAAATTAGTTGCTGAACAGTTTGAGCCATTGGGGTCATCATTTGGGTGGGTATACCAGCAGTTACACCCAGTACAGCCCATAGGGGTACCGTTGGTAAAAAGCAACCAAGGGGGTAGGAGTGGGCATACTACCTACTAATACCTACTAATATGGCCCCCAACCATGCCACACAATACATTTCCCTTCCACAATGATGGGGAAACATAACTGCATCATCACACTGCCCTTACATGGCACCTATGTGCAGGTGCCACCTTGTCCATGCACGTAGGTAACGTGGTACGGATACCCTACGCAAGGCATGCATTCTAGGAGGCAGCCACCAACAAACTAGTGATGTTAAGCCTATTTCAGCTTGCCCTAGCAAGGATAAACTAGGCCTAAGCTGCTATAGCTTGCCAGGTGATGGCCAGCACACCTGGTGGCACATGCTCACTGACAATGGGAAGCTTCTACTCACCGGTTACATGCTTGATGATGCCACAGAGACCAGCCAACTGCCTCACACTCATGCAATATGTGTGTGGGAAATGTATAACAAACATATATGGAGGTATTCAAACCCATACAGCCTCTCAAACTTATCACCATCACCCTGTGGCAGGTCAACTGACTGAGGGAAGCATCTAAGAAGGGTGTTTTAGAAAGGGGCCAGGCCAGGGTCAAGAAAGAGCATGAATAATGCAAAAAGAATGTGCTACACAAGCTAGAACGTATATATAAACGTCAAACATCGATAGGAAAACGATGCTTAAGCTTTACCAGGCATGGATGGCGTTACCTTGGCCCAGGCGGTGGCCGCAAAATGGCGCATTTCGGCACACCAAAGTTGTGCAGCATGGTCGCTGGATTCGGCGATTTCTGGCCACCCTTGCACGTTTACGACTACTATGTATCATAAAAAGTACAAAGAAACCAATATATCCTTTAAAATACGCCGGAAAGGTATTGCTGTCAACGTTTCTATCGTCCGGCCTGATCGCAGTTTTTTCCAGCAGGAACGCTGCCGACACCTATCAAATGGCATTCCCGCGAACCAAAAATTGGCCTGTATCATCTTTAGGACGTATAAAATCAATTTACTGAGTTTGGTCAGAAAATTCGAACGAAAACGTAAATGCCATGCGTGGGCGCAAGCCGCCATGGCCAGGTCGTCGTTTTCCGGAATGCACGTTGTACGCGAAAAAGTACCCTGACCCCTTGTACTTTGACCGACCAGAACACCTCTATAACTTTGTCAGAAGTATGCAAACCATAGTACCATGCTGTGAGGAAAATTATAAACTTTCGATCTTCTCAGCTAAACGTTTCCTAATTCTCAATAGTTTTCGCGGCATTTGGTCCCCCGAGAAGGGGCCGACGTGTCGGCTGTAACTCAGTTTTAGGCGGAAAATCGGCAGCCAGACCATTTAGGGGTTAACGTAGCAGCTTACCTTGATACTACCCAAATCAATCCTAGACAGGATTTCAGAGCTTGCCACGCATAACGTAAGCGAATCGGTTGAAAGCTGCCGGAAAACTAGAGACGTGCATGCAGCAAGCGGCGAACAAAACAACGCACCCTTCCAGGAAACCGTGCTGAAAGCTTAGAATAAAGGGATTTCTAAACGCAATAGACTTCGGGGGTAACCACTGGATAATAGACGTACAATGGCATGCTATCTTTCCTGACAAGGCGCGCAAGAAATGCCAGCCACCCATGGACGGGTTGACAGCGCATAAAGCAGGACCTGGCGTTTTCTTTAATTCCGAAAATGACGAGGAAAAGTAATAAAATAAAAGGTTCTTTAACATTTTCAATCTCCCCGTTAATGAACGTTGCTTTCTGCATCGCTAGGGACTAAGAACCTTTGTAATTATCGCTGTAGGCGTGTATTGCTGCTTATTCGTTGCGGCAAGATTTCCGGGCCAGACCCCCTCGCAAGCGCGGATGAAAAATGGCATCGATCTCGTCAATAATGCATCTTCGGCTACGCAAGATCATGATGAAACTTTGATTTGACGCATCTGCATAATTTTCTGCGGTCTTATTGCCATATTACTGCATTTATTACCGAACGCACGTCGCCATGGCCAACTTGGCGCAAGGGTTACGCGCATCGTGCACCACAATTTCACGTGCCGAGGTAGCGTCGGGTACCGGCGGGAATTTTTTGGCGCGAAATAATTCCGGTCCGTCCGGACCCCTTAACCCCGATGGATGGATGGATGGATGGATGGATGGATGGATGGATGGATGGATGGATGGATGGATGGATGGATGGATGGATGGATGGATGGATGGATGGATGGATGGATGGATGGATGGATGGATGGATGGATGGATGGATGGATGGATGGATGGATGGATGGATGGATGGATGGATGGATGGATGGATGGATGGATGGATGGATGGATGGATGGATGGATGGATGGATGGATGGATGGATGGATGGATGGATGGATGGATGGATGGATGGATGGATGGATGGATGGATGGATGGATGGATGGATGGATGGATGGATGGATGGATGGATGGATGGATGGATGGATGGATGGATGGATGGATGGATGGATGGATGGATGGATGGATGGATGGATGGATGGATGGATGGATGGATGGATGGATGGATGGATGGATGGATGGATGGATGGATGGATGGATGGATGGATGGATGGATGGATGGATGGATGGATGGATGGATGGATGGATGGATGGATGGATGGATGGATGGATGGATGGATGGATGGATGGATGGATGGATGGATGGATGGATGGATGGATGGATGGATGGATGGATGGATGGATGGATGGATGGATGGATGGATGGATGGATGGATGGATGGATGGATGGATGGATGGATGGATGGATGGATGGATGGATGGATGGATGGATGGATGGATGGATGGATGGATGGATGGATGGATGGATGGATGGATGGATGGATGGATGGATGGATGGATGGATGGATGGATGGATGGATGGATGGATGGATGGATGGATGGATGGATGGATGGATGGATGGATGGATGGATGGATGGATGGATGGATGGATGGATGGATGGATGGATGGATGGATGGATGGATGGATGGATGGATGGATGGATGGATGGATGGATGGATGGATGGATGGATGGATGGATGGATGGATGGATGGATGGATGGATGGATGGATGGATGGATGGATGGATGGATGGATGGATGGATGGATGGATGGATGGATGGATGGATGGATGGATGGATGGATGGATGGATGGATGGATGGATGGATGGATGGATGGATGGATGGATGGATGGATGGATGGATGGATGGATGGATGGATGGATGGATGGATGGCAGAGTGAGATCGTACGTTATACGCGTTATACGGTCACGGTGGAGTATAATGTATAATACGGTATGATACGGTATAATACGATATTATACGTTATCGTACGGACACACTCAGAATACTCTGATTTTACACATTTTAAGACACCCACAATCAATCCACATGTTTTTAACACTGTTTTGGACATAATCCAAGGTTGCCCTACCCTCGGCTATACTCTATACGGTGGACATTGTGGACACGATCGATGTATTGCATGTAATACTGAGAATGTAAACGTGCGCATGCATAATTGTGTGTATGTGTGTATATATGTGGCTTTATATTGGTTATGTTTACTTGGGTGCCTTCACTTTGATGCAAGTAATTATATATTTTAATATATATGTGGCCTTGCGGAGTGTGGGCTCGGCGTACCTTCGTGCTCTTCCCATGGCCCCCCCATTCGCCTTGGCTCCCAGCCACTACTCGGTGGCGCTCCGGCACCAGCTATTTGCCCCGCAGCCTCTTGTTCCGGCCGGGCGGCCTTGTGGTAGCTGTGGGCAGCCGCTGGATCCCACGGGGACTCACTACCTTGCCTGCATGGGGGGCCAACAGAATCAGAATTGGTATTTGTATTTGCACACTGTCCTCCTGACGGTGGTGCTTGCCATGATTCGGTCGAGGTTTTCCCCCACGCGAACATCCGGTCCGAGGATGCGGATGGCGCTGCCTTCTATTCCCCCAACCACCGGCCTGACATCGTGGTGCTGGACTTTGAGGGGGGTGGCCGGCATCTGCTTATTGACGTTTCGGTGGCGCGGCCCTTGGCTCTTAGCCACGTGGCTGGGGCCTCCCTCACGGCAGGTTACACTAGGAAGAGGGGGTTGAGAAATTTCTCACTTTTTTCTCAGTTTTTCTCAATTTGGGCGTTTTTCTGAGAATTTTCTCAGCAAATTGAGAAGAACTGAGAAAAATCTCAGTTTTTCTCAGGACGATTGAGAAGAACTGAGAAAATTCTCAGATTGGTCTCAGTTTTTGAGAAAATTTTCACGAAACCTGAGAAATGGCCTGAGAAGTGCTGAGAAGAATTGAGAATCATTCTCAATTTTCTCAAACAAGTCCAACGCCGCAACTGAGAAAACCACAAGAACTGAGAAAGCAGAAAAAACCACAAGGACTGAGAACGAGGAGATTCACACACTTGATACAAACGCATCACATTGCAAGCGGTGAGCATGGTAGAGATGGAATGTGAAAAATATAGGGTTATCATACAATATAGCCAATGTACCATCCAAGCCACGAGCCACGAGGTAGCCATGGCTGACAGCGGAGCTCATAACTTTCACGTTCGGGCACCCAATTCGGCTGTGAATATCACAATCACTTCGTCTTTCTAAGACGCACACGCTGATATACTTTTCCGAAGCTATTGCGCAATATATGACGAGCAAACGCTCCTCGACGCAACGCAGCCTGGCGGCTGCGCTAAGCCCTGAAGTACGTCTGCAGCTCCGGCTGCAGCCTCGCCCTCAGGTCCGGAAAGAAGTGGCGACACTAGTCGCGCACTGGTGGTCGCCCAGATCCCTCATTTGATGCCCAGCACGTTGAACGCGTTGTGTCGGCACAGCGACCCCCCTGCATTCAAACAAAGGCACACCGATAACCAAGAAAAGCGTATGCAAATGTGTAGCCTTGTTCCTTGAAATTATGGCTGGCTTACGCAAAGAGCGACTGTAAGATGACCTGTACAGTGGGGCCGGAAACAGCTTGCTTGATCAGGGCGTGTTTTTCGAGCTTCACTGGCCGGGAGTGTCTAGTGGTGAGAACCATTGCTGCGATCGCTTTCCCACCATTTACGAGGAAATACCCGCAAATGAAAAACCACTGAAACGGTCTAGCTAGTCAGTCATTACATTAGCCATATGCCATGCATGTTTCCAAACGTCCAAGAACGCACACGGTGCAAATGCAAAAATCCGGAGGACACGACTTCATTGCTTCATTGTCGTCAGAAAGCAACAAACGTGAAAACGCTAGCTGCCCAAATCTGAGATTCCGCGGAGCACAGAAAGTAAGAAAGCCTAGAAGCTACCAGCAAGGAATCGAACATAGGACTTCATTGCTTCATATTTGTATGCACAAGAATAAATAAGTGACATGCATTAAGGGCCCGCCAGCATAAAGGGCCTGCAGTCTGATGCGGGCCCAACGGCAGCACCGCCATAGCAGATAAGGGCCCCCAGTCTGATGCGGGCCCCACAGCACCACCGCCATAGCAGAGCTCAAAGGGGTCGTGGTGCGCATGAAACGTATGTATTTGTCGGTAGGTGCCGTTGGGGTCAAATTGGGTGCCGCCAAAATCGGGCCGACGCGTCAATAGACTGAGGCCGTCGATGAGTGCCATCATGCGGCTTGGGTCATTTCTGTTGGAGAACTTCAGGTAAGTTAACTTAATGCAAACCACTGGTCGCCCGCGTCGGGAACCGGCCCAACGGCTCTTCCGCAACAGAAAATACGCGGCATACTGCAGAAGTCGTCGGATCGTTACATTTCGACGGTCAAAAATTCAAGATGAGGCTTGCGTTCAATTTGCCGCAGTTTGCCGCCCAGAGAAAGTAGTCGTTGGACTCGTTCCCCACGAGAAACACAATCAAGCAAGCTGTTTCCGGCCCCACCGTCTAGGTCATCTCGTCGCTCTACACGTCAGCCAGCCATAATTTCAATGCACAAGGCTACACATTTCCATCTCCATTCATATTCATAATCCTGCACGACTCGAAAACGCGGACAAGATAACGGCAGGCTCGAGCTACCATGGTCCGGATTCTCCCGATTTCTGGCCTGCGCTGGTTGTCTCCTTGATATTGGCGACTCCCTCCGGTAAGAGGTTTTTCGCAGTTTGGCTGTTTCGAAACGTTAATTAAGTGAGATGCCTTCGGATCTGGAGACTCACACAGCCGCGAAATCATGCCAAAGGTCCTATGTTCGATCCCTTGCTGGTAGCTTCTGAGCTTTCTTATTTTCTGTGTTCCGCGGAATCTCAGATTTGGGCCGCTATCGTTTTCACGTTTATTGCTTTCTTATCCGACGACCATGTCGTGGCTTGCTCGTGTGACATCTGGGGCATGGTGTGATTCATGGGTATGGGTTGCTCTGCCATAAGAGTGAGTGTTGGGTCATAAATCGTGTTCTACACATTCGCTGCATGCAATCATGCCAAAGGTCCTATGTTCGATCCCTTGCTGGTAGCTTCTGAGCTTTCTTATTTTCTGTGTTCCGCGGAATCTCAGATTTGGGCCGCTATCGTTTTCACGTTTATTGCTTTCTTATCCGACGACCATGTCGTGGCTTGCTCGTGTGACATCTGGGGCATGGTGTGATTCATGGGTATGGGTTGCTCTGCCATAAGAGTGAGTGTTGGGTCATAAATCGTGTTCTACACATTCGCTGCATGCAATCATGCCTAAGGTCCTATGTTCTATCCCTTGCTGGTAGCTTCTGAGCTTTCTTATTTTCTGTGTTCCGCGGAATCTCAGATTTGGGCCGCTATCGTTTTCACGTTTATTGCTTTCTGATCCGACGACAATGTCGTGGCTTGCTCGTGTGACATCTGGTGCATGGTGTGATTCATGTGTATGGGCTGCTTTGCCATAAGAGTGAGTGTTGGGTCATAAATCGTGTTCTACACATTTGCTGCATGAAATCATGCCTAAGGTCCTATGTTCGATCCCTTGCTGGTAGCTTCTGAGCCTTCTTATTTTCTGTGTTCCGCGGAATCTCAGATTTGGGCCGCTATCGTTTTCACGTTTATTGCTTTCTGATCCGACGACAATGTCGTGGCTTGCTCGTGTGACATCTGGTGCATGGTGTGATTCATGTGTATGGGCTGCTTTGCCATAAAAGTGAGTATTGGGTCATGAATCGTGTTCTACACGTGCTGATTTTCCATTCCTGTGTTCTGCTTTTGTTTTGCATTCTTTTCAGTTTGTGGCGCATACAAACGGCACCGACATCTTCAATTCGGGGCATCAAGCTATGCAAGCGGCCTTGTGAAAGACAGCCATGGCAACATAGTTGTAGTCATCTTCTTTGAAAAAATTGCAGCAAGCTAGAGAATTAGACGAGTTTATGGCAGGGCCATGTCAAGAAATCAATGCACAAAAGGACGGCTTTCATACGTAAATAAATTATTTTTTAATTAAAAAAAACTGTTTCCTTGATTGCCTTGCTGAAATTATGTTGGCAGTGCTTGCTGCTCTCATAATCTGTTTTTCACTCTCTTGTGGTTTTTCATTTTTCTCAGTTCTCGTGATTTCTCACTTTTCTCAGTCCGAGTGAAGTCTCACTTTTCTCAGATTTTCAAATTCTCAATTTCTTCTCAGCTCTTCTCAATTTTTCTCACCCCCTTTTCTCAGGTGATTCTCAGTTTTTCTCAGCTCTTCTCAGTTACTTCTCAGCTCTTCTCAGTTACTTCTCAGTTTTTCTCGGCTCTTCTCAGGTTTTTCTCAATTTTTCTCAGGGTTTCTCAGTTTTCTCAATCCTGACTTCCTAGTGTACACGGCGGACCGGGCGGAGCGGGCCAAGCTCCTGGCCTACGGCGACGTCGGGCACCATCGTGTGGTGCCCTTTGTCCTGGAGGAGTTTGGGGCCATGGGGCCCCTGACCTCCGCCTTCTTCAAGGAGTGTTGCCGGCTCCGGGAGGACCGGCTGGACCTGGAGGGCCAGCGGGCCCCATGGTCGGCGCGGACCTGGACGTCATATTGGCGTCAGCGCTTGTCGGTGGCGCTGACTCGGGCCATGGCTGACATCATGCTCCGCCGTACGCGGGCTGATTTTGCGGTGCAGCAGGGCTATTAGGTTCCTCCCGTTAGGCGTTTCCATTGGTCTTATCGTAGTATAGAGCTTTGACATGGCTCTGTATATAGGTTTATAGCTGGGCGTTTGCTTTGGTTTGAGTGATTTCACTCTGCTGTAAGTAATTATATTTTTAATATATATGTTAAAAATATAATTACTTACAGCAGAGTGAAATCACTCAAACCAAAGCAAACGCCCAGCTATAAACCTATATACAGAGCCATGTCAAAGCTCTATACTACGATAAGACCAATGGAAACGCCTAACGGGAGGAACCTAATAGCCCTGCTGCACCGCAAAATCAGCCCGCGTACGGCGGAGCATGATGTCAGCCATGGCCCGAGTCAGCGCCACCGACAAGCGCTGACGCCAATATGACGTCCAGGTTTTTAATATATATTAAAAATATAATAACTTACAGCAGAGTGAAATCACTCAAACCAAAGCAAACGCCCAGCTATAAACCTATATACAGAGCCATGTCAAAGCTCTATACTACGATAAGACCAATGGAAACGCCTAACGGGAGGAACCTAATAGCCCTGCTGCACCGCAAAATCAGCCCGCGTACGGCGGAGCATGATGTCAGCCATGGCCCGAGTCAGCGCCACCGACAAGCGCTGACGCCAATATGACGTCCAGGTCCGCGCCGACCATGGGGCCCGCTGGCCCTCCAGGTCCAGCCGGTCCTCCCGGAGCCGGCAACACTCCTTGAAGAAGGCGGAGGTCAGGGGCCCCATGGCCCCAAACTCCTCTAGGACAAAGGGCACCACACGATGGTGCCCGACGTCGCCGTAGGCCAGGAGCTTGGCCCGCTCCGCCCGGTCCGCCGTGTAACCTGCCGTGAGGGAGGCCCCAGCCACGTGGCTAAGAGCCAAGGGCCGCGCCACCGAAACGTCAATAAGCAGATGCCGGCCACCCCCCTCAAAGTCCAGCACCACGATGTCAGGCCGGTGGTTGGGGGAATAGAAGGCAGCGCCATCCGCATCCTCGGACCGGATGTTCGCGTGGGGGAAAACCGACCGAATCATGGCAAGCACCACCGTCAGGAGGACAGAGTTAGGTTAATATTGTGCGGAAACCTTTTTGCCACTTGGGCTACTCAGGTTCCGCACAATATTACCGGCGATAACCACTCGCCGGACACTCAAGTTCACGACGTCGTGAACTTGAGTGTCCGGCGAGTGGTTATCGCCGGTAATATTGTGCGGAACCTGAGTAGCCCAAGTGGCAAAAAGGTTTCCGCACAATATTAACCTAACTAAAACCTAGCCTCTTGGGGCGAGGACGAATCACTAGGCTCGGAACACCCGTATGCATGAATATGATCGAATATAAGCATCTCGTTGGTGCAAATATCGATATGAATATGATCGAATATGAGCATCTCCTTGGTGCGCATATGATTAGAGCCGGGTGCCAAATCGGAACGAATTATTCCCCCAAATAATCCGCTTCCGAGTGGATTCGAACCTGCGCCCCGCAAGGATCCAGGTCTTAGTTAGGTTAATATTGTGCGGAAACCTTTTTGCCACTTGGGCTACTCAGGTTCCGCACAATATTACCGGCGATAACCACTCGCCGGACACTCAAGTTCACGACGTCGTGAACTTGAGTGTCCGGCGAGTGGTTATCGCCGGTAATATTGTGCGGAACCTGAGTAGCCCAAGTGGCAAAAAGGTTTCCGCACAATATTAACCTAACTAAGACCTGGATCCTTGCGGGGCGCAGGTTCGAATCCACTCGGAAGCGGATTATTTGGGGGAATAATTCGTTCCGATTTGGCACCCGGCTCTAATCATATGCGCACCAAGGAGATGCTCATATTCGATCATATTCATATCGATATTTGCACCAACGAGATGCTTATATTCGATCATATTCATGCATACGGGTGTTCCGAGCCTAGTGATTCGTCCTCGCCCCAAGAGGCTAGGTTTTAGTTAGGTTAATATTGTGCGGAAACCTTTTTGCCACTTGGGCTACTCAGGTTCCGCACAATATTACCGGCGATAACCACTCGCCGGACACTCAAGTTCACGACGTCGTGAACTTGAGTGTCCGGCGAGTGGTTATCGCCGGTAATATTGTGCGGAACCTGAGTAGCCCAAGTGGCAAAAAGGTTTCCGCACAATATTAACCTAACTGACAGTGTGCAAATACAAATACCAATTCTGATTCTGTTGGCCCCCCATGCAGGCAAGGTAGTGAGTCCCCGTGGGATCCAGCGGCTGCCCACAGCTACCACAAGGCCGCCCGGCCGGAACAAGAGGCTGCGGGGCAAATAGCTGGTGCCGGAGCGCCACCGAGTAGTGGCTGGGAGCCAAGGCGAATGGGGGGCCATGGGAAGAGCACGAAGGTACGCCGAGCCCACACTCCGCAAGGAAAGCGAGAACAGCCACGCACGTCCCTGGGCGTTGAGGTCCGCGAAAAGAGCAATCCAATCAGCCGTGTGCAGAATACCCGCGTAGGTTTTCTGGTGTTTATCGATGACGCGAGCAGGGAATGCGGCGGGAGATTGAACGGAGGCGACCGAGGGAGTGCCGCGAGGGAGGTGGCGCTGTACCGCCTGAGCGGCACGGACGGGAGAACAGGCCTGCTGGATCTCAGCATAGGCCTCCTGGATGGCGGTGACGAAGGGCAAAGGGCTGCTGGGGTCCAGGAGGTCAGGTTTTTAATATATATGTGGCTGTGCATGCACGCAAATACTACAGTAGTATACAATTAATGCATGTAGTATGTTTGCATGGTGCGATGCTATGTGAATATACTGAGCTGCATGTGACTACAGGTGTGTGACTCGTGGTGTGCATTAATTAATTAATTAACTGAATTAATTAATTAATATTAATTAATCTCGTGTCCCCGTTGGGGGACCACGGAGGCTAAACAGGTGGGGATGTGATAAGTAACTCACATATTCTCACCTTCCATACAACAACCTTGTTTTCCAGCAGGCTGAAGAGCATGACAGGCGTCTATGAGCTCGCCAGCTCCTTGCAACGGTGATGCCGCTCCCAGGCAGCTAGGGTCCTTGACTACGCAATATAGAATGTCTACCGTGTGAAAACCTCCATACAGGAAGCGTAGCAAAGCCAGATAACTGCCCGATCAATTCTGGGTAGCTTTAGGAAGCATGGCATACGCAGCGTAAGGAAAACCATTGAAAGCTGCGGAAAATCTGATAGCACAACTGCAACAAGTGGAGAACAAAATAGCAAGAAAAACCCAGAAACGGCGCAAAAAGTTTCATGCCAGGTTCATTAAGAGCGCAAACAGACTGGGCGGTGACATGCGGCAAATCAACGTACCACGGCCGGCATTATTTCCTACCCAGGCGCGCAAGAAAAGCCAGCCAGCCATGGATGGATTAACCGCGGATCGCGCAGGCCTGAACGAAATCATTTTAGAAATGACAGGAAATGGCCGCAGATCGAAGATGCTTAGGTTATTTTTATGGTGTCCGTTACTAAACGGCTCTTGCTGCATCAAAATAACCCACGAATATCGAGTTCTACCGTCGCAGGCACACATGCTAGATTATTCATCGCGGCCAAACTGTTGGATGAGACCCCCGTGCAAATCTGTACCAACAAAGGCAGCGAATTTGCAAATAGTGCAGATCTTGCAATGAAACATCATAATAGAACATCACTTTTAACCATCGGCTTAATTTTTTCGCCTGTCGCCCGCCGGATTAGCCATATTTTAACGGAACGCACGTCGCCATGGCCACCTCCGCACGGTGCGCGCACTGTGCACCACAATTTCAACATAAGATCGCGTCGAATTGTGAAAGTTCAGACGGGTCAGTACTTAGTAGAGATACGAAATCTGTGGCTTCAAATCGTTGCCCTGTCGTTCTGGCATCCTAGCCGCGCAAAACGTAAAAAAACCGCGGAAAATACGGCATTATACGGTATTATACGTCATTATGCGTCATTATGCGCTAAAACGTATTACGTATGAAAAAATTATACGCTAGAAACCAGCGCATAACGTATTATACCGTATTATACCGTATTATACGGCGTATGATCTCACACTGATGGATGGATGGATGGATGGATGAGTTAACGTAAAGGATTTACGTTAGATGGATAGAGATTGTTACGCTCTTTCCAACGGCACCTTGAACGCCTCATTTGGTTAAGGAACGTAAAAGTTATGACGTTTCCTAGGCTGTGCCGACAGTACCCGGCGCGCCACTGTGGGCGCGTACGGACACAGGATGTACAAGTGTCACTTTGATAGTCCGCAGGACGTTGACAGGACTTGTACAGGACTTGATGGTCAATTGATAGGTAGGCGCGCTGTAGCGCGCCAGGACCTATGAGACGATTGATGCTGAGTAGTGTACGGATAGGTCCACAGGACTAGCCGTATGGACAATTGATAGATCTGCGCGCCAAAGACGTGCCAGAGTCTGTGTAATCAATTGATTGACAGTTCAGCTGTGACAGTGCAGCTGAATACTTGGACGCGTCCCTAACAACCTATATGTGTGACTTGGTCGCACCGGGACGCTAGTTCTTGCGTGCACGTTCTCTTGGCACTGCGACCCTGTCGCCTGTGCTGCGTGCAGTCTTGGAAGTGACGTGACTTACGTCTGTGTTTCCTTGTTATTAATAAAGGCAACTTCCTGCAAGAACCATGGCGGAATTCGTGGCATTCACTCTCATACAACTCGTATTACACGCCTCGTTCCAAAGATGCCAAATTCTGAAGAATTCCGAATTCCCGGCGATGAGGAAATAGCCGCTCCGCCGGCTGATCCTTTGCCAAGACCGACTGCGCCGTCGTGGCAGCAATTGCTTGACGAGGTCACGATCTCGCTCGACGAACTTCATCGTCGGCAGCGCGCAGTTCTTCCATTGCTCGGGGATTTCCCCGAGGACCCACAGTTGCCGCAGCTGGTGCCGGCTATCCGCGCGCCGTTGGACCAGATTCGCAACATTTTATCGCAGTTTACGGTCCAGGTGCGGGGAGGTTTGCGGTCGGTGAACGAGGTCACCACTGCCATCGAGGAGCTGGATAACGCCATCTCTTCGCTCACCGGTTACCAGAGAAACTTACAAAACTGGGCATCGCTACGCACGGGGGGCGCGCCGGCGGTGTCGACAAACTTATTTCAAGACCTCGCGTTGCTGTCGCTGCTCACACGCGGCGTACGCAGTCGCGAACGCCAGGTTCTCATTAACCTGGTGGCTTTTCTCGCATCTTGCGAGAGTGGATTCCCGCAGGTGGGAATTGTTGTCCATTTTTACTCATCCTCTGCGCCTCGTCGCGCGTCGGGCGCGCAACTTTCGCGACGGGGAGCACACCGGTTTTGATACATACCGGTGCAGGTCCGGCACACACGCCGGATATGGAGGATCCTGAGTTACCTATGAGTACTGCGATTTCCGGGGCCTCGACTACTGAGTCGGCCAATTTTTTTCCAGTGCTCGTCGACATTTTGTCGAATTTTCAGCGGCGATTCGCGGGGGCGGCGGCGACACCGGCGCAGGCGGCAGTTGCGACAATTTTTGTACATACTTTTTCTGCTGCTTTGCTGAGGTGTTTTTGAATAGCTTGTAGTGCAGAATGGCAGACGGGCGCCGTAGCAAAGGTGCCCCAGCCAGTGGGAATAATGGTGGTGCTGGTAGTGGGACCGCTCACGTAGATGACGTGGGGGTTACCGGAGAGATTACCAACATTCATCACAATAATAATAATGCACAAGCTGTTCTTGGTTATGATCTCACTACCCAGGGTTTGCTTATTGTGAATCAACTGCAACCTGTCACGTCAGACACAAAGCCCAAGCAGGCTGAGGAGTTTGTGGAGGGGCTAGAGGGGTTTCCAAGTTTGTACGGTGGTACAAACTATTACCAGATCTGGATAGGTAGCCAGACTTTTGGCAAGTGTACAGATCAGATAAAGGACCTCACTAGAGAGTGTAAGAAGGCCAACAAGGCCTGGTCCAGCTACGTGGCAGAGTTAAAGGAGCTGCTAGAGGATCAGAGGAAGAAAGTGGGGATCCATTGGCAGGATAAATACCAGGGGTGGGAGGTCAAGGGGACCTGATCCAGAACTTCCTTAACTATTGTAAAATGGTTGAGGAGGGCAGGGCTCACGGCTTTAATGTTGCTGATAACATAGCCCTGACCAACTGGCTCAAGGTTTCTGGGCTGGACAAGGCTACACGTGGCTTTAAAGGTCATGTGTGCCCCACACTCAACCCTCAAGGCCTACAAGGTCATAATCAAACAAGCACTCGAGGCAGAGGAGCTGTTTGAGGGTGGAGTGCCAGCAGTGAAGGCTACCCAGGCAGGTGGGCGTACCCAGGGTGGCTCCAAACGTCTGAGGCTGACCGAAGCCAAGGAGGGCGTAGGGGCAACCACAACAAGCGCAAGGCCAATCATTCACCCGACCCTGACAGGAGGTCACACTCCAAGTCGGTGTTCAGGCGGGTGGGTGGTCAGCCCAAGCAGGGCAACGCGTCTGACAACGGGGGCAGTGGCCAGGGCAAGTCAAAGATACAATGCTACCTGTGCAAGGGGTGGGGGCACATCAAGAAGGAGTGTCCCAGCTTCAAGAAGTCCCAGGGCCAGGGCAGCAACAAGAATAACAACAACAACAAGAAGAAGAACAACAACAAGTCCCAGGCAGGCCAGCCTTCAAAGGGCAGTCAGCAAGAAGACAACAAGGAGCAGTGACTGTCTGAGGCAACCCCTACACACCTTAATTCACCCAGGGGGAGGCCAGGTGCTCCAATGCAGATTTTATATCTGGGCAACAAGAGGGTGATCTCCAGGTTCAGGGTGGCCCCAGGTCACCTGGAGAGGTACAGGTTCCTATGAAGACGTCCTTGACAGCTGATGCAGCTGTAAGAATGTCTGACCCCATGCATCCTCGTGCTGGGCACGAGGGTGGACCTCTCATTTTGAGAGAAACCAATGTACAACCACAGAGGGGTGTGAAGGCCTCTGGTGGTATGCATGTGGTCCCTGCTGGCGGTCCAGGTGTTGGGCATGAGCAGGGTGACTCAGGCTCTGAGTCAGAACAGGATGGAAGTCAGCATGGTGATGCTGGACAACCTGACAGCACAGTCCTGACTGTGCCAGGGACTGCTTCCTCTGTGTACCAGGAGTTGGGTGCCCGAATCCACAACATGTTTGGGCATGCCACTTCTCTGTCAAACAACTTTGCCTTCCGTATGGGCAGGGCACCCCTTCTCAAGGCGTGTCAGCAAGCTGCCTCACGGTGTAAGTGCCAGTTGTCCTCCAACAAGCCCAGGAAATCACATGCCAAAGCTCTACCTCAGAGCATTGGTGATCTGCAGTGTGATATCCAACACATCAGGGGCATGCAACTGTTGGTGTGCGTGGACAGGTACACGAAATACAAGGTGCTGGAGCATTTACCTTCTATGAAGAACAGGTACTTGCTGGCTGCCCTGCAGAATGTAAGAGCCAAGTTTCCTACCACAAGGATCCAGGTGGACATGCAGTTTCAGCATCTCAAGGGTGATCCTACCCTTCCTGAGTTGCTGGTTACACCTAGGGAGGCTCATGGGCAGCAGGGTGCTATCGAGAGGGCAATCCAGGAGGTCAAGAAATTGATCATCTCTGAAGACTGGGTACCCTTGTCTGCACCTGCACTTGTCAGGAGTGCATGGCTGAGGAACGTGGAGCAGCAGCTGAACAGCAGGGTTAACTTCTACTATGATGGAGTTGCTGTCAGCCCAATGGGTCTATATCATGGCCTGTGCCCACCACATGTGCTGGAGGGCTGGAAACATGCTGCACATGTCACCTTTGCCAAGCTGAGGGAGAAGGACCGGGGTTGGAAGATGCTGGAGCCACAAGTGGGTCAGAAGGTCCTAGCTTGGAAGGAACCTAGCCTTTATGGCAAACGTGGTAGCTGGAGTCCTGGGGTGGTTACCCAGGTTGATGAAGCTAGCCACGCATGCTTGGTCAGCATGGAGGACGAACCAAAGCATGTACACCGGCTGAGTTGGTCATATGTCAAGCCTAACCTGATGAATGAGGGCAGTCAGGCACAAGGCTCACAGGATCTGCAGGATTTTCAGGTCCCAAGTGACATCACTGACGCAACGACCACATCTGTTGCAGGGGAATCTGTCAGCCCTGGCCAGGTTGCAGAGGTACTTGTTGAACAGGCTGCAAGGTCAACAGCTGGGGAGTCAACTGTCAAGCCCAAGGCACTAACCAAGCCCAGGGGGACAAGTTTGGCTGGATTGATTGGGGCTCTACAAAGAGCCAAGAAGCAGCCCAAGGTAGCCAAGCTCAGGTGGCATGGCAATCTGGGGCTGGACACTGCCTTAGAGGTAGACACTAATTCTCAGGTTTCCATCATTGGGACCAGGGCTGCAGCAGGGTACAGCATGTCTGAACCCAGCTATCAGTTTGTGTCTGACTTCAGTGGCGGGGTACACGTGAAGGTACTGGGTGAGGTATTCATTCCTATCCTTGGACAGGACACTGCTTTTTGTGTCTTGGAGGGCTATCAAGGACCTGCTCTTCTGGGGCAGAATTTCCTATGCCAGGATGGGGTAGTGATCACGTCCTCTCTCCTGACTAAGGAAGGGGCTGGTCAGGTCCCACTGATTAATTTCAGGACCACTCACCTATCACGTGCAGTAACCAGGACGGTTAAGCGTGTGCAAGTGTGCCAGGGGCAGGAGCCCTTGGTTGATGACCTCATATTGCCAGCTGCTAGTCATCCAAGCAGTTTGGGCATTGGTCCTCACTCACTTGCTGGACACAGCCCTATCAACTACCAAGGCCTGGTGAAGCTCATGTCCTCTCCCATTATGTGTCCCCAGGTCACACTGGGTCTGATTAAATCTGGGGAGGACTGGATCTCCAAGAAATGCGTGGAACCTGTCAATGACCTGCCTCCTGCACGACGTCTACTCAAGCTCAAGTTTGTCATCAAGATGAAGGAGGTGGACGGGGTCAAGGTACCACATGTCAGGCCAGTGCTGAATGAGTTCAAGGGTACTGGTGAGTGCACTGCTGAGGAGTTGTATACCCCTGGCATGCTGCATGATACTTGGAGGCTGCTGCTGTGTGTATTTCTAGGCCTTCTCAACAAGGGCTTGGACTATGGCTCAGTGGTGGTAGACTTCAAGAGGGCATTTCTGGAGGGGATGCAGATGTGGCACAGGAAAAGTGGGAGGGCAAGACGCCTTTCTATGTTAGGGTGCCTGCTGTATGGAAAAGGGACATCCACACGGAGTTCCTTAAAATCCTCAAGGGCCTGGAGGGCCTGAGGTCAAGTCCAATAATCTGGAGGGAGACTCTCAACCGTTTCCTGAAGGAGCATTGCAACTTGAAGGTCTCTCCTGTAGACCCCTGTCTGTTTCTGGGGCAATGGGAAGGCCTGCCAGTGTATGCTTCGCTGCACGGGGATGACCTACATCTGATAGCTCCCACGTCGTGGCTTAAGGAGCTGATCTCCATCATTAAGTCCAAGTTTCCTCTGGGTAGGGAGCAATGGCAGGTGGAGAATGAGCCTCTGCTGTTTGTGGGCATGGAGGCCACACTGGTGAAGAAGGGGGGGAGTGGCGTATGCTGCTGGTGGGGGGCAATGATTATCAAGAGACCCTCATTAGCAAGCTTCCTCCAACCATCACACAGGCACTGTGTCCCATGGTGAGGGGCATGGTTGCTTGGGTGGCAGGCATTTCCAGGCCAGACCTTATGGTCATAGCCAGGTTGCCTGATGACATGCTGGTGGAGCTAGGGTCTGCCAAGGTGGCTGATCAGGTCAGGGCTTCATCTGGCATTCTGTTGTCTGCAGTGGATTTATCACAACCCATTTGCATGGAGCTGTATGTGGATAGCTCAATGGACAGCAGGCAGGTCTCCAAGGTCAGGGGCAGGGCTGCAGGGCTCTTTGTGCTCAGACAGGAAGGCCTGGGGAGTTTGGTGAGCTGGTTTAGTCGCCTGCACAAACGGGTGGCTGTCAGCAGTGATGTGGCAGAATGCAGGGCTATTTGTGAAGGCATTCACACAAGCCTTTATCTGAAGGAGTTGCTTCATCAGATGACTTCTAACACTCCTTGGCCACTTCAGGTTACCACTCTTCTAAAAACAGACTCCATGGGGATGGTGCAGTTTGTGCACAGGCAGATGGCCAGAAGTAGGGACTTGGATTATCTCCTTCTTAAGGAGTTGTCCTCCTTGGCCAATATTGAGCATATCCCTGGGGTTGACAATCCTGCTGATGCTTTGACCAAGCTAGTGCAGAAGGCAGCAGTGCAATACAAGGTTCTTCAGTCTCTGATGGACCCATCTCAGCAAGCTGTCTAAGCTGGTGCCTGGTTATAGGGCATTGGAGAGCAGATTGTGTGGTAGTGTCAGCATTGTGACTGGCATAATACCTGTATTTTAGTCTGTACTAAGGCTCATGGACCATGGTACACTCACTCTGATTTTAATCAGGATACAGCCAGGTTTTGGCTGGGGTTCATGCTGTTGACTACACAAGGTTGACAGGTCCATTACAGACCATGTATTCTATTTTAAAAGAAATGTATATTTGTACATACTTCTCACAATGGTCTGGGAACCTTTATTCTGGGGTTTATAGGGCGGGGTTCGATTCCCTGGTATTATGTTTCTACAAGCTGGCCTGTTCAGGTGTTTGCCTGTTCAGACTTCCCTAGTTCCCCAGGGCAGGATTTAATTGTTGCCTATGTGTTTCATTTTGTCATTTGTTTGCTGTGGCAGTTTACCATCTGGCAAGTAGACGGGCGCCGTAAGACGGGCGCCAATAGACCCCTGTTGAGAGAATGACAGGCAAACTATTGTAATACGCCTTACTTTGTCAAGTGGTATTTTAATTGTCATGGATTTATTGTACTTATATTGAATATGTACTGGGTTTTATGGGATTAGTATCTGGGATTAATGTAACTCACCGCCAGAAGGTCATTGTACTGGAGGCTCTACCGAGGTGATGGGATTAATTCCTGGAGAAGACCTCATAGAATTAACCTGTATGTATTTAATTTTGTGTGCTTCTAATATCTGGTGGTACTCTGTAATGCCACTTCCATAGGTTTTTATCCATTTCTCATGGAATGGTTTTCCCTGTGGCAGATCTGTTTCTTTTCCAGTTCCTTAAAAGAAAGGGCTGGGGGAATGGCAATGGCCATTAAAGACATCTGTTCAAGCTTCAAGCTGGAGTGAAGGACATTTCAAGCTACTTCAAGGGTCCCTGGCAGGGGATGTGATCCCTAAAGAAAAGAAGGGATTGGAGTTAACGTAAAGGATTTACGTTAGATGGATAGAGATTGTTACGCTCTTTCCAACGGCACCTTGAACGCCTCATTTGGTTAAGGAACGTAAAAGTTATGACGTTTCCTAGGCTGTGCCGACAGTACCCGGCGCGCCACTGTGGGCGCGTACGGACACAGGATGTACAAGTGTCACTTTGATAGTCCGCAGGACGTTGACAGGACTTGTACAGGACTTGATGGTCAATTGATAGGTAGGCGCGCTGTAGCGCGCCAGGACCTATGAGACAATTGATGCTGAGTAGTGTACGGATAGGTCCACAGGACTAGCCGTATGGACAATTGATAGATCTGCGCGCCAAAGACGTGCCAGAGTCTGTGTAATCAATTGATTGACAGTTCAGCTGTGACAGTGCAGCTGAATACTTGGACGCGTCCCTAACAACCTATATGTGTGACTTGGTCGCACCGGGACGCTAGTTCTTGCGTGCACGTTCTCTTGGCACTGCGACCCTGTCGCCTGTGCTGCGTGCAGTCTTGGAAGTG